>OY757023.1:112160254-112516805 GCA_963580285.1 Lucinisca nassula | reverse complement strand
ACTGGTAAAATAGAAGTGGAGGCAATGGTCAGGAATCGATACAATCAACCCACAGCTCCGAGCAGATACACCAAAGGGAAAAGAAACACAAACATGAAACAACAGACCCCAATGGAAAAATCAACAGCGGAAAGCCAAAAGGACAGTTGCTTTCCCACAAAATGACCAATAGGCTATCAAAAATAAAATTATATAAGCGACACAAACACCCAAAGACAAACCATAACACAAATAAACCGCGACAGAAGAACCGCCTTGGAACGGTCAGCGGAAACGAATTCCACTGGGGGGCTTAAATCGATTTTACGTGGCCACAATCCTCGCCCTTACTTCCGTCGCGATTGAGACAAATAATTTCTTCAGTCCGCATGAAGGCCTCCTAACTCATCAGTGCAACATCCCCGTGAACACAAATAATCAAACAACCACAAAGATGAAACAACGGTGAGGACTCGACAGCAAGAAACCACCGAAATGCTGGAGCAAAAGAAAACCGACAGTTAGACTCCGATGGGCCCGACCAGACATAGAGGATCAGGCACCAACCAACATTACCTTGAATTAGATCTCTCTAATTCTCAACAAGCCTTTACGCTGGAACTGTCATAGAATCTGAGGCCTATCCAACCGGCGTGCAATTAAAGAGGGAAGAAAAGTTGTCACTCGTGATTGTGTTAACTAACAGGCATGCAGTCTGTCGTATAACATTTATGTTGTACCCAATCTTTTTATAACGAAGAATGATTGTACGAAATTGGGTGCTGAAGTCATTGCGGTTATATATTTTTTCTGAATTTATATACTTAGTCACCATAAAATTCGAGTTCCGATAGACCTTGTTGCAGAAAACATTTAAGTCCAATATTAAATTCTGAAGTTAAATCAGAATGACGTCTATAAAATTTTGAAAAGGCTTGCGTAGTTTATGGTACCGATAACCCTGATTAAGAAGTTTAGTCGTTAACAATTTATTACGAGTGTTGAAGCCAGTTACATGACTACACACTCTGGCAAATCGAATTAATTGCTAAATATAAACGTCATAGGATGGCGCACGAGGAACATCACCATCCCAAAAAAGGATCACTTACAATCTCAAAATCAAAATCATCACGTTTATCATAAATTTTGCACAAAACAAACCCATCTACGATAGATAGATGTAAATCCAAAAACGGGATCTCGGTATCAGGAGAATTTGCTGTATCTATCTGAAGTTCTTTGGGGTAAATTTGACTGATCAAACCATCCAAATAGGTATTATCAATATTTAATAATTCATCAAATATCTGGAGGTGGAGCTAAAAGCTTCAATGATTTTAGACTGGTTTTCAGCAGATAAAGACATCATGAAGTCTCTCTCATGACAAGACAAATACAAAGCAGCCACAAGTGGTGCGCAATTTGTACCCATCGGAATAGCCACAACTTGTCTAAATAACTTAGAGTACCAAATCTTATGTAAATATTGCCAAGAAGAAAGGTGAGAGCTTCACACACTTTCTGACATGGACATAAAGTATAACTATTATGCTCTTCAGAAGTGAAGAAAACATTTCTTACATTACATGCAACATATAGGGAGTCTTCCTTATGAAATTTCCATTCAATTAAATCGTTAAGTTTTTGTTTTATAAGATTATAAGGAAGTGTAGTATAAAGGGTGGAAACATCATAAGTAGACAGACGTGTAGCACGAAAACGTCTGGATTTCAATTTATTTAAAACTTCATTAGAATTTTTTATAGACCAAAACAGATTTCTACCTGATCTTTCGAAGACTTTGTCGCAATATTTTATCACATGTTTTTGATGGCAGTCAAACATGACGTTAATAATTTCGAGAGTTCAGTGGTGGTACAAGAGCTTGAATTTGCAATAAACCGTGCTTTGTATGGTCTTTTATGAAGTTTAGGTAACCAATATAACGTAGGAATCTTTTCTTGGCCTTCCGTAACACAGACAGCAAACTTGGTGGCTGAATGACAAATGTGGTCATCAACTAAAGCAAAAACTTATTTTTCTTATTTCTGTTCTAAAATATAAATTGAAGCGGTTCTAACGAGTACTCATAACCTATCTTTTGAGCAGAAACAGGAAAAATACCACATTGTTTTCATCTTAAAATCTGTGTCTTTTTTCGGCGGTAAAGTTTATAATATATTCGTATTCGTGTTTGTTTCGTATTGGGCAAGCGGTGTGAGATCAGACGCGACGGCGCGTTACAAACGCAAGTGCATTGGACTTGTCTCTGAGTGTAGGCAAAAACATGTTTCTGAACGGGGACTTGGACTGTTTCGTTTAACTCTTAAATTCTAGTACTCTGAGCAAACAGTGTAGACTCTAGTCACACGATGCTTTCTGTGTTTCCTTTTTCGAAAAGACCAAATAACCAAGCTCTCACAAAACTGGAGCAGGTTTATACTCGTCGGGCCCATCGGAGTCTAACTGTTGGTTTTCTTTTGCTCCAGCATTTCAGTGGTTTCTTGCTGTCGAGTCCTCATCGTTGTCTCACCTCTGTGGTTCTTTGATTTTTGTGTTCACGGAGATGTTGCACTGATGAGTTAGGAGGCCTTCATGCGGACTGAACAAATTATTTGTCTAAATCGCGATGGAAGTAAGGGCGAGGATTGTGGCCAAGTAGAATCGATTTAAGCCCCCCCAGTGGAAATCTTTCACTGACCGTTCCAAGGCGGCTCTTCTGTGGCGATTTATTTATGTTGTTGTTTGTTACTTACTGTGTGTATCACTTTTATCTTTTTATTTTGGATGGCCATATGGCCATTTTGTGGGAAAGTAACTGTCCTTATGGCCTTCCTTTGTTTAGGTTTCCATTATGGTCTTGTCGCTTAATGTTTGTATTTCTTTCCCTTTGGTGTCTTTTACGGGTGGAGTAAGTTAAATGTATCAATTCCTGATCTTTGTTTTACTTCTACTTATAATCCGGTTAAATAATTGAAGCTAAGTGCAACAGATTCCTTTCTTTTCTTTTTTATCTTTGTTTTAGTCTGTATTTTATTTTTACCTTTTTTTTCACAGTCTGTTAAATATTGAATTCAATATTATTTATTTATTTTTTATATGTTTGTTTATTTATCAAAGATTCCTGGCCCTATGCTATTCAACAGTCTGCATTCATTGTGTTTGACCCAATCACGGTCAGACATTATGCTTTACTCTTTTATTGAACGCAGGTGGATCGGGTCTCAGACTCCATGATGGCTTTGGCTTGTCTCTGAGTTTGACGGAGCCGGAACTTTTATGTCTGTTGCTTGGTACAACGGGTAGTTCCAAGGCGGTGCTTCCGTCGCGGTTTATTTTTGTTATGGTTTGTCTTTAGGTTTTTGTGTCGCTTATACTATTTTATTTTGGATAGCCTATTTGCCATTTTTGTGGGAAAGTAACTGTCCTTTTGGCTTTCCGCCATTGATGTTTCCATTAGGGGCTGTTGTTTCGTGTTTGTGTTTCTTTCCCTTTGGTGTATTTGATGGGAGCTGTAGGTTAATTGTATAGATTCCTGATCATTGCCTCCATTTCTATTTTTCAACTGTTGGATTTCTTTTTCTCCAGTGTTCCTGTGACGTTATATTCAGCACCGGATGGCTCATCGAGTTTTACTGTCGAGACCTCATCATTATGTTATCTTGGCTTTTATTGTGATTTCTTTGTTTACCGAGTTGATTCACTGATGATTCTTCCCTCTTTTAGGTTGTACATTGTAAGTTACGTTTGTCCTTCCGGTTTAATGTATGTCATGTTGGTGGTTCGGGTTCTCCCCCCACCCCCTGTTGTGTGTTGCTACTTTGTCATTCTGGTGCTGGAACGGTCACAGAAACTGAGGTCCGACCCGCCGTTGTGCAATTAAAGAGAGAAAAAAGCTATCATCCCTGATTCTTATTGTTGTTATGTTTCATACTGCTCTGGAACTGAAGCGGTCGTTCTTTTGTTGTCTCGTACTCTTAGCTGGCTTTGTGCCGTTTAGTTCATGTCTCGTCTGATGTTTTTGTGTGTTCCCCCATGGCTCTGTTCTTTGAGTGACCTATTCTTACTAGTTTTAATCTTCCCTGGCAAATGCTATCTTCGTTATAAAATACGTTTTATTTTCGGTCATAGTGATTGCACCACAATGTCATGTATCGTTTTTGTTCAAGATTATAATTGATGAAAATTTGTTATGGAAGTTTTCGTATTTCCGAGCAAACTTAGCTTGTAAATACTCGTTTGAACCGCCTATCTAGAGTGGTTCTAAGGGTGCAAACAATCGTTGCTTTAGGCAAAAATACAATGTCCTAAGATATGGAACATCTGACATTGGTCTTTGTTGGTTTAAGACTTTACATTAAAAAACAAAATATGTATATATAACAATGCTTATATAACGTGGTTGTAAGCAAACACCTCAGAGTTTACATATTTAACCGCTTTTTAGGAGATCCTATTTAATATATTTTAGAGATGAGATGCGCAGCCTTACTGTCGGATGACAGTGTTCATAAATACATTCTGAACAGTTAAATCATTTGGAAGCAAAGAATACACCGAATAAACGAAAAAAGCAGACTCGGTTTTATTGAAAAAATAGAAGTAAAAGCAATGACCAGGAACAGATACAATTAACCCACAGTTCCCAGTAGTTACACCAAAAGGAAACAAAAACATGAAATAACTAGACCCTAATGGAAACATCAAGAGCGGAAAGCCAAAAGGACAGTTTCTTTCCCACAAAATGGCCAATTTGCTATCCAAACCAAAAGTATATAAGCGATATACTCACGCAAAGACAAACCATTACAAAAATAAACCGCGACAGAAAAACCGCATTGGAACGGTCAGTGAAAAGAATTTAACTAGTATGGAGGTGGCGTGGGCTTAAATTGATTTTACACGGCCGCAATCCTCGCCCTTGATTCCGTCGCGCTTTAGACAAATAATGTGTTCAATTAGCATGAAGGCCTCCTAACTTATCAGTGCAACAACTCCGAGAACACAAAAATCAAACAATAAAAGAGATGAAACAACGATGAGGATTCGACAGCAAGAAACCACTGAAATGCTGGAGCAAAAGAAAACCAAAAGTTAGACTCCGATGGACCGTATGGGTACAAATTATACAACAACACACAACGACAAAGTAACCAGCGCCTTTCAGTAGTAGACCCATCAGGTGCAAATTATACAACAGCACACCAACAAAGTAAAGACCGCCTTTGATGATCAGTAGTAAAATAAAAGTGAACCTAATTGATGAGGGGCTGGTTGTGTAAACAAAATTAAAGAGTAAAAACCGACGTGATAGGCTGAAATGTTGTCTAAATATTCCAGTAGTGAAGCTAATTTAAACGGTTGCTTGACTGACTTTCCTATCCTTGACATTCAGCATGTTTAAAATACTAAGTTTTAAATCGCCTAAGAGCAGAAACAAACAATTATCAAAGAAGCCTTTGTAATTAATATATAGCGTCTCAATATTTAAAAGCTTTCTTCCAGTTGTATTGATGATAAACGACAAGCAGCTTAGAGCTGGCAATGATATTGAAGATCCAAGAGCTTCAAAACACCGTACAATTAAGCGATATGTTATCGAAAGGATTACTCTGCAGCATTTTAATATGACCATACGCGGCATATCTGTAAAATCCAATTAAACTGATAAAATCCAATTAAATAAAATGATTGAATTACAAAGAGAGATTAAAAACAAGCTGCAGGAAGTTAACCCATATATGCCTAGCGGTTCTCTTTTGGGACGTTGGCGAACAGTACAGACCCGGACCGCGGCATCTGATCTGGGCTTACATTGTTTGCCCAAAGACTATACATTTCGTACAACTTACATTAAACAAAAGCAACCTGACTCCACCATACAACTTACATTAAGCAAAAGCAACCTGACCCCACCATAATTCAAAGTGGACCACTCCAAACCAAGTAGGTGGAAGATTCCATTGTCATGGGATAAAATAGGTTAACTGTATCCACCATTTCGTAAATACCTGCTGTATGGCACTTGCGGACTACAAAGCTGAAAATAAGCCCGCACCGTCCGCTCATCCTGATCAACACAGTTTTGTACACTGTTGGAAAAGTCCAATTGTATCTATGTGTAAAGTTGCAACGCTGCTAGACTCTGTAGCTGAGCAGTTTGGTCGAAATGTTGTTACATGTTGAAACGACTTTAAATTTTCCCATAACACTTAAACCAATCATATTTGGCACGTGATTGCTTTTGACAGGGACTTCTATTGTCACACTTTGGCATTGTTTTGACATTTGATCTGCTTAATGGTTTACATTGTGCAATATATTACACGGTGGCATTGACGTTTCATATATTTCGTGGAATATACATCTTTCCTTATCGACATACAAGGTGAGAATTAAAAAGAGAAATCAGATCCAAACTTCCTCCCACAATATCACTTGGGAAAGAAGTCGAGACATGGAGTGACGACAGTAAACGAAACGAGCAACAGGTAAACCGAGTCAGCAGCTCTTTCCCAAACAGGTGGTGGCTCAGAATATCCAAACCTAACTAAAAGAGAGCACTATACAAAATGTGGTATTTTATCAGTATCACTAACATGACAAATATTAAACTGGAACGTAACTAAAAATGAAGAACCAAAAAGTTTTGTATTTTTTGGGGGTGGTGGGGTGGGGAGGAGGGGGGTTGGAATCGCCAACGTAACAACTGAAAGAACAACAGCAAAGGCACCGACCTGGAACGGAAAGTATATCTACTGGTGGGTTTTAGTTAACTTTTCGGGATCCCAACCCTCACCCTCACATTTTACTGTGGTTCATCCAAACCTACCTAAAAAGACGCAATATACATAAAGGGATAAAGAATCTGAATGACTACCATGACAAAAATTAAACTGAAAGGAGAATGTAACTAAAACGTAAAACGAACAACCAAAAGTGGGGGAAGAATAAGAGTCATCAACGTAACAATATATATAATAAGGGACAGAATGAGAACCACCAACACCAAACATAAACGAACCACATCAAAAACAACGACTTGGTGTCTGATGCTCTGTCTCTGGTCGGGCCCATCGGAGTCTAACTGTTGGTTTTCTTTTGCTCCAGCATTTCAGTGGTTTCTTGCTGTCGAGTCCTCACAGTTGTTCCATCTCTGTGGCTGTTTGATTATTTGTGTTCACGGAGATGTTGCACTGTTGAGTTAGGAGGCCTTCATGCGGACTTAACAAATTATTTGTCGAAATCTCGACGGAAGTAAGGGCGAGAATTGTGGCCATGTAAAATTGATTTAAGCTCCCACCCCCAGTGGAATTCGTTTCCGCTGACCGTTCCAAGGCGGTTCTTCTGTCGCTGTTTATTTTTGTTATGGTTTGCCTTTTGGTGTTTGTGTCGCTTGTGTTATTTTATTTTGAATAGCCTATTGGCCATTTTGTGGGAAAGTAACTGTCCTTTTGGCTTTCCGCTGTTGGTGTTTCCATTAGGATCTGTTGTTTCATGTTTGTGTGGCTTTCCCTTTTGTGTCTGATGGGAACTGTGGGTTGATTGTATCGATTCCTGATCATTGCCTCCACTTCCATTTTGGAACGGTCAGTAAAACTTACTGGTTTGTTTACGTTAACTTTACGGGATCCATAACCTCACCCTCACTTTCACTGTGATTCAAACAAATAAAGCCAAGTTGATCTTACACAAGGATGAGGACTCGAGAGTAGAACGCGCTGTGCCATCCAGTGCTGAACACCACAGGAAAACTGGAGCAAATTAAATCAACAGATGGACCCGTTTGACCAAGCAACAGGCATAAGAGTTCCCGTTCCGACCACCTAATAAATAGTTTTAAGTCAAAGCCATCATGGAGTCTGATCCCCGATTCACCGGCGTGCAATTAAAGAGGAAAGCATAACGTCTGACCGTGATTGCGTCAAACACAATACATGCAGACTGTTGAATAGCTTTTATATTATATTCAATGCGTCTTTAATGTTTAATCATTGTTTAATCATTGTCTGAAATTGTTCCGAAAAGTTAGGTTTGCCTTTAACTGGTCTTAATTTATATATAATATCACAAACAAAGCCAGGCTGTGACATCCCCTGCAGCAAACGTTTGTTTAATCCAACCTTAAATTTATTTAGAAGTTAGATGGTAGTGTCGGCTATAAAACTTATGATATCGACATCCCTGATTTAGCAGTTTAGCAGTTAAACTTTTATTACGAGTTTTAAAGTCAACGACATGACTTGACAGTCCTGCAAAAGGAATAAGCTCCGAAATATAAACACCGTAAGATAGCGAACGAGAAATATCACCATCTAAAATGGGAAGTATAGTATATTAACATCGACATCATCGGGCTTATCATAAATTTTAGTTGAAACAAAACCATTTGAAATGTTCGAATGCAAATCTAAAAACTGGGCTTAAATATTGATAATACCTATTTTGATGGTTTGATCAGTCAGATTTACCCCCTAGAACTTCAGTTAAATAAAGCAAATTCTTCTGATACCGAGGCCCCGTTTTTGGATTTACATCTATCTATTGTAGATGGATTTGTTTCGTGCAAAATTTATGATAAACGCGATGACTTTGATTTTGAGATTGTAAATTTTCCTTTTTTGGATGGTGATGTTCCTCGTGCGCCATCCTATGGCGTTTATATTTCGCAATTAATTCGATTTGCTAGAGTGTGTAGTCATGTAATAAATTATTAACGGCTAAACTTCTTAATCAGGGTTATCGGTACCATAAACTACGCAAAGCCTTTTCAAAATTTTATAGACGCCATTCTGATTTAATTTCAAAATTCAATATTGGACTTAAATCTCTTCTGCAACAAGGTCTATCGGAACCCGAATTTTATGGTGACTTAGTATATAAATTCAGAAAAATATATAACCGCAATGACTTCAGCACCCAATTTCGTAAAATCATTCTTCGATATAAAAAGATTGGGTACAACATGGCTATTATACGACAGACTGCATGCATGGTAGTTAACCCAATCACGGTTGGCAACTTTGCTTCCCTCTTTAATTGCACGCCGGTGGGTCAGGCCTCAGATTCTATGACGGCTCCAACGTAAAGGCTTATTGAAAATTAAAGAGATAATGTTGGTTGGTGCCTGATGCTCTGTCTCTGGTCCTGCTCATCGGAGTCTAACTGTTGGTTTTCTTTTGCTCCAGCATTTCAGTGGTTTCTTGCTGTCGAGTCCTCACCGTTGTCTCACCTCTGTGGTTCTTTGATTTCTGTGTTCACGGAGATGTTGCACTGATGAGTTAGGAGGCCTTCATGCGGACTGAACAAATTATTTGTCTAAATCGCGACGGAAGTAAGGGCGAGGATTGTGGCCACGTAAAATCGATTTAAGCCCCCCAGTGGAAATCTTCCACTGACCGTTCCAAGGCGGCTCTTCTGTGACGATTTATTTATGTTGTTGTTTGTTACTTACTGTGTGTATCACTTGTGTCTTTTAATTTTGGATGGCCATATGGCCATTTTGTGGGAAAGTAACTGTCCATATGGCCTTCCTTTGTTTAGGTTTCCATTATGGTCTGGTCGCTTAATTTTTGTATTTCTTTCCCTTTGGTGTCTTTTATGGATGGAGTAAGTTAATTGTATCAATTCCTGATCTTTGTTTTACTTCTACTTTCGATATGAGAATTATTTGCTTTGTTTAACTGAAAATCAGATAGATATATTTGATTGACCCTTCCTTCAAAGTAAGGGTTGTCAATATCTAAAAGACCATCTAAATCTCTTGAGATAGAGTAAAGGGCTTCAATAATGTCAGCTTGACTTTGACTATAAAACCTCGTTCATAACAAAACTAATATCAATCAGCTACAAGGACAGCACAGTTTGTGGCCATTGGAATACCCACGATTCGTCTATGTAACTTTGTTCCAAATCTAATTTAAAAATTGTCTACAAGATAAGATAAAGCGTCAAATATACCTGGCTTGACAAGACCAAAATGTATACTTTTTAGATTTGTATTTGATGTAAAGATGTCTGTCATTGCAAACAAGGAAAGAAACGCCCTCTCTTTGAGAAGTGCTTTCAGTCGACCGGGTGAAACTTCAGGCAAGCACAATTGTTTTACTCAATGTTTTGACTTATAATATAAGTGAAGGCAATGATCAGAAGCGACACTATTTACCCACACCTCCCACACAAGAAACACAAAATTAATTAATGGAAATAACTAAACCCTAATGGAAACATAACTAGCTGAAAGTAAAAAAAGACAGTTAATATCCAACAAAATGGCCAATTTGCTATCCAAAACAAAAAGACATAAACGAACTATAAAAAAATTAACCGCAGCAGAAGAACCACCTTTGAACGGTTAATGAAAAGTATTATTGGTGTGGTGGTGGTAGTGGTGTGTGTGTGTGTGTGTGGGGGGGTGCTTAAATCGATTTTAAGCGGACGCAAACTTTTTCATTGTGGCGGAGGGGAGGGGGCTTAAATCGATTTCACGTGGCCGAAATCCTCGCCCTTACTTCAGTCGCGGCTTAGACTAATACAGCACGAAACTACTGAAATATAAACCAACAGACGGACACCGGTTGACCCTCTGTGAACAAAGCAAATTAGTTATCCAAAAGAGAACGTCACCAGCAACGCCCGCATGCAGACGTAGTATAAGGACAATAATCCACAACAGAAGAACCGCCTTTGAACGGTCAGTGAAAACATTTTCATGGAGGGGACGGGGCTAAAATCCACAACAGCAACACACACATGCAGACGGAGTATAAGAACAATTATCCACAACAGAAGAATCACCTTGGAACGGTGTGTAAAACACATTTTTAAGAATCAATATGATGTACTGTTTCTGAAAGAAAACAATTGTAGAGTATTTGGAATTAAGCTATCCATATGAACTAAAAATAACGGGAACAATGGATACTGCAGCCTCAACATACTTGGATTGATACTCTATATTGACGACGACACTTTGCTACTACGCTATACGACAAACGGGGTGACTTCAATTTTCCAATTGTTAACTTTCCATACCTAAGCAGTAGCATCCCTTCTGCATCAGCATACGGCGTTCACGTTTCACACACACACACACACACACAAAAAACATTATGCCAGAGCGTGTTCAAATTATCTGGACTTTATGGAGTGTGGAAAAGTGCTCACTACAATGTTGTTGAGACAGGTTTATGAAAAAAAAATGGTAGCTACACTTTAAGTGTTCTGTGGGAAACATCTTGATCTGGTCAGTCTATAAAATAGGACAGTTTCCTGACTTATTTCTGATGTATTTACCAGTGACAAGCCAGAAGGAGGTTCTTCTGTGGCGGTATATTTATGGTGTTGTTTGTTACTTACTGTGTGTATCACTTGTGTCTTTTTATTTTGGATGGCCATATGGCCATTTTGTGGGAAAGTAACTGTCCTTATGGCCTTCCTTTGTTTAGGTTTCCATTATGGTCTGGTCGCTTAATGTTTGTGTTTCTTTCCCTTTGGTGTCTTTGATGGGTGGAGTAAGTTATTGTATCGATTCCTGATCTTTTTTTTACTTCTACTTTTTATACTGCATTCACTTTAATTTTCCACTGCTGCACTGATGTTGCACTGATGAGTTAGAAATCCGTCATGCGGACGGTATTTATTTAAGAAATAGATCAGCTCTAGCTGTGATTTGTTGAGTAATAAATCATAGTTTGGAGGTCAGTTGTAAAGTAGATCAAATCACGAGCGCGTAGCGCGCGTGATTTGTCTACTTACAACTGACTGACAAACTGTGATTTATTACTCAACAAATCACAAACTAGAGCTGCTCTATTTCGATTCTAACAGGCTGAAAATCGGCAATTATGCTGTTGTTTCCTTCAAAATCTCACAACTTTTCGCCATTGTTAGAAGAAATCCCGCTAAAATTATCGACTGAAACACATGCATTTATATCCTTTTCTAACGTTTTCGATGCGAGAAAATGACGCTGCACCGTCCAACGTCAAGGAAATCGACTAGTGACGTCATATCTTTGCAGTTTTAATGACGTCATTCGTCACGCTCCTCCTTGCCGTGATTTGTTGTAGAATAAAACACAGTTGTTTTCCATTGCCTGTATAGGCGTGCTGTGTTAGAATAAGAAATAGATCAGATATAGATATAGAAATAGATAGTGTTAGAATTTTGTCTAAACCACGACAGAACCAACGGAGAGGATTTAATCATCGATTCAAGCACCCCAACCCCGTCGCAGTAAAAACGACAGACTGCATGAATGGCAGTTAACCCAATCACGGTTGACAACTTTGATTCCTCTTTAATTGCACGCCGGTGGGTCAGGCCTCACTTTCTATGACGGTTCCAACGTAAAGGCGTATGTTGGTTGGTACCTGATGCTCTGTCTCTGGTTGGGCTCATCGGAGTCAAACTGTTCGTTTTCTTTTGCTCCAGCATTTCAGTGGTTTCTTGCTGTCGAGTCCTAACAGTTGTTTCATCCCTGTGGTTGTTGGAGTTTTGTGTACACGGCGATATTGCACCGATGAGTTAGGAGGCCTTCATGCGGACTGAATAAATGATTTATCTTAATCGCAACGGAAGTAAGGGCGAGGATTGTGGCCACGTAAAATTTATTTAAGCCCCCTAGTGGAATTCGTTTCCGCTGACTGTTCCAATGCGGTTCTTCTGTCGCGGTTTATTTTTGTGTAATGGTTTGTTTTTGGGTGTTTGTGTCGCTTATATTTTTTTCTTTTGGATAGCCTATTGGCCATTATGTGGGAAAGTAACTGTCCTTTTGGCTTTCCGCTGTTGGTGTTTCCATTAGGATCTGTTGTTCCATGTTTGTGTTTCTTTCCCTTTGGTTTCTCTGATGGGAGCTGTGGGTTAATTGTATCGATTCCTGATCATTGCGTCCACTTCTACTTTGCTGACCGTTGCAATGCGGTTCTTCTATGGCGGTCCTTTATTCTTATAGTTCGTCTTTACATGTATGTATTACTGATATATTTTTATTTTGGATAGCACTATGACCGTTATGTGGGAAGGTAACTGTCCTTTTGGCATCCCGCTTGTGATGATTTTATTATAGTGAAGTTATTTTATGCTCGCATTTCTTTCCCGTTGGTGTCTTGGAGGGGTGGGTTAATTAAATCGATTCCTGGTCATTACCTTCACTTCTATTTTATAAAATTACAGACATACATTTCTCACTGTATTTCCGTCGTTCTGGCCTATAAGCATGGTGGGCGCGGATTGCTTGCTAAGTAATGCTTACTGATTACACACTTTCTTCCTGGGCCCATGTCTATTGTTCTGAACATTCTAATTCGCAATTCGTACGTATGTATTAATTTGGATTATGGCTTCTTCTACTTTCTTTACCAAAAAACACTGTCAATTTAAATGAAAATAGACTTACCTTTGTCACTACGATAAAACTATATTGCATTCAATTTCATATCGAAAATGACGCCAGTCGATCATGTTGCCGTCCGGAAAAGTGGGCCAGTATTCAATTTAGTTTGGTTGTTTAGATAAAAAGAATAAAAAAAGTTGTAAGCGTTATATCGATGCCTGTTCAATCTAGCTGAACCTCACGCTTAATCTTTCTGTCATAAGTTTCTGAAGGGATCTCTTCTACACTGGAATTTGGACACGTCCATTTTTGTAAATAGTGTGTCCAGTCCAACCAATTAACGCGGTGACAAACAGTGTTGATCTGGATAAGACGAAATCGTATCTGAATTCAAACTCCTTTGCAAAGGTGCCTAATCCGGTCTTAAGTGTTGAAAAGGTTTCGATATCTCCCAGACTAATCTCTAAGCCTTGAAGGCAAGTTTGTTTTAGAAGCGTGCTAAATAATAAACAAATTAATATAACAGCTCTTCAAAGGCGGTTTTCTTTTGCAATGTCTTATTTATTAATCGATTCCAGTTTTGATGTTGTTGTGTAAGCCTCCATGTCGCTTACTTTCTTTAGGTGCATTGAGCTGGCTTCGTTCTTTGATTTCGGCTTTTCCTGGGTTACCTGTTTCTTACTAAGTACATACATATTGGTCTGTCCTTAAAATATGCCCCTAATACATGTATGTACATTAATTAGGAGACTCTTTATCAGACGGGTGCAAATTACATAAAAAAATACAAATAGATAGTCAAAGTACATGTATGCTGTCACTACTTCTGAAATATCTAGCTCAAAGTTCCAGGTCCACATGCCGGTGCATTTCGTCCGTACGTCAACGGTCCGTCATCAGCCCGTCGTTAAATGTTCCTATTTTCGACATCTCCAGATTCATCCGTCGAATTTGGCTGACATTCGGTTTGATTACGATGCCATACAGATTCAGCTGTTGGTTTTCCTTTGCTTCAGCATTTTAGTTTTTCCACGCCGTCGTGTTTCGCAGTTTCGTCTTTGTATTCGTTTGATTTTTATGATATCGGAAATGTTGCACTGATGAGTCAAAAACCCTTCACGAAGACTGAATAATCACGAAAACATGCCTATAAAATTCTGACCCCCTTGAACACCACTACTATATAGTAAAACTGGGGTTTGCAGGGGTAAAATAGAAGTTGAGGCAATGATCAGGAATCGATACAATTAACCCACAGCTCTCATCAGAGACACCAAAGGGAAAGAATCACAAACATGAAACAACAGGCCCTGAATGGAAACATCATTAGCCAACAGCGAAAAGCCAAAAGGACAGTTACTACCCCATAGAATGGCCGCAATCCTAGACAAAATAATTAAGCGACACAAACACCCAAAGACAAACCATAGCAAAAATAAACCGCGACAGAAGAACCGCCTTGGAACGGTCAGTGAAACGATATCCAAGGCTGGGCTTAAATCGATTTTACGTGGCCACAATCCTCACCCTTACTTCCTTCGCGATTTAGACAATTATTTTTTTCTTATTTCTGTTCTGAAATATAAATTGTGGGTACTAGTGGTTCTAAGGTGTACCCATAATCTATATTTTAAGCAAAAATAAGATAATTTTACAACTTTTCATCATAAAGTTTACATTTTTACGGCGGAAAAAAAATTGCGGTGTATTTGTATAGGCGTGTTTTCGTAGTGAAACTATTGGACTAAACCACGACAGGACCAAATGTGAGAATTGCGGCCTCATAAAATTGATTCAATACACCAGGTTCAAGACGGTGTTTTTGTTGTATGTGTATGTTTTATATTTTCTATATTTTTTGTTTTATCATTGCTTGTCTTAGCAAGAAAAGTTGTTTGTCCTTTCGTTTTTCTGTTGGTTATGTTTTAATTACGGTGAAATTGTTTTATGTCGGTGCCTCTTTTCCCTTGTTGTCTTAGGTGGAGGTGAAAGGTTTAGTTGTGCAATTTCCTGATCACTACCTTCAAATGTATTTTGCTAAAATTCCATCGTTCCGGTGTCAGAGGTGGCCGCCATCTTGATTTTGTTTTCAAATGGTGTCTCCTCCCGACCCGGAAGTTGGATTTAGCTGAAACTTGACGATCGTCTTCAGGGCGACAGAGCAATATAGAATTGCTTTTTCAAAAATCGTCTTTGGTTCGTTCTAAATGCCTTCAAACGACATTGTCTCCCGAACCGACTGTCATTTATTGGAGGCGTCGTGGCGTCATGCAAATAAAGTGCTAAATTTCTTCAATTCCGATTTATAAGCTGTCCGTCATGGTTGTTATCTTGAAACTCTTGAAATGGCATCTGAATCGTAAGTCGGATTGCTTAGAAGCTTGATGGGGTAATCGCAGCATTATAGAGTTTCCAAATTGCCGAAATTATTCCGTTTCGATTTCAAAGATGGCCGCCATGACATCTCCCTAACCAAAAGTAACGTAGAAGTAAAGCAAAGGTCAGGAATCGATACAATTAACTTACTCCACCCATCAAAGACACCAAAGGGAAAAAAAACACAAACAGTAAGCGACCAGACCATAATTGAAACCTAAACAAAGGAAGGCCATAAGGACAGTTACTTTCCCACAAACTGGCCATATAGCCATCCAAAATAAAAGACACAAGTGATACACACAGTAAGTAACAAACAACAACATAAATAAATCGCCACAGAAGAACCGCATTGGAACGGTCAGTGGAAAGATTTCCACTGGGGGGCTTAAATCGATTTTACGTGGCCACAATCCTCACCCTTACGTCCGTCGCGATTTAGACAAATAATTTGTTCAGTCCGCATGAAGGCCTCCTAACTCATCAGTGCAACATCTCCGTGAACACAAATAATCAAATAACCACAGAGGTCACACAACGGTGAGCACTCGACAGCAAGAAACCACTGAAATGCTGGAGCAAAAGAAAACCAACAGTTAGACTCCGATGGGCCCGACCAGAGACAGAGAATCAGGCACCAACCAACATTACCTTGAATTAGATCTCTCTAATTCTCAATAAGACTGAGCAGAAACTTGATGGATGGCATCGGTGGACACTGACCCTTGCATTGGGGAAACATTGAGATTTAAGATTGCTAAACTCGTTCCACGCCGATATCCAAGGTAACCGCCATGGCGATCATCTTAAAAGTCTTTATTTGGTTTATTTTGTTATGCTTTGTCCTTGAGTGTGTGTATCGCTTATATTATTTTGTTTTGGATAGCCAATTGGTCATTTTGTGGGAAAGTAACTGTACTTTTGGCTTTCCGCTATTGATGTTTCACTCGGGGTCCAATTATTTCCTGTTTGTGTTTCTTTACCATTGGTGTCGCTGATGGGTGTTCTGGAATAATTGTATTGATTCCTGGTCATTTGACTTCACTTCTGTTTTAAACTACAACATATCCTTATACAAATTAATTGGGTTGAAAATAGATTGCAGGCATCAGGGTTACATGGAGGTACAGGCTATACTTTCAAAACTCATACAGTTCCGATATCCTATATAGCCGCCATGCTTGCTATCTTGGAATCTCTCTAACGACATCTCTTAGAGGCCACATATGGTACTTTCTTTCATAGCTATACAAAAAAAGAGAAGTGAAGGCAATTTTTATCTTAAAAAGTTGAAGTAAAGCAAAGATCAGGATCGATACAATTAACTTACTCCAACCATCAAAGACACCAAAGGGAAAGAAACGCAAACATGAAGCGACCAGACCATAATGGAAACCTAAACAAAGGAAGGCCATAAGGACCGTTACTTTCCCACAAAATGCCAAATTCCCATCCAAAATAAAAAATCTTCGTTGTTTTTCTTTCGTTAAAAATTACAATGTATTTGTATAGGATTGTTTTCGTAATGGCTTGAAGTCAAGTAGCAGGTCTACATTTCTGATAGAAGATTTTAACCTCTGTCAGTATGTTTGTGCTGTATACTATTAGTGAACAATGGATTTTGTTTTTCAGTTAGAATGTCAAGGGCTCCTAAAAAAAATTCTTATTTTAAATTTTGTCGTCAAATTTCTATCAACTTTCATCGCCAATATTCCCACACGTCCTGCTGCCACATTCACTATAAACCGTTTATCTTCCTTTGCTACTTAGGTCTCTTACCGCTGTTGTTCGAGCCTTGCTCTGGTCACACTTGAACAGCCACGTTCTGCAACAAAAATTCATTTTATTCATTCTTAATTTATTATTATTATTAAGTGTGTGTGTGTGGGGGGGGGGGGGGGGTCTGGATTTCCAATTCCGATGAACAATCGGCTCGAAATTACTGAACTAATCTTTACAGTGGCGTAACCCCCGTTTGTTTGTTTGAATTCAGGTTTAACGTCCCCGTCAACACTATTAAGGTCATTTTGGAGACGTTACTGCCAATTTTGTGAGACTTTTACTCGACATTGTGATGAAATGACATCTGAAGCCCTGCCGCCCAATCGAACCCAAAGGCTTATATGCAATTGACGGTCTGACTCACACCGAGTTCCCTAGGCAGGCTTGGTACTTCTAAACGGTTTACCAGTGCTCATGTGTGGTCAGTTTCAGATCAGCGTGACAGCACCATGCAGCCCAGCTATTTCTCCAAGCCCCGATGGGCGGGGGCGAACCGAAACCCCCTTATTCTCTTTACAATGCCTTTTAAATAAGCTAGAACAGCCCCTTTATATGATCCCACAAGGTAAGGTATTGTGAATCATGCGATTGATACCATTCCTTAATGGGCTTTATGTTCGATGCATTTCGAAAACACGCCTTTATAATTCTTACCCCTTGAACCCCACTTGTACACAGTAAAACTGGGGTTTGCAGGGGTAAACTTTATTTTTCTTATTTCTGCTCCGAAATATAGATTGTGGGTACTCGTTAGAACCACCTCAATGAGGCGGTTCTTACGTGTACCTACAATCTATATTTTGAGCAGAAATAAGAAGAAAAAAAACAACATTTTATGTTTCATCTAAAGTCTTCGTTTGTTTAGGCGATAAAATTAACACTGTATTTGTATAGGCATGTTTTCGTAATGTAAACATTTAGCTTCCAAATTAGTTATTAATTCAGCTGTTTTCGCTGGAATTCGTTTCACTGACCATTCCAAGGCGGCTCTTCTGTCGGGGTTTATTTTTGTTATGGTTTGTATTTTGTGTGTGTGTGCCGCTTATATAATTTTGTTTTGGATAGCCATGTCTGTGTTCCTTTCCCTTTGGTGTCACTGATGGGAGCTGTGGATTAATTGTATCGATTACTGATCATTGCCTTTACTTCCATTGCCATACATTGCTATAATAAATTCATAACAATAAACTTTTTAAGGCTACAGTCAAGCGTTGATAAAAGTACAGTTTGTGTTTGCCAAACTGTTGAGTTAATCAATTGAAGAGTATTGTACTGCAATTTCGGTATCCCATCCGTTCATTTGTCAACGCATGTCTGGAACACATTGCTATCATTTTCCTAACTGACAGTTTGTGTACTTAATAAAGAAGACAATAGTTCTGCTTTGTTTGTTCTGTTCCTCCTCAGATTGGATCTAGTGCATATTGGAGCTATCTAGACAAGTTTGAGGAATTAAATAATTCAATTTGTTTGGCATAATCCTCTATTGGTTAAACACTATTTTCTTTATTGTCTGTGAAAATCGTTCTTGTAGCTAGAAAGTATTTTATCAAACCACATCCGAAAAGTAATGTTATTTAAATGAAGAAAGATTTCACAGTTAAATCAATAGTTGTAAAGTACATGCAATGCAATAAAGTGCAGTTTAAGAGTTTAAGAGAAAATTTGATATTTGTATTGTAATAAGCCTAGAAGACAGAATAAATTTTATCACAGAAAAAATTATGTCCATTTTTATTATCTTATCTGCTATTTAATATAGAGGTGGAGGCAGTGATCAGGATTCGATACAATTCAGAGACACCAAAGACAAATAACCATTACAACCCTTATCTTTGCAAACAGTGTAGATCCAGATCAGATGGCTCGTGAAGAAGCCATCTGCTCAGGATCTACACTGTTTGGCATTCAGTTTATGAATTTGGATCAATAAATTACATCAAGAAATGTGATTGGTTGATAGACAGAAATGGGTGTGGCTTTATTGAATATTCAGCAAGATAAGGGTTAAATTATCAACCTCGGCTATTTGTTCGTCTTTGTAAGTCATATACAAAATAATACAATTATTTCAATGTGCAATATGGACGACCTGGGGCCAGTTTCATCAATGCATTTGCGACATATGTTCGTCTCAGAAGGTCGTACGAAGTTCTTACGACAAAAATCCTGTTTCATCAAATGCTCGAGATCTGCGATGTTCACCCTTTTTGTCGTATTTCTGAGATGAATATTTAGGCATTGTGCGTTAAACGTTGGACATGTAGCGGCCATGGCAGCTAATTTTCAGTTATTTTTGGAAGCTGAATCTTAGGTTAAAGAAACCTACGCGCTTATCACTTAAGAAACGTTGTTAAAATATACGCTCGTAGTACGTAATATGTAATCTACACGTTCGCAGAAAACTCCAATTACTTATGCAAGTTCATGCAGTGAAGACCCATCGAACCCGACCCTTTGTTATTATCTTTACTTTGAGTTGGGGCTTAGGGTCGGGGATGGAAGATACATGTATACACTATTATACTATCAACAGCAAGGCATTGTTTGCTAAATTATACACTAACATAGAAGAAATGACAATATGCAAAATAGAAGTGGAGGCAATGATCAGGAATCGATACAATTAACCCACAACTCCCGTCAGAGACACCAAAGGAAAAGAAACACAAACACGAAACAACAGACCCTAATGAAAACATCAATAGCGGAAAGCCAAAAGGACAGTTATTATCACACAAAATGGCCAATAGGCTATCCAAAATAAAATAATATAAGCGACACAAACACCCACAAACAGCGAAAAACCGCCTTGACCGGTCAGCGGAAACGAATTCCACTGGGGCGGGGCGGGGGGGGGGCTTAAATCGATTTTACGTGGCCACAATGCTCGCTCTTACTTCCGTCGCGATTAAGACAAATATGTACTTTGTTCAGTCCGCATGAACGCCTCCGAACTCATCAGTGCAACATCTCCCTGAACACAAAAATCAAACAACCAAAGAGATTAAACAACGGTGAGGACTCGACAGCAAGAAACCACTGAAATGCTGGAGCAAAGGAAAACCAACAGTTAGACTCCGATGGGCCCGACCAGAGACAGAGCATCAGGTACCACCGAACAAAAGGTTTTACGCTGGAACCTTCATAGATTCTGAGGTCTGACCCACCGGCGTGCAATTAAAGATGGAAGCAAAGCTGTCAACCGTGATATGGTTAACTTCCATGCATGCAGTCTGTCGTATGACATTTATGTTGTACCCAATATTTTTATATCGAATTATAATTTTACGAAATTGGGTGCTAAAGTCATTGTCGTTATATCTTTTTTTCTGAATTTATATACTAAGTCACCATAAAATTCGGGTTCCGATAGACCTTGTTGCAGCAAGTCTACGAAACCCCCCTCCAACATGTGTATGTAGCTTTTAAGTCAGGATCTTTGTAATTTTAAATCAGTCATGCTGTAGGATCCATGTATTAAACGAAGCCTTACAGACGAACAATTAATGAAAAAATATTTGCTACAGACCATTGCTGTTATATACGGCATCGTAACTTAACACCGCCGTGTGTTCCAATAACTGTATTGACGCTTTGTGTTAAAATGTTTTAAGTTCATACGAAAAATTGAAACTTGTATTTTATGCTCCTGCATAACTGAATTTATTAAACTGGTCGAGAAAAGGTAACACAATGCTCAGCCAAGTACCACGTTATCCCTTTTCCCCAATTAATATTATAAACTAAAAACATAAACGTGCACTCATGGAAGGCGTTGATAAAGTTGCTTGTAAAAAGTGCATTATAACAACGGTAAATCAACGTTAGTCCGACGTCATGACGTCCACAAAACAGACCAACACGCCAACGGTAAAGTGGTAAGCTGGTCCTTTATCTCACGATACTATAATGGAACACAAGTTTGAAACAACATAGAATCAACGTTGATTCAACGTTTTTAAAACAGACCCCCGCCCGTCGGGGCTTGACGAAATAGATGGGCTGCATGATGCTTCCACGCAGAACTGAAACCGACCGCACAAGAGTACTGGTATACCGCTTAGAGGATCTCAGCCTGCCCAGGCAAAGCGGTGCGAGTTGGACCGTCAATGTTTATAAACCCTATTGGATTCATCGGGCGACAGGGCTTGAGATGTTATTTCATCTCAGTGCCGGGTAAAAGTCCCACAAAATTGGAAGTAACGTCTCAAAAATGACCTTTACAGTGTTGACGGGAACGTTAAACTCCAAATCAAACAAAAAGAAAAAAAAAAAAACGTTTTTAAAACGCGTAAACTACTTTACATGGCTACATGTACATGTATTTCAAGACGAGTCGTGATCACGCATGTGACATGCACACCTGTGGACACAAAAGCGTTCAAACTTTGATGAGCTTCATTTTATTCTGGCTTGAAATATCATTCAATCCTAACATCCTATCGGTCAACTGCCAGACAGAAATCAATTCAAAACACAAGGTGGTGTACATTTCATTGCTGACTCCTGCACTGTCCAATCAAAATATATGTCAATCAGAAACTGTTTTCCAAAATGGGACCAATCAATTGCTTGATCTAGTTTTAGAATTATTTGATGAATGACATTTGCTTGTCAAACTAACTTGATGCAAAGAGATTCATTGAAAGTTATTTCGTAGGAGTTTGAACAGTTTTGTGTCCACAGGTGTAGAGCCTTTTCGAAATACGACTTATGTTAGTGAAATGCAAATTTAACTCGTACGAACACTTTTCGATGATTTGATGAAACTGACGTACGCAATTCTTTAATACATCACGTGAACAAGTCCGTGAAATGAGCACCTCTAAAACCCCACTTTATATAGAGAAAAATGGGGTTTATGGGGGTAGACAGTATTTTTCGGTTCTAACGAGCACCCACAATCTATGTTTGCAGTATAAATAAGAAAAATATCACGGATTTTCATGAGAAAAGTAGCCATTTTGGAGATGTGGAAAAATGCCCTATGTCGAACGGGTTTGCTATCGCAATAAGCGCGTGCGGATACTTTAAGATGAATCGTTCGATGTGTATTGATGAAACTGGTCCCTGATCTACAGCACCTCGAGACAATAGTTTTGAATATACCACAAGCTGCCAAAACGCCAATCACTGAGTCGCTAAATCTTCTGTGCCTACCATGGCCGAAGCTTTTTCTGTGATGAAAATCAGGCACCAAGTGCATAAAGGAGGCGAAGTTGCAGTGGCGTAAGATACGACTATAGACGTAACTGAGTCTGCTTTAACCCTTATCTTGCTGTTCACGACAACCCCTATCTTTACAAACAGTGTAGATCCAGATCAGATGGCTTCTGAAGAAGCCATCTGATCAGGATTTACACTGTTTGGCATTCAGTTTATGAATTTGTAGCAATAAATCACTTCAAGTAATTTGATTGGTTGATAGGCAGAAATGGGTGTGGCTTAAATGAATATTCAGCAAGATAAGGGTTAAAATTGCAGTGCATAAAACAGGCGAATGTCGGACATTGTTGGGACTGGAATAAGACTGGCCTGGTGTCATATATCATGTATATCATGTGCGAAATGATTTTGTATCAGCTAAATACACATGATACACACGCTTCAAGCCTTTTATGACAGACATTTTCGTACAACATACCTGCTGTGCATGTTTTGGGAAAATGTTTTCAAGAAAAAAAGTTTTTGAAGAAAATGGAATTTTGAAACAATTGGCCCTTTATAAGGAAAATGCTGAGGTATTATATTAAAAATTCAGTAACGTATCGACGACAAAATTAAAACAAATCAACCATGGATGGCAATACAATTAGCTGTAAATTCGGCTGGAGAGCACAAACACAAATGGAAGGATTTACTGTCGCGTGTTAAAAGATTATTCGCAAAAATTTTAGTTGGTGCTTTAATTGGTATTTGCGTTCGATCAACACTAGTGCCTACATTCGGAAGCCCTTCTTTGGCGTGAAAAAAAGAAGTCAAGGCAATGATCAGGAACCGATACAATTAACCCACAGCTCCCATCAGAGACACCAAAGGGAAAGAGACACATACATGAAACAACAGACCTTAATGGAAACATCAATAGCGGAAAGCCAAAAGGACAGTTACTTTCCCACAAAATGGCCAATTAGCTATCCAAAACAAAATCATAAAAGCGATACAAACACTCAAAGACAGACCATAACAAAAATAAACGGCGACAGAAGAACCACCTTGGGACGGTCAGTGAAACGAATTCCACTGGGGGTGGGGCTGAAATCTATTTTACGTGGCCACAATCCTCGCCCTCACTTCTGTCGCGATTTAGACAAATAATTTGTTCAGTCTGCATGAAGGCCTCCTAACGCATCAGTGCAACATCTCCGTGAACACAAAAAATCAAACAACCACAGAGATGAAACAACGGTGAGGACTCGACAGCAAGAAACCACTGAAATGCTAGAGCAAAAAAAAAACATTAGATAGACTCCGATGGACCCGACCAGAGACAGAGCACCAGCCACCAACCAACATTACATTGAATTAGATCTCTCTAATTCTCAGTAAGCCTTTAGGCTGGAACCGTCATAGAATCTGAGGCCTGGCCAACCGGCGTGCAATTAAAGCGGGAAGCAAAGTTGTCAACCGCGACTGGGTTAACAACCATGCATGCAGTCTGTCGTATAACATTTATGTTGTACCCAATCTTCTTTTATCGAAGAATGGTTTTACGAAATTGGGTACTGATGTTATGGCGGTTACATATTTCACTGAATTTATATACTAAGTCATCATATAATTCTGGTTCCGATAGATCTTATTGCAGAAGAGATTTAAGTCCAATATTGAATTTTGAAATTAAATCAGAATGGCGTCTATAAACTTTTGAAAAGGCTTTGCGTAGTTTATGGTACCGATAACCCTGATTAAAAAGTTAAGCAGTTAACTATTTATTACGAATGTTGAAGTGAGTTACATGACTATACACTCTGGCAATTCGAATTAATTGCGAAATATAAACGTCATAGTATGGCGAACGAGGAACATCACCATCCAAAGAAGGAAAATTTACAATCTCAAAATCAAAATCATCGCGTTTATCATATATTTTACAAGAAACAAACCCATCTACAATAGACAGATGTAAATCCCAAAACGTGGCCGCGGTATCAGAATAATTTGCTTTATTTAACTGATGTTCTGGGGGGGGGCGGAATTTGACTTATCAAACCATCGAAAAAGGTATTGTCAATATTAAATAAATCATTCAAATATCTAGAAGTCGAGCTAAAAGCTTCAATGATTTCAGACTGGTTTATAGCAGAAAGGGATATCATGGAGTCTCTCTCATAACAAAACAAAAACAGATTAGCCACAAGGGGTGCGCAATTAGTATCCATCGGAATACCCACAACTTGTCTAAATACCTTAGTACCAAATCTTTTGTAAAGATTGTCAAGTAGAAAGGTGAGAGCGTCACAACCTTTCTGACATGACCATAAAGTGAAAAAAGCATTTCTTGCATAACATGCATAAATCGATTTAAGCCACCAGTGAATTCTTTCCACTGACCGTCCCAAGGCGGTTCTTCTGTGGCGATTTATTTATGTTGTTGTTTGTTACTTACTGTGTGTATTACTTGTGTCTTTTAATTTTGAATGGCCATTTGGCCATTTTGTTGGAAAGTAACTGTCCTTATTGCCTTCCTTTGTTTAGGTTTCCATTATGGTCTGGTCGCTTAATGTTTGTATTTCTTTCCCTTTGGTGTCTTTGGTGGGTGGAGTAAGTTAATTGTATCGATTCCTGATCTTTGTTTTACTTCTACTTTTCATTAGAATTTTTACAGACCAAAAGAGATTTCTGCCTGATCTTTCGGTCTGATCTTTCGGAGACTTTGTTCCAATATTTTATCACATGTTTTGATGGCAGTAAAACATGAAGTTAAATAATTTAGAGGGTTCAGGGGTGGCACAAAAGGTTAAATTTACAATAAAACGTGCTTTGTATGGTCTTTTATAAGTTTAGGTAACCAATATAACGCAGGAAGCTTGTCTTGGCCTTTTGTAAAACAGACAGCAAACTTGGTGGCTGAATGACAAACGTGGTCATCAATTGAAGCCCTCTAGCCTTGTTTCTTTATACATGTATCTAACTGGGCATCTATACTTGTAAAATCGATTTAAGCCCCCCCCCACTCCCTAGTGGAATTCGTTTGACTGACCGTTCCAATGCGGTTCTTCTGTCGCGGTTTATTTTTGTTATGGTTTTTCTTTGAGTGTGTGTCCCGCTTATATATTTTGGTTTTGGATAGCGAATTGACCATTATGTAGGAAAATAGCTGTCCTTTCGGCTTTCCGCTATTGATGTTTCCATTAGGGTTTTGTGATTTCATGTTTGCATTTCATTCCCTTTGGTGTCTCTTATGGGTGAAGGATTTGGTGTCTCTTCCTGGTGAAGGATTTCTAAGGACGTGTCACCAGTACACAATTCTGATTCTGGGAGTTGTGAGTTATGACGTAAGCCACGCCTTAAAGTGGGGTTTAACCATGATCGTATAGTCTTAAATTAGGAAAGTTAGTATTTCGCAAATAATTAAAATATAAAAAAAAACGTTTCATTGTTTCTTTTTATTGTCTGACCAAGTTAAACTGGTCTATTAATTATGAGTTTCAATGTTACATATTATAAAACATCGAAACACGAAAGCTTTCGAGACAGATAGTGTCTAGGCTAGATCTAGCCCGATATGCACACAGAACAAGACTGCTACATAACTGAAAACCTGACTGATTTGACATGGTCAAACTGGACGTTTTATACGTTTCAGAGCATTCAACAGGCTTTTGTTCTCTGGTTAACACGGCTTCTGTTTATACCAACGGTCTCTCATTAGCTAAAATGTTAAAAGTATTTCAACATCTGTTGGCCACGTGCGCCCACGCCTGCAGGGTTCTATCCACTCGGGAAATGCCTAATATGCCCACTTGATTGGCATAACCGGCAACATGAACACATATGATTGAAGTTTTGTAGATACATTTTACCTTTTATGTAAGCTGCACTTGTTTTTTCTCCCGCGAACGTATTTGAATAACAGCACATGTTTACTACGTAATGCATATCTGAGAGGACATCAGCGGATTTGAATATGCTCCAAGTAAACAATCTCTCTGTATCTTGTAGCTATCAGGTGCAAATTGCTATTTCATAGAAAGAGTGGATTAAAATATGTGAAAGGTAAACATGTTTCAATTTTCTGACTGTAAAAGCTTACAATTTCTCATAGCCCAATCAACATAATCCTAAATACATTTATTCCCCATTCAGCAGCATATTGGTCATATGAAATTCTTACTACTCATCAACGTTGTCTAAACTATTCATGTAAAATGCATGTGTAACAAAAAAGTGCATCTTTTACAATCCGTCAACACTATTTGGATCATTAAGATCACACGCCCACGTAACTACGTTACATAATTGAATCAATTCCTGATCATTTTGGAAATTGCACATAGCGATGCCGAGAACCAGTTGGACAATCATACATGCAGTTGATCTATCAATATTTATTAAAACAGCTGCATTCGCGAATCAGCCTCTCGCTCAACAAGGGTCTGTATTTCGGCTGAAATCGTGCTCTGTCACCGCGTAGGATATTCTAAGTCAGGGCGGAGCTCATTAATTGTATCGAGGTTATCTAGTTCGGTCCCTAAAACTCAATGGCATTAAAATATTCAAAGGATTATACCCGTTCTCTACTTAAACTTCTCCTGTATTGTAAATCGTCAAACCGCCCTCGCCCATCGCGGCCTGAAGAAATAGATGGGCTGCATGGTGCTTCCACGCAGAGTTGAAACCGACACGCACACGGGTACTGGTAAACCGCTTAGATGATCTAAGTCTGCCCGTCCATGCTTATAACCTTATTGGTTTCACTGGGCGGTAAGGCTTGAGATGTCATGTCATCTCAAAGTCGGGTTAAAGTCCAACAAGATTGGAAGCAACGTCTCCGAAATGACCTTTACAGTGTTGACGGGGACGTTAAACTTTAAATCAAATAAACAAACAAAAAAAATCGTCAAACCAGTGTACGATTCCACCGGTTTTTACACAGTATAATGCAAAATACATGTAATTACGATACGTTTCAGTTGCCTACTCTCTAGAAGACGTGACTATATCAGTGAGTTTACGAAGATATTTACGAAAGGCCTCAGTTATGATTCTACGACAGTATTACGACGGGCGTAAGCCTAGCATAGACTTTCGTCTGCCTTATGCACTCAGTCCCAGATGAGCTGGACTCTAGCTTTAATTGAGCCCCGCCAAGCGAATTTGTGTCTTCGAGCATTCCGACATGACAAATTTTAACTGCGCATGCCCAGCCATTCAGAGGGGCCAGGTTTATGGCTTTCTGTCTGAAGGTTACTCTTGATTTACTGCTTGTATGAGCGAGCAGCGAAGGTTCTGGCGAGATTGCGCGGATGCGCAGGCTCGCCTGAACCTTCGCTGCTCCCATATGTGATAAGTACCAAAATCGCTTGACGGGGCCCAATTTATTATTAAAACAGTACCTAAATAAACACCATATCGAGCGATCAGTAGAACTGGAAAATAGTCAAAATTATATCATAATACTTTTTAAAATATTGCGTAAAAAGGTTTGTTGTATCTGATTGGAGATCTGGGTTAAATGTTATGATCATTGCCTTCACTTCTGTTTTGTTATACGATGCCGGATATCATTTAGAATGTTTACATTTTACGTCTACGGTTGCTGTCACACCTGCAAAATTACACAGAAAGATGTCCTCATATACAATCTTGGCAATGTTTGAATTCTGAATATATGGGGTAAGGAAAATGTGACCAGGTCAAATAATATGCACTTAATAATAGGACAGAGTCATGCTAGATAAACCTTCTTGAAACTGGTTAGGATTACAGAAAGACTTTGGCTTTCCGCTAATGATGTTTCCATTTGGGTCTAGTTGTTTCATGTTTGTGCTTCTTTACCTTTGGGACTCTGATGGAAGCTGTGGGTTAATTGTATCGATTCCTGATCATTGCTTTCACTTCTATTATGTTAACCCACTATAGACTGAATGCGATGTGCATCTTTCAGGAAAATACGCCTTTATAATTTTGACCCCCCTTGAACACCACTTTTATATAGCAAAACTGGGGTTTACAGCCTAGGGGTAAACCTATTTTTTTTTTTTATTTTTGCTCTAAATTATAGATTGTGGGTACTCGTTAGGCAGAACCGCCTCTACACAGGAACAACTGCCCTGAGACGGTCAGCAGAACAAAATACTGGGAAAGTTGGAGGTAGGCTAGGGGCGAGCAGTCAATATCATTCCGAAAGCACGCCTATTCAAATATATTTAATTTTATCACCCAAAAGGGAAAATTTCCAGATAAAATATGTTATATGTTTCTTAGTTCTGCTCAAAATACAGATTGAGGGTACACGTTAGAACCGCATTGCCGATGCGTTGCAAACGGTACACACAATCTGTACACACAATCTCTATTTTTGAACAGGAATAAGAAAAATAATATATACCCCTTTAAAACCCTAGTTTTAATACACAAAAGTTGGGTTTTACGGGGTCAAAATTATATAGGTGTGTTTTCGAGATGGTCAAATCAAACACAATTTGAACACAGCTGACACTACGGTTGTGCTGCAATGGCATGCAACCTGTTCAAAACTTTTGTCCGAAGGTTGCCGTCATTTCGAATGTGTAATCAAACTGCACATGCACACTGCATATTTTTCAGTTCTGTGGTGTATTCCTTGCTTCAAAAGGATAACCCTTCTATAGAGCATATTTAACGCCACTACAGCTGGTGTCTGGGAATGTGTGGCGGCCATAAAAATTCTCCCTGCCCTACATCATAGTGTAGTTTATATTTTCTTGAATTTTGGGATCATTGATTCCATTGTGGAATTTTGAAAATATTTGAGGGTCACTGATGAGGCCTAATTGGCCGAAACTAGCTAGTCTGGCCGAGAAACATGCACACTCCATATTTTTCAGTTCTGTGGTGTATTCCTTGCTTCCAAAGGATAACCATTCTACAGAACATGTTCAAATAAACGTCATTACAATAGTAGCATTATTTGCCGCATTGTGACAACGCCATATCAAAGAATGACGCGCAGGATCTGGGAACGTCCAGGAGACTTGATACAATACAGCAAATCTTACAGACTGGTTAAGTTTGCTGCAGGTTTCTAAGACGAATCTTTTTTTTTCCATCATTCAGACTCTATCATTTTACCTAAAGTGCAGATCATCACGAAAACACGCCTATATACTTTTGACCCCCTTGAACCCACTTTTATATAGAAAAACTGGGGTTTACAGGGGTACACCTTATTGTTCTTATTTCTGCTCTAAAACATAGATTGTGGCTACTCGTTAGAACCGCCTCTATGAGGCGGTTCTAACGAGTACCTACAATTTATATTTTGAGCACAATAAAAAAAAATATCACAAATTTTCATCTTAAAATTTTTCATTTTTTCGGCGATAAAGGTAGCAATGTATTTGTATAGGCGTGTTTTCGTAATGCATTAATTGAATTAATTTAATGACATCTTCTAGACTAAACTTATCAGCCTTGTCGAAGTTTGAGTTGTGTTTCGATGGGTGTGTGTGTGGGGGGGGGGGGAATTCGGGTTTAACGTCGTTTTCAACAATTTTTCAGTCATATCACGACGGTGCCTGGTTGCGACAGGGAGCTCAATGCTCACTTTTATAGTGCTGCCTCACTGAAGTATCATGTCCCAGACACATTGCATGATACCACACCCAGTCACATTATCCTGACACTGGGTAAATCTGAGTGCCAAGCGAGGAGCAACTAGTACCATTTTAACGACTTTGGTATGTCGCGGCCCGGGATCGAACCCGTGATCTCCCGTTCTCCGGAGCGGACACTCTACCAACTGAGCTATCGGGGCCGGTCGTTTCGATGGGTGATTTAGTAATTTGTAACATCACGAAAACATGGCTACATGCGTATAATTTTGACCCCCTTGAATAATAGAAGTGGAGACAATGATCAGGAATCGATACAATTAACTAACAACTCCCATTAGAGACACCAAATGGAAAGAAACACAAACATGAAACAACAGACCCTAATGGAGACATCAATAGCGGAAAGCCAAAAGGACAGTAACTTTCCAACAAAATGGCCAATAGTCTATCCAAAATAAAATAATATAAGCGACACAAACACCCAAAGACAAACAATGAGGCGGTTCTATCGAGTATCCACATTCAATATTTTGAGCAGAAATAATAAAAAATATCACAATTGTTCATCTTAAAACCTTCTGCTTTCTGTATAGGCGTGTTTTCGTAAAGAAACCTGTCAAATCCATTTAGCGAGCAATGACGAGTCTAATAGGCTAGTTTGTATAGGCTAGTTTGCTCTTTTGCTTGTCGCATATATTCATATATTATATAGAACATAGTTATTCAATGGTTGCCCCTCGGCGCCTCGGCGGGTCCCATGCACAATTGAGCATGGCGTACACATTCATTTTGTGTCAGTTTGGGAAATAGTCCAGAGCCGCCGATGACCAAATACGCGAGCTCGTAGGTTGAGGGCAATTCGACAACGGGAAAGGATACACCAGGCAGTCCGAGGCTCCGATGTGCAATTATTTTGTGTCTCCTCCAAACAGCCATGGAATAACTGTTTTTTTTCCCGACTAGTATAGGAAAGGCACCCAATGAAAAAAAATAAAAAAATAAAGTAAATACATGGGTAGTGGCTTTAATAATAAAATATATTCGGTGAGCCTTAGACAATTTTGTAGTGGCGCGCTTCAGCGCGCCCCTATAAAATTGTCGTAGCGAACCGATTATATTTTATTATTAAAGACACTAATCATGTAATTATTTTATACTTAAATTCAAAACAATCATGGAGGTTGCAATAATTAGCAAATTTAAGCAAACATACGCAGACAGTATGGCATGTTAAACGACATGGCGCGCACACTTAGTATAACGTGACATCAAGGAGTGCAAAGTTTCTGAAGTCACCGCGCATCAGAGACGTGGGAAACAATATGGACGCTCGAATAGAAGTTATTCAGCGCTTTACATTCTGTTAAAAATCTGCAAATAAACAGTTTATTTTAGCTTTCGAATTTATTTTCGAGGTTCAGACGCAACCGCACAATTATTGCAACGAACCATTCAAACCAGTGAAGCTCGAGAAATTAAGGACTAAGCCGAAATTTTTGCAAATCTGTTTAAATAAATATTGCAAAGGTTATAACTTCCAGTTCCGTTGTTTTCCAGTGTATAAAACGTTGTATGTTATTGTTTACATTTGCAAATTAGGGATCTGAAAAGTAAGTCCGGTCTATAAACGGTCACTAGACGTATTATAGGTCAGTAAAATGTATTATAGGTCACTACCGATTATAGCGTGCATTTATTCAACCCCCTTTCTTAGGTTACTAGAATGGCTGATTGCGGTATAAAATAATAATAACCGTTTGAATCGCACCAATATGAAGTGCAAACATAAATATGGGGTTTGTGTTAACCGTTTTAGATCCTTTATCACTGCTCCTTCAAAGCAGTCTGATTTGGGTCTGCATTATTAAATATATGAGCCGCGTCGCCAGGCATGCCAGACCGGCCCCCGCCCATCGGGGCTTGAAAAAATAGATGGGCTGCATGATGATTCCACGCAGAGCTGAAACCAACCGCACACGAGTACTTGTAAACCGCTTGGAGGATTAAGCCTGTCCAAGCAAAGCTGTGCGAGACCATGCCTATAAACCCTATTGAGTTCATTTGGCTACAGGGTTTGAGATGTCATTTCATCTCAATGTTTGGTAAAAAACCCAAAGTATTGGAAGCAACGTCTCCAAAATGACATATACAGTGTAAACGTAAACGGGGACGTTAAACATCAAATCAAATAAAAAAAAAACGACATGCCAGGCGGCATATTTTGTTGTTCATCACGAAAACACGCCTATACAAATACATTGCCAACTTTTTGGCCAAAAATTATAAATTTTAAGATGAAAAATTGTGATATTTTTCTTATTTCTGCTCAAAAACATTGACTGTGGGTACTCGATAGAACCGCCTCGTCGTTTTTATTATTTCTGCTCAAAACATAGATTGTGAGGACTCGATAGAACCGCCTCGACGAGGCGGTTCTTTCGAGTACCCACAGTCAATGTTTTCGAGCAGAAATAAGAAAAAAAATGTATACCCCTGCAGACCCCAGTTTTACTATATAAAAATGGGGTATGAGGGGGTCAAACTTATATAGGCGTTTTCTCGTTATGTGTTTTTGGACGTTCAATATCCTGTTTAAAACTATTCTGTGGTAAACAGAAACCTACTAGTTCATATGAAATTTACGTAACACGCTAAAGGCGCGTTTAAAACATTCTGTTTAAGGTGTAACTAAACCAGATTTAGTGACACAGAGGCCTTACTGATATTTAATGTTCATCAGTGTGTTTAAACCCCAAAGGTTTGAAGCCGAAACGGATGATGGACAAGACCCGGCAAACACAGCGCATCCCCCTCCGAGCACATCCCCCTCGGTATGAAGTGACTACTCGTGGAAGAACATCTATGCTCGTATTAAACAACACAAAGTCAATTAACACGAACTTATTAGTCACCACCTTAGGTTCACTGATGTACAGTGCCGTGCGCAGTGGCTCATTACATGATCTGTCTCCGTTGGAACCAATCAGCATAACGATTTGCCACTTTAATAGACCCAGAGGTAGACGTTATGTCTTAACGAAGAATAATAGCTGTCATTTTCCAAAGTTACAACTGCTCGTTATCTCGTTTTGAATCATTACTGAGAAAAGACCTCTATTGACGAACTAGGGATTACGATCATATATAAAATGCGTTGATTTATATAAAATGTACTGAAATGCCAGCAGTGTTTGCTTTCAAATATGCTGGCCGCAGCAGCCCTGTGCGTTAGACTGGTGCTCAGGTTGTTACGGGTTTGAAACTTACATTATTTTGTCCACCGATCATGAAATCTTTTCTACGGCCAGTCTGTCCTTGCCCCAGGTTCAAGAATGGACAGTTTCCGCCAATTGTTTACATTTTACACATGACAGGAGAAGAACTATATAAGTACTTGTGCTTTCGTTCTAATCCTGTTATTGCTTGTAATACATTTGGATGCATATTATTTACCACTTTACTGAATAAATATGTTTAAACTTAGAAGGGAAATTGTCAGTTTCTGGCAAACGAAAGTGCCCTGTGCTAGTTAACCGCTTGTCAGTTTAGCCCAGTGAGTGTATAATTACTGTTATTTTACATACATACTCAGAAAATGTGCCGTTTACATTGTGCAGAAGTTAGCGTTCAATATGTTAACCTTATTGTCCGTTGATGAACAGTCTCGTCCACAATAGAATTACATTCTAATTTGTCCATTCGACAGACATCTTGCCGTGCGTAGAACGTAAAATAAAGCAAATATACATGAAGGTTCTAACAAAGTGCATAAAGCGCATTTTATGCAGTCACATGTTACCTACCTGCAATCTGTGTAGACATTGAATAATTTCTTTAAGGATTTCAGTAATATTATAAAAATAATAATTATAATTATAATAATGAAAGAAATAAAACGGACAGTCCGGAAAAAATGGTGTTCAGCGTTGATAAAGGTTGATGTTTTGATGACGATAACGTCATTTTCACTTTGGCGCCACTGGGCGTGTTTTATTTATATCTATATATATGTGGGAAGACACTTTTAAAACGGCCTGCATTAGTGTCCATTTCAAATCGCTTGAAGACATATAGTTTCGTTTTATGTTATGATTTCTAAGCCAGACACCGTTTTAAAAGTTACAATTTTGGGTAAAAAATAAAACGGTTTATTGACTTTAAATTGTGAAATATTCGACACTCGGTCATATGGCGGAGACGCACTTTCAAGCTCGTGCGTCCTTCGCCAAATGAACGCGTTCCAAATACAGTGAAATCACCTAAAATTCAGACTTATTCTGCTTTAAAAGATTATATAGAAGGGTGGAATTATTCTTTCCTTGTGTTTTCTCCACATAATGCCCTCTGGTCAGGGACCACCTTTGCGACTGTTCAAAAGTGGTCTTAAAGACCACTTTTGAACAGTCCCAAAATGGTCTTAATGCATGAAATTTACTGTATTTTACAATATAAAGTCAATAATTAATAAATATTTGCCATCTGTTAATAGTTATAATATTGCAATTGCAGTTCATAATTTCCACATTTGTATCATATGCTGCAGTTGTAAGAGATTGGAGCAGAAAATGAAGATGAACATGACAGGGCCACAGAGTTTTGCGAGATCTCATTTCATTGATTACAACCGCAATTACAGACCATTACAACCCGTTACAGGTATATAAGGTGTACGAGATTCCCTTCATTACTTGCGTTACAAGCGTTACAGCGCAAAATGAAAAGGCGCTCATCACCATATTTCTCTTTACATTAGTCACAAACGCATTACAGACCATTACAACCCGTTAAGCATAGTAGGGTATAGGTATTTATGGTGTGGGAGTATTATATTTTTCATTTTCCTTCATTACATGCGCTAACAGCATTACAGTGCTAAATGAAAAGGCGCTCATCCTCTTAGGTTTCATTACATTTGTCACAAACGCATTTCAGACCATTACAACGCGTTACACATAGTAGGGTATAGGTATAGAAGGTGTACGATATATATTTTTTTCATATTCCTTCATTACATTCGTTACAAGCGTTACAGTTCGAAAATTAAAGTCGGGCTTCCCCGAGACCTCATTACATTGGTTACAAACGCATTATAACACGTTACACATAGTAGGGTATATGTATATAAGGTGTACGCTATATATATATTTCATTTTCCTTCATTACATGCGTTACAAGCACTACAGTGCAAAATAAATAGGCGCTTATCCCCTTAGTTCTCATAAAGTTGGTAACAACCGCATTACAACACGTTACACATAGTTGGGTATAGGTATATAACGTGTACGCTATATATATTTTTCATTTTCCATCATTTCATGCGTTACAAATGTTACAGTGCGAAATGAAAAGGCTCTAATCCACTTATGTCTCATTACATTAGTTACAAACGCATTACAGTTCATTACAACCCGTTACACAAATAAGGGTATAGGTATATAAGATGAAGGAGATATGTCTTAAGATGGGCTTTCCCGAGACCTCATCACATTGGTTACAAACGCATTACAGATCATTACCACACGTTACACATAGTGATGGTATGTGTATATAAGGTGTAGGAGATAAATATTTTTAATATTCCTTCATGTACATGCGTTACAAGCGTTATATTTCGAAAATTAAAGTCGGGCTTTACAAACGCATTATAGACCATTACCAAACGTTACACATAGTAGGGTATATGTTTATAAGGTGTATGGTATATATATTTTCAATTTTCCTTTATTACATGCGTTACATGCGTTACAGTGCTAAATGAAAAGGCGCCCATCCCCTTAGGTCTCATTACATTAGTTCCAAACACATTGCAGATGGTATAGGTATATAAGGTGTCGGAGATATACATTTATTATATTCTCTCATTACATGCGTTACAAGCATTACAGTTCGAAAATTAAAGTCGGACTTTCCCGAAACCTCATTGGTTACAAACGCATTACAGACAATTACAAAATAGAAGTGTAGGCAATGATCAGGAATCGATACAATCAACCCACAGATCCCATCAGAGACACCAAACAGACAGAAACACTAACATAAAACAACAGACCTAATGGAAACATCAATAGCGGAAAGCCAAAAGGACAGTTACTTTCCCACAATATGGCCTATAGGCTGTCAAATATAAAACAACATAAGCGGCAAAAACACCAAAAGACAATCCATAACACAAATAAACCGCGACAGAAGAACCGCCTTGGAACGGTCAGCGGAAACGAATTCAACTGGGGGGCTTAAATCGATTTTACGTGGCCACAATCCTCGCCCTTACTTCCGTCGCGATTTAGACAAATAATTTGTTCAGTCCGCATTCAGGCCTCCTAACTCATCAGTGTAACATCTCCGTGAACACAAATAATCAAACAAGCACAGAGATGAAACAACGGTGAGGACTCGACAGCAAGAAACCACTGAAATGCTTGAGCAAAAGAAAACCAACAGTTAGACTCTGATGGGCCCGACCAGAGACAGAGCATCAGGCACCAACCAACATTACCTCGTAGAATGATTTTACGAAATTGGGTGCTGAAGTCATTGCGGTTATATATTTTTCTGAATTTATATACTATGTCGTCATAAAATTCGGGTTCTGATAGACCTTGTTGCAGAAGAGATTTAAGTCCAATACTGAATTTTGAAATTAAATCAGAATGACGTCTATAACATTTTGAAAAAGGCTTTGCGAAGTTTATGGTACCGATAACCCTGATTAAGAAGTTTAGCCGTTAACAATTTATTACGAGTGTTGAAGTAAATTACATGACAACACAGTCTGGCAAATCGAATTAATTGCGAAATATAAATGCCATAGGATGGCGCACGAGGAACATCACCATCCAAAAAAGGAAAATTTACAATCTCAAAATCAAAATCAGCGCGTTTATCATACTTTTTGCACGAAACAAACCCATCTACATTAGATAGATGTAAATCTAAAAACGGGTCCTCGGTATCAGAAGAGTTTGCTTTATTTAACTGAAGTTCTGGGGGGGGGGGGGTTAAATCTGACTGATTAATCCATCGAAATAGGTATTATCAATATTTAATAAATCATCCAAATATCTAGAAGTGGAGCTAAAAGCTAAAATGATTTCAGACTGGTTTTCAGCAAAAAGAGACATCATGAAGTCTCTCCCATAACAAAGCAAAAACATATCAGCCACAAGTGGTGCGCAATTAGTACCCATCGGAATACCCACAACTTGTCTAAATAACTTAGTACCAAATCGTATGTAAATTTTGTCAAGTAGAAAGGTGAGAGTTTCTCACACGCTCTGCCATGACAATAAAGTATAATTTTTATGCTCTTCAGAAGTGAAAAAGCATGTCTTACATTATATGCAAGATAGAGGGAGTCTTCCCTATGAAATTTTCATTCAGTTAAATCATTAAGTTTTTCTTTTACAAGATTATAAGGAAGTGCAGTGTAAATGGTGGAAAAATCATTAAAAGACAAACTTGAGCACGAAAACGCCTGGATTTTAATTTATCTAAAACTTAATTAGAATTTATTATAGCCCAAAACAGATTTCAGACATTTCACAAAAGCCAAACTAATACATTAGCTTATTACGAAAACACGCATATATAAAAACATCGTTAATTTTACCGCCGAAAAAACGAAAATTTAAAGATGAAACATTTTGATATTTTTCTTATTTCTGCTCCGAATATAGATGGTTGGTACTCGTGAGAACCGCCTCATCGAGGCGGTTCTATCGAATGCCCACAATCTATAATTTAGAGCAGAAATAAGAAATAAATAGGTTTACTCCTGTAAACCTCAGTTTTACTAAATAAAAGTGGGGTTTAAAGGGGTCAAACTTATATAGGCGTGTTTCCGTAATGTTCATTATTAAACCTGGGTTTTTGTTATGGTTTGTCTTTGGGTGTTATTGTCGCTTATATATTTTATTTTGGACAGCCTATTGTCCATTTTGTGGGAAAGCAACTGTCCCTTTGGCTTTCCGCTATTGATGTTTCAATTAGGTCTGTTGTTTCATGTTTGTGTTTCTTTCCCTTTGGTGTCTCTGATAGGAGCTGTGGGCTAATTGTATCGATTCCTGATCATTGCCTCCACTTCTATTTACCAATCGCATATAACAAGATTGCAGACCAGCTGGCGTATCCGCTGAGTATGATCGGAATACATGAGTTCGCTGCTCATAAAGTGCAACATCTATATTTTCAAGGCTTACTGATTCGTGTAGCTGGTTCCTGTCTCAGCTGGACCCAAATGTTCCAAGCATTGTTAGCTTAGCGAGCTCGTTAATGTTCAAATTGTTGACTGTTTTAGTAAGTACAACATCTTATACACTGGTAATTTTGCTGAAAAAAAAAAGTGAGCACCTTTTCCATTCGCAATAGCTGCTCATATTTTTTAAGAAAACACCTATATTTTTCTTATTTCATGATCAAAAATGTAACGATACGTTAAATTACGACATCGTTAGTTTTGAACTACTGGTCCCTGGTCGCTAGTGCCGATGACTGTTTTTTTCTGAAGCGGCTCTTATAATGTGAGACTTTGTTTTAGTCTCTGTAAGGTGTAATTCTTATGCAGCTGCTTGTTATTGGTTTGTAATCTAATTATGTAATTGCCCTCTACGATGTTGCATTTCCAGGATAACTTAATTTATGTTGCAGTTCCCGTTTGATTGATTACTACGTACTGTTGGAATGCTTGTTTTAGACGGATGCATGTCTTTTGTTCCTTTGTTTTCTGTCAAATTCCCCACGGGATGTTGACTGTTGCGATTATACATTCATTTTGCGTAGTCTCATTATACTCGTATATTTAATTTGTTCTAAACTTTTACAGCAATGCAACGGTTTCAGAAAGTTACAACGCAACATTGATAAACATTGCCCAAAACTCTCGAGTCCATTCAGGGGCGTGTTAGATTGGTTCTTTTGGTGGGAGCAAGACAAATGCCCCATTTGTTCTTGTTTAACCCATTGTATCCCGGTGAACTCCATTACGATAACATACCCGTGCGCCATTGTGCATTTTATCACATCTCCAAGATGGCTACGTTTTGATGAAAATCCGTGACATTTTTCTTATTTATACTGCAAACATAGGTTGTGGGTGCTCGTTAGAACCGCCTCATTGAGGCGGTTCTAACGAGTACCCACAACCTATGTCTTGGAGTAAAAATAAGAAAAATAATGTTTACCCCCGTGAATCCCAGTTTTCTATATACAAAGTGGGGTGTAAGGGGGTGTTCATTTCACGGACTTGTTCACGTGATGTCGGCCATCGCTATATATTGGACAAGTCCATTTGTCATATAAGGGGTATCAGGTCTATTTTAGTATCTATTCTATTTTTGACGGAAATCCTGTCAGAAAATAGCGCAGGCTCTTATCAGACAACGCGTTCTGCGGCGTCTAATCTTGGCTTGCACTGTTTGCCAAGGTACCCCTTATGGGGTTACCCGCATACAATGGGTTAAACAAACTACAACATTACAAGTGAACTGTTAATTGGGGGTGACCTTGAAAAGTCTGGTGGTTGTCCTATGTGTAATTATTACGTAGGAATTTGTAACATGAATCATTTTCTACTTTTGCAAATATTGAACACATAAATCACATGGATGTTTGGGAAGCCATCTGAATAGGACCTACAATGTATCGAAGCGCTAAATCATATGGTTGCTTGGGAAGCCATTTGATTAGGACATACAATGTTTGCCAAATTTTAGTTTACTTGTGAATGAAAATATTGCTAGATATATAAATGAAATTTTAATGTCAGAAATATCTAATGTGTAAATGACTTATAATATAAGTTGATGCCCAATAATGTCCACCAACACAGTTTAAGACAGTTTATTTTAGAATATTTATGTATTGATATTTTAAAGTGAGGCGTTTAGATTGACTGCTTTAAGTCTGGGGCTTTCCTGGCTCAGAATTAAAAATTGCAACGCCCAGGAACTAATCAATACAATCAGATTCCAAATTCTTCCCACAATATTACTAGGGAATGAAGCCGAAACATGGAGTGATGACAGTAAACAAAATGGACAACAGGTAAAGTAGAAGTAAAACAAAGATCAGGAATTGATACAATTAACTTACTCCACCCATAAAAGACACCAAAGGGAAAGAAATACAAACATTAAGCGACCAGACCATAATGGAAACCTAAACAAAGGAAGGCCATAAGGACAGTTACTTTCCCACAAGATGGCCATATGGCCATCCAAAACCAAAAGACACAAGTGGTACACACAGTAAGTAACAAACAACAACATAAATAAATCGCAACAGAAGAGCCGCCTTGGAACGGTCAGTGGAAGATTTCCACTGGGGGGCTTAAATCGATTTTACGTGGCCACAATCCTCGCCTTTACTTCCGTCGCGATTTAGACAAATAATTTGTTCAGCCCGCATGAAGGCCTCCTAACTCATCAGTGCAACATCTCCGTGAACACAAAAATCAAAGAACCACAGAGGTGAGACAACGGTGAGGACTCGACAGCAAGAAACCACTGAAATGCTGGATCAAAAGAAAACCAACAGTTGGACTCCGATGAGCCCGACCAGAGACAGAGCATCAGGCACCAACCAACATTATCTCTCTAATTTTCAATATACCTTTACGTTGGAGCCGTCATAGAATCTGAGGCCTGACCCACCGGCGTGCAATTAAAGAGGGAAGCAAAGTTGCCAACCGTGATTGGGTTAACTACCATGCATGCAGTCTGTCGTATAATATCCATGTTGTACCCAATCTTTTTATATCGAAGAGTGATTTTACGCAATTGGGTGCTGAAGTCATTGCGGTTATATATTTTTCTGAATTTATATACTAAGTCACCATAAAATTCGGGTTCCGATAGACCTTGTTGCAGAAGAGATTTAAGTCCAATATTGAATTTTGAAATTAAATCAGAATGGCGTCTATAAAATTTTGAAAAGGCTTTGCGTAGTTTATGGTACCGATAACCCTGATTAAGGCGTTTAGCCGTTAATAATTTATTACGAGTGTTGAAGTGAGTTACATGACTACACACTCTAGCAAAACGAATTAATTGCGAAATATAAACGCCATAGGATGGCGCACGAGGAACATCACCATCCAAAAAAGGAAAGTTTACAATCTCAAAATCAAAGTCATCGCGTTTATCATAAATTTTGCACGAAACAAATCCATCTACAATAGATAGATGTAAATCAAAAAACGGGGCCTCGGTATCAGAAGAATTTGCTTTATTTAACTGAAGTTCTAGGGGGTAAATCTGACTGATCAAACCATCAAAATAGGTATTATCAATATTTAATAAATCATCTAAATATCCAGAAGTAGAGCTAAAAGCTTCAATAATTTCAGACTGGTTATCAATGGAAAGCGACAAAATGAAGTCTCTTTCATAACAATACAAGAACAGATCAGCCACAAGAGGTGCGCAATTAGTACCCATCGGAATACCCACAATTTGTCTTAATAACTTAGTACCGAATCTAATATAAATATTGTCAAGTAGAAAGGTGAGGGCATCACACACTTTCTGACATGACCAAAGTGTATAATTATTTTGCTCTTTAGAAGTGAAAAATGCATTTCTGACATTACATGCAAGATAGAGAGAATCTTCTCTGTGAAAAGCCCATTCAATTAAATCATTAAGCTTTTCTTTTATAAGATTATGAGGAAGTGTAGTGAAAAGAGTGGAAAAATCGTAGGTAGACAGACTAGAAGCACGAAAATGTCTAGATTTCAATTTATTTAAAACCTCATTCGAATTTTTTATAGACCAAAACAGATTTCTTCCTCATCTTTCAAAGACTTTATCACAATATTTAATTACATGCGTTTTAATAGCAGTAAGACAGGAAGTTAATAATTTAGAAAGTTCAGTGGTAGTGCAAGAGCTAGAATTTGCTTTGTAAGGTTTTTTATGAAGTTTTGGTAACCAGTATAGCGTAGGAAGCTTGTCTTGGCCTTCGTTAACACACACAGCAAACTTGGTAGCTGAAAGACAAACATGTTTATCTACTATAGCTCTCTCTTCAGCTAAAGGCTGAAGTTCATAGGCCTTAGTACCACCAAGCTCCTGCTTAAGCGTGTTAACATAGTGGAGCCGTCACACAACGACGACGTTGTTAGCGGCCTTGTCTGCAGGGGCCAAAACAAACTTCTTATGAAATTCTTGAATACCTAGTTTAAGATGACGTAAAGAAGTCTTGGGCTTAGGAGGTAATAAGTTAGTATTTTGAGAATAGAAAGAAATGCGTTTATTCACTAGTTTTAAAATGCTAAGTTTCCAGTCCTTAAGGGCATTATGCTCAACATACTCTCGCTTACACCATCGATTACCGAATTCATTCAAGGAAGCAGGGATTTCATCTCTACATTTACTGAAATCAATTTTAGAAGGAAACCGAGATTTCGGTCCTTTAGAAATTATATTCCTTATCCTAGAATCAGAAATAATTTTCAAATTGCCAGTAATTACATGACCAGCATCAGGATAGCAATACTTTGAGTTTTTACAATCACATGAATCAGGAGTATTAGTATCAATATCAAGATGAAATTAAAAATGATAGATCTAACAGGTTTGTTATATTTATAGCAAATTATAGGTGTTTCAGTATTTTGAAAATAAGCAGGAATGGAAGAAAGCACCGATCTCTCACGGAAGATACGGGGCAAATCTATAAAATCCATACCCTTATTAATGAAGGATATTTTGAAGAAATGGCGTTTATGATTAATTTCAGAATCAATGTAAGGACGGAGAGTATGCTGGGTATAGCCTCTAGTTAAGAGAGCCGCATCATATAACTGATGAGAACTATCGTAGAATTTATTCGCCTCGGTGTCCAGAAGACGTAAAACAGAAACGGGTAATGAACTTAAAAATGAAAGCATAGAGTGGCGTCCATGATTTAATAATATAATTGACAGTCACTTCAGTCTAGTATTGTTTCGTTTAAACGCACGTGATTTACGTTTAAAGTTACCATTTTTCCTGGTGCCGTGAAAAAGTCCTCAGTCAGCAGCTCTTTCTCAAATAGGTGGTGACGCAGAATATTAAACCGTACTAAAAAGAAGCAATATACATAATTGGGGGAAGAATGAGAATCATCAACATGACACACATTAAACTGGAAGGTCAAATGTAAATAAAAATGAACAACCAAAATTGGGTGAGAACCAGAATCGTCAATTTACGTAACATCATAATTATATGATTAGGGAAAGAATCAAAACCACCAACACAAAACATGAAGCAACCACAGCAAAAGCACCGTTGTCTCACCTCTGTGGTTCTTTGATTTTTATGTTCACGGAGATGTTGCACTGATGAGTTAGGAGGCCTTCATGCGGACTGAACAAATTATTTGTCTAAATCGCGACGGAAGTAAGGGCGAGGATTGTGGCCACGTAAAATCGATTTAAGCCCCCCAGTGGAAATCTTCCACTGACCGTTCCAAGGCAAGGCGGCTCTTCTGTGGCGATTTATTTATGTTGTTGTTTGTTACTTACTGTGTGTATCACTTGTGTCGTTTGGTTTTGGATGGCCATATGGCCATTTTGTGGGAAAGTAACTGTCCTTATGGCCTTCCTTTGTTTAGGTTTCCATTATGGTCTGGTCGCTTAATGTTTGTATTTCTTTCCCTTTGGTGTCTTTTATGGGTGGAGTAAGTTAATTGTATCAATTCCTGATCTTTGTTTTACTTCTACTTTGTAACGGTCAAAAAATTACTAGTACGTTCAAGTTAACTATATTGGATCCCGACCCTCACCCTCACTCTCTCTGTGGTTCAAACAAGTATTTGGTTGGTCCGCATGAAGGTTTTTTAACCCACCAGTCAATCAACCCGGTAAACAAAGAAATCACAGTTAAAGCCAAGTTGACACAAGGATGAGGACTCGACAGTAAAACGCACTGATCCATCCGGTGCAACGCCACAGGAGAACTGAAGCAAAAGAAAACTAATAGTTGAACCCCGTTGGACCAAGCAACAGACATAACCGTTCCGGCTCTGACCAACTAATAAATAGCTTTAAGCCAACGCTTTCATGGAGTCTGAACCCCGATCAACCGGCGTGCAATAAAAGAGAAAAGCATAATGTCTGACCCTGATTGGGTCAAACAAAATGCATGCGGACTGTTGAATAGATTTTATATTATATCCAATGCGTTTGTAACGATTAACACTATGTCGCCAACAAAATCAGGCTGTGACATCCCCTGCAGCAAAAGTCTATTTAATCCAAACTTAAATTTAGAAATTAATTGATAGTGTCGGCGATGAAACTTAGAAAAATGCTTTTCGAAGTCTATGATATCGATATCCCTTGTGTAGCAGTTTAGCAGTTATTTTTTATTACGAGTTTTAAAATCAACTACATTACATGACACTCTTGCGAAGCGAATAAACTTGGAAAGAAAATACTCTCAGATGACGAACGAGAAATATCGCCATCTAAAATGGGAAGTTAACTATATTAAAATCAAATTCTAATGCACTTACGTATGTAACGCGACGTCTGATTGGATAACGTCAAAAATTTGCGACAGTATATTCTACGATATACTGTCGGAAACCCGACGTCATCATGTAACGTCGCTTTCCATTGGCTAGCATTTGGTTTTACGCAGCTCATAGTACTTGCCGGTTTGGGCAAAAACAACATTTTTAAAACAAAATACGTGAATAAGTGCATTAGAATGGGGATAACTGTATTTAAAATTGTCATTTGGGGAGGTAAATCGTCGGTTTTACGGCGTCGCGTCGCCGTAAAACGAAATGTCCGACCGTAAAACCTCCGATTTACCTCCCCAAATGACAATTTTAAATACAGTTATCCCCTAAATCAGCGCACTTATCATAATTATTTGTTGAAAAAAAAAACAAAAAAAAAAAAAACAAAAAAAACTTTCAAATATTCAAATGCGAATCCGAAAACGGGGCTTCGATATCAGAATTGTTAGCTTTGTTTAACTTCACCTAAGATGAATAAATTTGACTGACCATTGGGTTGTCAATATTTAAAAGATCATCTAAATATCTTGAGGTAGCGTTAAAGGCTTCAATATTGTCGCTATTACTTTGACTAGAAAGTGCCATAATAAAATCTCATTCATAACAAAACAAAATCAATCAGCTACAAGGGGAGCACAGCTTGTACCTACGATTTGTCTGTGGAACTTTGTTCTAAATCTAATGTAGATATTATCTTAAAGATAAGATAAAGCGTCACACATAGTTTGACAAGACCAAAATGTAAACATTTTAGTTTTGTATCCGATGTAAAGACGACATGTCTATCATTGCCTAAAACTATGTTCAAATATCTATGTTTTAATCAAAAATAATCATAATATTTGAGCAACTTGCATAGTTACATGAATATTCTTGAGAACTGTTTGTCGATTAACTGTCTTTAAATGTATCGTCTTATAACTGTAAAAATAATTAGCCATTTAAACACAAGGTAACAGTTTCGACTGTTTTAGACATGCATATTTCATTTTTATATCAAGCGGTATTTCTGTCATTAACACAAGCTAAGAACAGTTATCAAACCGGTTGTTACGCGTTTATCCGCAACTTCATTCATTAATCATCTTGTACACGGAGAATGCATGTGTAAAATTTATAGCAGCAAATCAACGAGAGTTGGTTGCTTAACGGTAACACGTGTATTTATGGGAACATACCCAAACCCCACATTCAAAACCCAACAGCTGTAAGGCTAAAAAATATGTAGCTTCCGATTCTACGTGCAACTTCCTGTTGACTCAAGCACCTGATTGGATACAACTTGCATTTCCTTGTTACCTTGGTCAAACGTTTATCTTTTCGAAAGTTTTAAACAAGCATGGCTGGGCTAATTCAACTGTCTCACAATCCAGTCGTTTCTGACAGAAAAAGCCAATTCCGTTATGAAAAATGTTTCTTTTAACCTTTAGTCTACAGTAGGACGGTATTCAAGGTGGTGATGAGTGAATATGCGTCCCATCAACAGCACCACTGGGATTTTGAATGTCTAACTTTTGATGACACACATCTCAGGAAAAAATGACACAGAAAAAATCTCTCTCAAAGTTTTGGAGAAACATGTGCGTAATCTAACTCAAGAGTGTTTTTCACAACATGAACATAACCGTAACAGAATTGATTATTTATTGGCCGGGGAAGGTCACTTAGACACTTAAAATAAGACGGACTGTCCTTATGGCCTTCCTTTGTTTAGGTTTACATTATGGTCTGGTCGCTTAATGTTTGTGTTTCTTTCCCTTTAGTGTCTTTGATGGGTGGAGTAAGTTAATTGTATCGATTCCTGATCTTTGTTTTACTTCTACTTTTCATAAAGCATTGGCATTCTGTAAAATACATGTACCTTAATTGTAAAAAGGCTGGGTATTCAAAATGGCGACCTGTTTATGTTTCAAAACTGACTATTGTGACGATATAGCAGGTCAGAATTCTGATGTAATAGGCAGCACCCCACTTTGTTGATATGTAATATATCTCTCTCTCTCTCTCTCTCTCTCTCTCTCTCTCTCTCTCTCTCTCTCTCTCTCTCTCTCTCTCTCTCTCCGCAATTTCGCAACTTATCTGAGTACACATAAATACCGGCGATTTTTGTTTGAAATGTTCTGTCCCTTTGTAATACAGTGGTAATAGCAGTTGCCTCCGGCGGCGGTGATAACATCTGGGTCTCGGAAAATTCTCATTTGGCAGAATGTGCAGGATAACATGCTAAGAGGGCACCGTGTTTTGAATCGGGCCATAAATATGGTAGCCCAATGGCTAGTGCACGTGCCTGACGGTTAGATGGCTGACAGCTTATACATTTTCTGTGTCCGAGCATGTTCAATTGACATCAGTTGCAGAAATGAATGCCATAAAGTGTACCGTCCTTCGGAGCATTAATTAGACCCCCCCTCCCAACCCAACACCTGTGCATGGAATGGTTTTAATTTCGTAGTACTTTATCCGACATTGAGGAAAATGGAAATATTGAGAATCTTTGCTGAGAAGTTGATCCTTTTTCTCAACGAGTTTGATAAATTCAATCATACATGAGCTCGAATGCAAGATTTCATTTATCATATGATATTCAAACACATTCAAATCATGATGTTTGTACAAGATGTCAATATTACTCATTAGTAAACATCGTCCATATGATATATATATTTTTGGAATTTATCTTGACCATGGTATATCCAAAACCGTGTCATTAAGGACATATTTAAACACGGTTAATGTGTTCTTTATATATGCGTTGTGTTTACATACTATTAAAGTCAAAATAATTAAAAAAAAAAACGGACCTCTTATACAGTGTATTCGATGTAGTTGGTAATAAAAACGTTAGTTCATGGCAGTCTGAATATAGTCCAAACTTTTACATCGAGATGCTATAAGTTTGATTATACTCCATCTGCCATAACTGAAATAACTAGTGTATGCTAAACCCAATTCAGAACTGCTTTTACTATAACTCAAACTATTCCTTTGTAGAAAATATTCATTATGAAAACACGCCTATATAAATACATTTTAAACTTTACCGCCAAAAAAAAAACGAAAATTTTAAGATGAAACATTGTATTTTTTTTTTATTTCTGCTCAAAATATAGAATGTGGGTACTCGTTAGAAACGCCTCATTGAGGCGGTTCTCACGAGTACCAACAACCAATATTTTAGAGCAGAAATAAGAAAAATAAGGTATACCACTGTAATTCCCAGTTTTACTATATAAAAGTGGGTTCAAAGGGGTCAAAATTATATAGGCGTGTTTACGTGATGAACTTTCACAACCATCATAATTATTTACAACGGCTAATTGCCCGCTACCTTCAGAACAATCCAATCTATTCCTTGCAGCAAAATCACTGATTGAATCTGAAAAACAAAACAGCTGCTCAACGAGAGATTCGTTAACACGAGCCAAAGACATGCAAGATTAGGGAATCAATTCTGCATTGAGGAATGCTGCGTTTGGTTCACTTGGGAAGAGACCCATATGTTGATTAAGCAGGTGGATTGTTATTGTTGATGCTGAGCATTCACTTGTAAACGTTTCCGGCATTTCCGTATAGTATCAATATGTGAAAAAGGTTTCTTGATTGATTACGTTTGGGTTGTCAAACAGTTTCTATGTTGTATGGCTTTTTGAGGCCTTGTGACGATGATCATACATATACCTGCACATTATTGATAATCCCTCTAGAAGTCAATCTTTTATTATACGAAGTCACATGGACCCAGAGTCCCCTGATATACAGTAGGATAATAGTGGTCTGGATGAATACAGGCTTCAATCCAACTTTCCGCTACTGATGTTTCTATTAGGTCTGTTGTTTCATGTATGTGTTTCTTTCGCTTTGGTGTCTCTGATGGGAGCTGTGGGTTGATTGTATTGATTCCTGATCATTGCCTCCACTTCTATTATGTAGAGTCTGATGCGCAAACGTTAAACTGGGACTAGTCATCTGATTCCGCGTCCCCCACGATTTGACAAAACAATTTAAGTTTCAAAAGTCATCGTCTTTTGTATCAGCATATGCCTCCGAGCTTTTGCGACCCCACTCCGCACTCTAAACTCGTATCAAAGGGGCCATGATTGCCTTTAATTCTTTACCTGAGTCATTTAAGTAATTTGACCTGATGACTTACTCTTTGACCCAATGTGACCCATAATTCAAACTTAACCCATATTTTAACTTAAATTCGGTCTTTGCAGGACAAACATGCTGGTAATTTTTTCAAAACTGTGACCTCTAGAGAAAAGCAACAGGGTTTAGAAAAAATATGACTTAGTTATATGACACAAACCAAAGTAACTTGAATGAAATATCATCATTTCAAACATATGCTAAAGTGTTATGAAAATTAATGCAAAACTATAGCCACTAGAAACAGATATCTGAAGTTATGACCTTGTTTTAACCCATAATACCAGTATTTGAATCTGACTAAGATATCCTAAAGACAAGGATTTAACCAAACTTGAACTTGGTTTTGATCCAACATGACCTACATTCCAACTTTAGAGAGTATAATTAAGTCAAGTATTCTTGAATAGTTTTAAGAAGATTGAAAAAATACTTTGATGTCGAAGGTGCACACAAGAGTTTAACGAACTCTTGTTTTTAATCTGAAATCACCCATATTTAAACTTGACTGAGATATCATCATGTCAAGTTTCTAGAAGATTGCACACAAGGTTTTAACAAAATTTGACATAGTGACCTAATTTTTTATCTGAATGACTCATATACGATACTGATCGATATGTCATAAGACAAACATTCAGGTGAGGTTTCAGCTACCCTGCTGCTGGTCATGTAATTACTGACAAATTGAAAATTATTACTGATTCTAGGATAAGGAATATACTTTCTAAAAGACCGAAATATCGGTTTCCTTCTAAAATTGATTTCAGTAAATGTAGAGATGAAATCGCTGCTTCCTTGAATGAATTCGGTAATCGATGGTGTAAGCGAGAGTATGTTGAGCATAAAGCCCTTAAGGACTGGAAACTTAGCATTTTAAAACTAGTGAATAAACGCATTTCTTTCTATTCTCAAAATACTAACTTATTACCTCCTAAGCCTAAGACGTCTTTACGTCATCTTAAACTAGGTATTCAAGAATTTCATAAGAAGTTTGTTTTGGCCCCTGCAGACAAGGCCGCTAACAACCTCGTCGTTGTGTGACGGCTCCACTATGTTAACACGCTTAAGCAGGAGCTTGGTGGTATTAAGGCCTATGAACTTCAGCCTTTAGCTGAAGAGAGAATTATAGTAGTTTAACGTATTTGTCATTCAGCCACCAAGTTACCAAGTGTGTGTTACCGAAGGCCAAGTCAAGCTTCCTACGCTATACTGGTTACCAAAACTTCATAAAAGACCTTACAAAGCACGGTTTATTGCAAATTCTACCTCTTGCACTACCACTGAACTTTCTAAATTATTAACTTCCTGTCTTACTGCTATTAAAACGCATGTGATAAAATATTGTGATAAAGTCTTTGAAAGATCAGGAAGAAATCTGTTTTGGTCTATAAAAATTCGAATGAGGTTTTAAATAAATTGAAATCCAGACATTTTCGTGCTTCAAGTCTGTCTACTTACGATTTTGCCACTCTTTACATTACAATTCCTCATAATCTTATAAAAGAAAAGCTTAATGATTTAATTGAATGGGCTTTTCACAGAGAAGATTCTCTCTATCTTGCATGTAATTTCAGAAATGCATTTTTCACTTCTAAAGAGCATAAGACTTATACACTTTGGTCATGTCAGAAAGTGTGCGATACCTCACCTTTCACTTGACAATATTTATATTAGATTCGGTACTAAGTTTTTTAGACAAATTGTGGGCACTCCGATGTGTACGAATTGCGCACCTCTTGTGGCTGATATTTTCTTGTATTGTTATGAAAGATGCCCTCACCTTTCTACTTGACAATATTTATATTAGATTAGGTACTAAGTTATTTAGACAAATTGTGGGTATTCCGATGGGTACGAATTGCGCACCTCTTGTGGCTGATCTGTTCTTGTATTGTTATGAAAGAGACTTCATGTTGACGCTTTCCATTGATAACCAATCTGAAATTATTGAAGCTTTTAGCTCCACTTCTAGATATTTAGATGATTTATTAAATATTGATAATACCTATTTCGATGGTTTGATCAGTCAGATTTACCCCCCAGAACTTCAGTTAAATAAAGCAAATTATTCTGATACCGAGGCCCCGTTTTTGGATTTACATCTATTGTAGATGGATTTGTTTCGTGCAAAATGTATGATAAACGCGATGACTTTGATTTTGAGATTGTAAATTTTCCTTTTTTGGATGGTGATGTTCCTCGTGCGCCTTCCTATGGCGTTTATATTTCGCAATTAATTCGATTTGCTAGAGTGTGTAGTCATGTAACTGACTTCAACACTCGTAATAAATTATTAACGCTAAACTTCTTAAACAGGGTTATCGGTACCATAAACTACGCAAAGCCTTTTCAAAATTTTATATGATTTTATATGATTTAATTTCAAAATTCAATATTGGACTTAAGTCTCTTCTGCAACAAGGTCTATCGGAACCCGAATTTTATGGTGACTTAGTATATAAATTTAGAAAAATATATAACAGCAATGACTTAAGCACCCAATTTCGTAAAATCATTCTTCGATATAAAAAGATTGGGTAAAACATGGATATTATACGACAGACTGCATGCATGGTAGTTAACCCAATCACGGAGGGCAACTCTGCTTCCCTCTTTAATTGCACGCCGGTGGGTCAGGCCTCAGATACTATGACGCTTCCAACGTATAGGGATATTGAGAATTAGAGAGATCTAATTGAAGGCAATGTTGGTTGGTGTCTGATGCGCTGTCTCTGGTTTGGCCCATCGGATTCTAACTGTTGGTTTTCTTTTGCTCCAGCATTTCAGTGGTTTCTTGCTGTCGAGTCCTCACCGTTGTCTCACCTCTGTGGTTCTTTGATTATTTGTGTTCACTGAGAGAGGTTGCACTGATGAGTTAGGAGGCCTTCATGCGGACTGAACAAAGTATTTGTCTAAATCGCGACGGAAGTAAGGGCGAGGATTGTGGCCACGTGAAATCGAGTTAAGCCCCCCAGTGGAAATCTTTCCACTGACCGTTCCAAGGCGGTTCTTCTGTGGCGATTTATTTATGTTGTTGCTTGTTACTTACTGTGTTTATCACTTGTGTCTTTTTATTTTGGATAGCCATATGGCCATTTTACGGGAAAGTAACTGTCCTTATGGCCTTCCTTTGTTTAGGTTTCCATTATGGTCTGGTCGCTTAATGTTTGTGTTTCTTTCCCTTTGGTGTCTTTGATGGGTGGAGTAAGTTAATTGTATCGGTTCCTGATCTTTGTTATACTTCTACTTTTCATGAGGATTGAAGCAAATCTGCGGTCTTTAGGGTGCACACAAGGCTTTAACGAACTTTGACCTAGTTTTGTATCCGACAGGACGCATACTTAAACTTGACCGAGACATCATTAAGTCAAACATTCAGGCGAAGATTCATTAAGACAGAAGCAAAACTGTGGCCTCTGGAGTGTACATAAGGTGTTTTTAATGAAATTTGGCCTACTGACCTAGATTTTAATCCGAGATGACCCATATTAAAACCTGATCAAGATATTATTAAGTCATCCATTAATGTGAAGTTTCATGGAGATGAAAGCAGCGGTCTCTATGATGCGCACAATGTTTTTTTTTTGTGGGGGGGGGGGGGATGGTTTCTTTTGTTTTGGATAGCCATTTGGCCACTTTGTTGGCAAGTAACTGTCCTTTAGGCTTTCCGCTGTTAATGTTTCCATTAGGGTCTGTTGTTAAAGTTTGTGTATCTTTCCCCTTTTGTGTCTCTGATGGGAGCTAAGGGTTAATTGTATCGATTCCTGATCATTGCCTTCAATTCATTTTTTTTTTACGAAAGTGGGAGTTGGGGATGCCCACTTGGGGGTATCCTGGCCTTTTACCAAATCTTTTTTTATTTTTTGCAGGTAAAAAGCATAACATGTGTACTTTATTATGGCATACTCTGGTCACGCGCAAGGTTTGTTTTTTGTTCGAGCTACAGGCCTTTAAATGTGGGTGGGGTAACTTAGCATGGCACTGTAGTGTATTTTGAAAGTTAACTCTGGTTATTACCTGTGTGCTCTTTCACTGCAATTTGTTCTTAGGTAGACTGAAGGATGTCTGAAGTGATGTTAAGAAACATTTTTCGAAACAATATTGCAACTTTGGAAGATTAACTGCCTTTTCCAAACGCTAAGCTATTTTTACTTATTTTTTAACCTTAATCATTAAAACATTTGAAGTTTTTTGGTGATATGGGAGGACATCAATGATGATTATTTGATAACAGTATCATATGCATGGTTCATTTATGGGTTTTGCATATCAGCTAACGGGGGGGGGGGGGGCTGTTTGACAAAAGTTTACCAAGAATCCCTTCAGGGGTAAAGGAGATATGGAATGGACACAAAATTCAAAGTTGCAAACTCGTGACATTCAAATATGACTTGACCTTGAGTCGGCATGGTGCATTTATTGGTTCTGCACATTAGCTCACAGGGGGAATGTTTGACAAAAGTTTAACGAGAATCCTTGCAGGGGTAAAGGAGATATAGAATGGACACAAAATTCAAAGTTTCAAACACTTGACCTTCAAATGTGACCTTGACCTTGTGTCGGCATGGTTCATTAATGGGTTCTGCACATCAGCTCAATAAAAAGAACATTTGACCATAGTTTAATGAAAATTCTTCCAAGGATAAAGGAGATATGGAACGGATACAAAATTCAAAGTTTTAAACTCGTGACCTTCAACTGTGACCTTGACCTTGAGTTGGCATGGTTCATTTATGGGTTCTGTAAATCAGCTCACTGGGGTCCTATACATCAGCTCACTGATACGAATGATTGACCTAAGTTTAATGTAAATCTATCAAAGGGTTCAGGAGATATGGAGCGGACAAGAAAGTGTTACAGACAGATAGAGGGATGGACTGGCCCGGACGGACAGACAAACGGACAGACGAAGGCCATTCCTTTAATCACCACTCCGCTTCGCCCTGGGGGATTAAAATATGATACTGTTGTCCAAGAATCATCATTGTTTTCCTCCCATATTTCAACAAAACTTCAAAAATTTTAAAGTAGACTGTAGGTACTCGTTAGCACCGCCTTGTCGAGGCGGCTCCTATCGGGTTCCCACAATCTATGATTTGAGCAGATATATGAAAAATATCAGATTTTTTATCTGAAATTTTTCACTTTTGGTGGTAAAACTTTTAACATATTTGAGTGGGCTCTTTTAGGTAATGCCTGCTAAACGGTATGCATATTGAATGTGCATTTGAAGCTTCGGTGGAGGACCTCATGGCTCTCTTGTTTTGTACTCAGCTCAAGTTTGCACAAATTTGTCCTGCCTTATGAATTTTAAAATGACGATCATGCAAACGTAAATACCGTATAATGAAAAAATAGAAATTGTTAATACAACACAATTTGTAAGCACTCTTTGAAAATATGTTAAACGTTTCCAGTACGTTAACATGTCGGTGTAATTTACACCCAGGTAAATCTCACTTCATATCATCACGATCTCACACCTTTGCTGCATTTTTCTTTACAAAAGGGCTAGTTTTCTGATGAAAATCCGTGATATCTTGCTTATTTACCAATGCAAATAGAGGTTGTGGGTGCCCGTTAGAACCGCCTCATTAAGGCAGTTCCAGCGGGTACCCACAACCTCTGTCTTTGAGCAGAAATAAGAAAGAATAATGCATACCCCATGTAGAGCGGATTTAGCGGGAGGGATTCAGTTTAGTGACACGCTCACGTAATGTAAAGGCCTGTGGGTTGTACAGGGACAAACACGGTCGCTTTATTATCGCCCAAATACCGACATTTTAAACTATTGTGTACATGTAACCACAACCGATGTTTGCAAAAAGAAATATCGCAAAACGCCATATTCTAACACAACGCGCTTATATAGGCAATGGTAAGGAATTATGTTATGCAACAAATCCGGGTGCGGAAGTGCGTGCCAAGTAACGTCATTAAAAACTGGCAATTTATGACGTCACTTGTAGATTCCGTGACCCTCACTTTCTCGCATCGAAAACGTTACAAAAGGGCATAAATTCATATATTACAGTCAATATTTTTACGAGATTTATTTTAACAATGGCGAAAGATTGTGGGAATTTGAAGGAAACAACAACATTATTACCGATTTTCAGCGTGTTAGAATCGAAATAGATCAGCTCTAGCCAGTGATTTGTTGGGTAACACGCTCGTGATTTGTCTACTTACAGCTGACCTCCAAAATGTGATTTATTACTCAACAAATCACAGCTGAAGTTGATTTAATAAAGGATTTATAAAAAAAAAAACACCATGCAACCCAGATGTGCCATCCAAATGACGACAGAGTCATTTAATTATTGTTTTGCCGAATAAAGTAATTTAGCCCCACCCATTTCAGACCTTCAGCCAATGCGATAACTGATAGTTATGTGATTACGGATTGTAATGTATTCCTACAAATTCAGGAGCTTTTTACGATAATGTAGCCATATTAGGTAGTGCATATTTTGTTTCAGGGGAACAGGGTCGTTCAGCATGTCTGGACTTACGAACTTAGAGTCACCCTTGACTTATTCTTTTTCCACATATGTGGTGGATGCACATAAAGTCAGGACACATTATACAAATTTAATATATCAATAAATTATAATTTACCACATTGGAATAAACTGATATAGTAATATGACTGGAGAACATTTTTCATCCTTCTCTTTGCAGTCTCTAACCCTGATCCATTACTTTGCATGCTTCTTTCCCTGAAAATGATGTCTTGAACTGTCTCTAACTTTCTTACTGTCTCTGAATACTGTTGTAACGTTATTAATGCCTAGCAACGACGTCAACGTCTAATGACGTCATGCAATCAATAAATAAACCAAATGTTCTTTAATTATTGCAATGTCACCATCATAAAGTTAAATGAGACTTATCATATCTATTCTTATTTTCATATCTAAATGTTAAATTAAGTTGCCAAAACTGTAAAACAATATTTATGAATAATGTAAAACATGCTAATATTAATATTTAACACAATGGTATAATAAAATCACGGGAATCCCGTGACACTCCCGCCACAGAATTAAATGTCGTTCAGAGATTCCTTGATTCTGTCTCGAGCTCTCATGGCTGCTTGTCTCTTTGGTCGTGGTTCTCCTTGCTCACTGTCTTGTGTGTTGTAACTTGGTAAGCTTCTCCCCACGTCAGGGTTGTCCTCGTCTGTGTTCGTATCCTTTACAGGGCACTCTATCGGATATAGTAAATTAAGTGGGCGCCCTGTTAGTTTATTTGTTGATAATAAAACTTTTGCTGAGCGAACTTCACCGTCTTCGCTTTTTACCAGTTTTTGGATTCGTCCTAATCTCCAGTTACCCCTTGGTAGCTCGTCTTTGATCAGTACCACGTCACCTGGCGTGGCTAAGAATGGCGATCGTGCACGTGTCTCTTTGAGTTTCATCTGTGTTCTCTCTCTCTGGCTCAAAAGATAATCATTTTGCCATATCTGCCAGAATCTATCTAGCAGCTTATGTCCCTTCTTCCATGTCTCTAGCAGTTTTTCTGCCGCGCTTTTATTATGATTATAGTTAGCATCGTTGTTCAGGTCAATGTCTGGCATCCCTATATTTGGGTTCAGAGTCAGGAAATGTGCTGGGGTCAAGGTCACATTAGACTGAATATCGTCACCGACATAAGTCAAAGGTCTAGAGTTCACGACTGCTTCTGCCTCCTTTATTACTGTCAGAAGCTGGTCGTTTGTCAACCTCATTTTTCCTATTGCTTTCCTTAAAGTCCTATTTACTAGTCCTACCAGCCTTTCATAGAACCCGCCCATCCATGGCGCAAGCTCTACGATAAATTTCCACTTTATTTTCTCATTTGCCACGTATGTTGTTACATCATCGTGTGTCACCATCATTCCCCATAGCTGATCAAATGTCTCTGAAGCTAGTTTGAACTGTGGCGCGTTATCCGATATGATCTCTTTGGGTTTACCATGTCTTGATAGAAATCTCCTAAAACCTAACAGGAACTGTTCAGTTGACATATCTTGCATTAGTTCGAGATGGATTGCTCTTGTGGCCAAGCATGTGAATAAACACACCCAAACCTTCTGAGTCTCTGATTTGATCTTAACAAACAAAGGTCCAAAATAATCTAGACCTGTATATGTAAATGGGGTAGAGTTGGAAACACGTTTGCCTGGTAAGGGTGGCATCAACGGCATTCTGTATGGTCCACCTTCATGGCGACGACATATAGTACAGCTTTTTAGAATCTTCTTCACCACTGATCTCCCATGCGGTATCCAGTAAGTGTGTCTCAAAAGTCCTAATGTCTGTGAAACCCCTACATGTAGTGCCTTCTTGTGGCAATTTTCAATGACCAAGTTTGTAAATTTGTCATGTTTCGGTAGTAGTAAAGGATGTCTCGCACTTTCAGGTATGTCAGCGTTTCCTAATCTGCCACCGCATCTAAGTAGACCCTTTTCATCCAGGTAAAGGCCAAGATTGTCCTTGTGTTTATTGGCTCTGTTTTTGCTGATTGACTTCATAATGTCACTGAAGTAGTGGTTTTGAAGGCATACTATCCATTTTTCTTCTGCACTTACAATTTCTTCAGCTTCAAGAGCACCATTTGAGCTATCTTGTTTCTTCAGTTTTGCGATAAATCGTGCTACAAGGGCTGTTACTCTTAAAATAAAAATCAAAAATGAGTTCCTTTAAGAGCAATGAAAACATTCATAAGAATGAAGATGGGCCATACTACGTAGTTTCGGCTAATAAAGCCTCATCAGTGACCCTGAAATGATCCGGCAAAGAAAGCCAGAGGAAACGTACTGCAATTTTGCGAATTTCGAATAGGCAGTCGATCCAAAGACTGATATAAATCAAAATGGGGTCCAAATAATTAAAAACCTGTCTAGAATGCGTCTAAACAAATAATTTATTTCTGATTTCTCAAAATATTCACGATGATCTCAAAGGACAAAAAGTAAAATATAAACTGCACTATGCAAATATAAAAGCCTAGATAATGATGAAAACCTTGTAATATTTATGTCAAATGGGGTATCTATGCATTCACTGTCTGTAGTGATACTTGCGAGACCCTCCCCTGCGACTAGTTTCGCCTCATACATGACTTTCGTTTTCCTATGTTCGACTTCAGCTGTGGTCAGAATATCTTTATCCTCTTTGTCATACTTCCATTCTGGCCACTCACTCTTCGGTCGTTTAAGCCAGCTTGGTCCATTCCACCACAATTCATTTCCATTAATGTCAGATAATGAAGTACCTCTACTTGCCATATCAGCTGGGTTTTCCTTTGTTGATATGTAGTGGAAACAAGTATTGTCTAATTCTTTGATCTCTTTCACTCTATTTTCTACAAAGGTGCTCAGCGGTTTGTTGCTGTCTAGCCAGTACAGTACGCACTGTGAGTCCACCCACATATGTTTTTGAGTAATATCTAACTTCAGTTCAGTCTCAACAAACCTCAAGCATCTTTTACCTATGAGTGCTGCCAGAAGTTCTAATCTTGGAATGCTAACTCCTTTATTTGGTGCAAGCCTAGTCTTCGAGAATATCAAGTCGGTCCTACAAAGGCTGCCAATCTCCTGACGCAGGTATACTGTTGCTGCATAAGCATATTTCGACGCATCACAAAAGACTACCAATTGATAACTACACTTTTCTTGGGGAAAGCCAATGTATCTTGGGAATGTTGAACTTGGAATCCCATCTAGTTCTTTCTTTATGTCATTCCACTGTGATGCATTCTGCAAAGATAAGTGTTCATCCCATGAAACATTTTGATTCCAAAGCGTTTTCAGGAACACCTTTCCTTTCAGTATTATTGGGCTAAACACACCGAGCGGATCAAATGCTGATGCAATTTGTTTTAGTACTGTCCTTTTAGTCATCGGTTCTATGCCTGTTGTGTTGTTTATATTGACATTCATCTGATCGGTTGACACTGTCCATGATAGACCCAGGATTTTCATCTTTTCCGAGTTGGATTTGTCCTGATCTGGTATTTCACTGAGCACTTCCTTGCTGTTGGATGCCCAGTCCCTCAAATTCATCCCTGCCTCTTGAAATATCTGCTTTGCTTCATTGTAAAACACTTTTCCATTTTCTATAGTAGTACTGCCCGTTATTACATTGTCCACATAAATGTTCTCTTTAACCTGTTTTGCAACCAAAGTATTGAAATGTTTCAAATGATATTCTAGAGTTGCAGCAAGTAGGAAGGGACTAGATATTATCCCAAATGGAACCCTACAAAATCTATACTCTTGAATGTTATTTTGGAGGTATAGTTTTTCTCTGTTTCGCAACCAAAGGAACCTTGTTACATCTCTGGAATCCTCCGAGAGACCGACTTGTAAGAACGCTTTCTCGATGTCTGCTATCAGAGCAATCTCCTTTAGACGGAAGCGAAGTAGTATCCCGGTTAGGTCCTTTAATAATACAGGCCCTCTGTACAGACATTCATTGAGGCTCTTGTTTTCTTTCTTTGTCTTGGCCGATGCGTCGTATACTATTCTTACCTTTGTAGATGTCTTGGATTGATTTACCACAGCATGGTGTGGTATATAGTGTTTCCCGGAAGTGTTCGGGTCATCTCGCACCTTTTCAATTACTCCACGTTTTAACTGTTCATCTATGATATCCCCATATTGCTTTACAAGTCCTGGGTTTGTCTTTATTCGGCGTATCAAAGATTTCAGTCTTCCCATTGCCAGGCCACGGTTTTCAGGTAAATCTGTTCTGTCATGTTTCCATGGCCAAGTGACCCTGTACCTACCCTCAGCATACTGGATTTTTTCATTGAAGTGTTGAAGTAGTTTCCTCTCTTCGTTGCTGGAGTCATTTGGTGAGTCATGTATGCCTATTGTTTCGAGCCGCCAGAAGTCTTCCAGATCTGGTTTAGTAGGAAGACATGTGTCTACTACTGTCATAAAAACTGGTTTCTCTTTGAATCTCAGTTCCGTAAGTCATGACAAACATGCTTTGCTCTACTGTTGGTTTTTCAGTATTTGATGCTCTTCCTGCCAATATCCAGCCAAGTTTAGAACCAAGCATGTATAGACCTGGCTGAATCTCTACTTTCTGCGGCAAGATAAAATCAAGATAATAGTCATTACCTATGAGGATGTCTATTCTCGAGCATTCACATTCACTTGGTAGGGTGTCTGCAAGTGCATTGTCTTTCCAAAGATATTCCCAATTCTTTAGACAGCTGGTATCAAAAGGGCGCCTTTGGATTGGTCCGGTTATGTTTGGAATAACATTAACAGTTAATTTTAAAACGCTACCATCTTTCAGCTCTATGTCTAAAGTGGTGGAAGGTGTTTTCCTTCTTTTTGCCCTTTCTGACCCAAAGGTAAGAAGTGTGATTTCATTCATTTCACCCAATTTCAGATTTAACTTTCTTGCCAGACTTTCAGTTATATAGGTCCTTTGACTACCTGAATCAAAAAGAATGCGACCATTTTCTTGTCTGTCTTGTGTTGGGTTTCTGATGTTAGCCTTTGCTGTCTGCATAAGTACCATTTCACCTGAAGAGATAAGAGCATTTTCTACCTCAGTTTCTGAGTCTGTTGTGACCTCCTCATCTTCTTGCACAAGTTCTTCAGCTAAATGGACCGTCTCCTTATGTACATTTCCAAACCTTTTTGGACATAGACTTCTATGGTGAACATTCGATTGACCACAGTAGCGGCAGGATCGGCCATAGGCACATTCATTCGCCCTGTGGTCTCGTTTCAAGCAAATATAGCAGTTCTGTTTCATTCGCTGTCTTCTCTCATCTAGTGTTGAATATACGGGACACTCATCAGTCCAGTGTGGACCATTGCAATATCGACATGGTGTTCTGGGTTTTTGTGAATTTGGCGACCTTAGTTTCTTGTAGTCTGAGGCTAATGCTTCCGCTGTTGGTCTTTGTGGCCTTGGAGGAGTATACCTATTTTCTGTTGGTACCTGTTGTTCTGCTCTTTCTCTTGCTGATATGTATTCATTGATTAGCTCTCGCAGATTTCTCACCGACCATTGGCACTTTGAACCCTTTTGTAATTCCAGCTGAATTAAGACATCCTTTGGAAGTTTGGACGTAACCATAGATATAAAAACATCCTGATTTGTGTCTTGGTTGAGTGCTTCCAAACATCTTAAATTCTTTTCTACTTGATCATACAGGAATCTAAGACTTTTTATATTGTTGCTAGCAGGGCTAAGATTTATAAGTTGTGCGTAATGAGAGTTAACAACTGTTTGTTGGTTCCCAAACCTTTCTCTTAGTAAATCAGTAGCAACTTTATAATTTTCATTTGATAGAACTATACCTGAAATGGCCTGTTTCGCTTCACCTGTAAGCTTACTGTTGAGATATTTCAGTTTATCTACACCAGATAATATTTCATTTCTATCAATGGTTGTCTCGAACGTGCCCCAGAATTCATACCATTTCATCTTGTCCCCGTTGAATGTAGGCATGTCCAGTTGTGGTAGTTTAACCATCCCATTTGGAGTTTGTTGCCTTTGTTGCATCAGCAGTGTCTGGTTATCTATAAGTAGTTGTTGCATTTGCAGCTGCATCTGTTCCATTCGGCTTCTTTCTTCTGTGATAGTTACAGCAGAAGAATTTGATGATGGTGGTTTATCACTAGCTATTGATTTACCAAGTGTAATTAACTGATCTCTGCAGTCTATAACTGATGTTGTAAAAGTGCCATCTTGGACCAGCAACTCTTCAATCTCGTCTTCACAGTCCTGTCCTTCGACTGCCACAGAAATCTTTTCATTTGTGTCTTCTAGCTTGTCACAGAAAGATGTCAGTCTATTAACACATGATTCAATCTTCAGAGCAAAGTCAGTCACATCTCCCCTTTGCTGATAATTTGCTGTAAGACTTTGACCTATAATCAGCTCTCGGTCCAGAATGTTCCTGTATTTTGTCCTATTTGACTTCAAATATCTCAGCGACATAATTTATAGTTTGTCTTAGTTTAATTTAAACTTCTATTGTCCACTATGATCCTCTACAACGTTTCCGGGTTCCGGCACCAAACAATGTGGTGGATGCACATAAAGTCAGGATACATTATACACATTTAATATATCAATAAATTATAATTTACCACATTGGAATAAACTGATATAGTAATATGACTGGAGAACATTTTTCATCCTTCTCTTTGCAGTCTCTAACCCTGATCCATTACTTTGCATGCTTCTTTCCCTGAAAATGATGTCTTGAACTGTCTCTAACTTTCTTACTGTCTCTGAATACTGTTGTAACGTTATTTATGCCTAGCAACGACGTCAATGTCTAAAGACGTCATGCAATCAATAAATAAACCAAATGTTCTTTAATTATTGCAATGTCACCATCATAAAGTTAAATGAGACTTATCATATCTATTCTTATGTTCATATCTAAATGTCAAATTAAGTTGCCAAAAACTGTAAAACAATATTTATGAATAATGTAAAACATGCTAATATTAATATTTAACACAATGGTATAATAAAATCACGGGAATTCCGTGACAACATAGTCGCCTGCAGCAATAAGCACATCCTACATCGATGGTTCAAGGCTGAAATTCAGTGTCTTTAGCGTCAATACACCCCCAACCTTAAGCTCTTTATCTGGCCGGAAATGGTGTCCACGCCATTCTTGCTTCACGTTCGGTATCAAACAGTAATCACTGGGTGCAATACCGGAAGAATAGGGTGGATCCTGTAAGGGTTGGAAACCGTATCGCTTCATTAAACTTTGTAAGTATTGAGTCTAGCATTGTCATGTTGCAACAGCTTTTTTGTATTTTCCACGCCTTTTCTGTGAAAGCTGAAAGCTGCTCGTAATTGGTCCAAATTATTAGCGTAATAGTCCCCATTTATAGTCTGATTAACCGTGAACCGTCCTTTGTTTACTCTGGTATTTAGTCTCAGGATCATAGTGATGGATCCAAGTTTAGTCCCCGTTAATATTTCTTTCAAGAAAGTATTCCGGATCAAAATCGTATCTTTCCGAAAGTGACTCAGACATGCACACTCGGGCAGCTCGTTGTTCTTTACTGCGGCATTTTATCACCAAACACGCTGAGTATGTTCTAGAAAGGTTTATCCTTTGGAAACAAGGAATACACCAGAGAACTGGAAAATATGGAGTGTATATCTTTTCTGGGCCAGACTAGCTAGTTGCGGCCGTTTAGGCCTCATCAGTGACCCTCAAAGCTTCCTCATGCCCAGCCGTTAAAGTGAAATTGTTAAAACACTACCCTCAGAAATCTCGAAATCTGCTTGCCATTTCCAAACCTTTTATTCGCTTGTCCAGTTTTACTAGTTCCCTTAGATTTTCACTAGTGACCTCGTCAGTAGTGGTCACAGGTCTTTCACGACAGTGCCTGTCTTCTTAAGTTACTCGTCCACGTTTACAATTAGCCATACATTTTTAATAGTTGAATATGAAGGAGCAGTCTTTACGTAAACTACACGCAAGTCCTTATAAATTTCCTGGCTCGCCTTCTTTTTCAGGCACGGGTATCTAATCACTGCTCTGTTCTCAATGTGTGAAGAAAATTCAGCAACACTGACCACTACAAAGATACGTTACCTCGCACGAACTAGAAATACTAGGCTGACCGATAAAATTTTGTGCAACTAGGCTGACCGATAAAATTTTGTGCAACCATGAATAAGGCATTGGTGTATAATGAGGGAAAAGCGTGCACTTGCCACGGGTCAGTAACTGGGTTGGGCAAGTTACATTCGTATATAGTAGTCGCAGATAAAACTGACTAGGCGGAGCTATCCATGTGTTGTCAATATGTCAAATTCGCTGAGTCCGTCAGAAGATTCGGTAAAGTGCCTTTCGCATGCTTTTTGCAAGCGGACCAAATGGCCATACACGAAACAGCTTTGTTCGTGTTACAGTTGAATTCACACAACTTGGTGACTGGGTTTACCTTTTTTGTTAATAGAACATTCCGAAGGCAGGTACAAACAGTAGCTCCGCCTAGTCAATCTTATCTGCGACTACTATACTACTAGCTCATATTTTACTTCACATTATGTCAAAGTAAATATTAACAGTTATTTTGATCCTTGACGGGGAACATAGGAGCATATTCCCGGCATGCGAACGATATTTGTCCGAGCCTTTAGGCGAGGACAAATATCGCTCTCAGGCGGGGGAAGTGGTCCCATGTTCCCCGACAAGATTCAAAATAGGGTCTCATGCAGAGAATATGCTCCCATGTTCCCCGTCAAGAATCAAAATAGGGTCTCATGCAGAGAATATGCTCCCATGTTCCCCGTCAAGATTCAAAATAGGGTCTCATGCAGAGAATATGCTCCCATGTTCCCCGTCAAGATTCAAAATAGGGTCTCATGCAGAGAATATGCTCCCATGTTCCCCGTCAAGATTCAAAATAGGGTCTCATGCAGAGAATATGCTCCCATGTTCCCCGTCAAGAATCAAAATAGGGTCTCATGCAGAGAATATGCTCCCATGTTCCCCGTCAAGATTCAAAATAGGGTCTCATGCAGAGAATATGCTCCCATGTTCCCCGTCAAGAATCAAAATAGGGTCTCATGCAGAGAATATGCTCCCATGTTCCCCGTCAAGAATCAAAATAGGGTCTCATGCAGAGAATATGCTCCCATGTTCCCCGTCAAGAATCAAAATAGGGTCTCATGCAGAGAATATGCTCCCATGTTCCCCGTCAAGAATCAAAATAGGGTCTCATGCAAAGAATATGCTCCCATGTTCCCCGTCAAGATTCAAAATAGGGTCTCATGCAGAGAATATGCTCCCATGTTCCCCGTCAAGAATCAAAATAGGGTCTCATGCAGAGACTATGCTCCCATGTTCCCCTTCAAGAATCAAAATAGCGAATTCGCTATACTGCAAAATAGAAGTGGAGGCAATGAAAGCATGTTTTAATTGCATGCTGTATATTGCTGGCATGTTTTCTGTAGAATTCTTTTGTAGAGGATGTCATGTGGGGTACATGTTTTCTTGTGACGTCACACAATGCACTAAGGTGGCGTCACGTTGAAATAAGAGTTTTGTAATGGAAAAGAAGGAAATGAGAGTACCGATTGAATTAAATAATAAATACAATATAAGTAAATTATTTTCCTTTAATTTCGCATCAACTGGGCAATAAATAAAAAAATGGCGGACATCGCATTTAACGAAGCAGGGCGCAAGAGGGTAATATGTTTTGCTCACAGATAATATGGAAATAATTGCCCTTGCACTGCCCAAACAAAAGCCTACACATTTCTTTGCAGTGCCATCACAAAACACGCCTATATAATTCTAATCCCCTCGAACCCTACTTTTATATAGTAAAACTGTGGTTTACAGGGGTATTCCTAATATTTCTTATTTCTGCTCTAAAATATGTTGAGAAGAAACAAGAATAATATCACAATTTTTCATCTTAAATTTTTCATTTTACGGTGGTAAAATTTACAGTGTATTTGTACAAGTGTGTTTTTGTAATGAACAACAGTTGTTGTTGTTGTTGTGACGCTAGATGGGCGTAGGCTCAATGTCACTCGTTTTAAAACAAGCTTAGTAATTTCAACATTCCAGACGTTCATCATTAACTGAAATATCTCTTCAATTAGAAAGTTTCTGAAAGCAGTAATTATCATCGGTTTGCATGCTTTATTAAATATACTACAACTAATAATACAAAAATTCAATATGTCACCGAGCACTGGGCATAATCTGTAGTATATATTAACCGGTTCATGTTCAAAAGGGAATTTTTGAAATGTTAGGCCTAGCCTTTGCAGGCAAAAAATGGGGACAGACATGAAGTTCCTTATAGGTCTCCATACGTGCTAGAATACAGGAAAGCCTCCGGCGAGACTGTGCGTATGGGTCTTTGCTAATTGCCCACATGATACTTTTTCACTTAAAGCGTCTCATGTAGAAAATTTTCGATTTGCTTCTCGAGGAAGGTCAACCATCTCTAAAAGACTAATTAGGCAGACTATGTTGCAAGAACGGTGTAACCTCCGTCAAGCAGCCATTTAGAACAACCTCATGAAAACACGCCAATATAATTTTGACCCCATTAAACCCCGATTTTATATATTAAAACTGGGGTTTACATGGGTATACATTATTTTTCTTATTACTGCACAAACATAGAATGTGGGTACCCAGTTAGAACAGCGTCGCCGAGTTTGTTTTAACGAGTTCCTACAATCTATGTTTGGAGAAGAAATATGAAAAAAAAATATCAGAATTTTATTGCAACATTAATTTTGTGCTGGTAAAATGTTCCGATATATTTGATGAGGCGTATTTTAATAATGAAATACTTTAATATGATTCTTGAAGTAGGCGGCTGTTCATCAGAAAGAATTTTCAGGCTTTATGTTTAGCCTGAATAAAGTGCGTGACAGATAAATGACAGCTCAACATGGGTGTTAGAGAAGAAACAAAATAATGATGGAAAGTTGTCAGATGAGTATAGGTATCAGATGACTAAGAAACATCTCTATCAATTAGTTTTCTTTTCACTGTTTGTGCTCATCTGAAACCTGTACGTTTTCGTTTCTCATATATTATTTTACTGGTAACAAAATGGTATTTTTTCGAGACAATAACACAAGAAAGTATTTTTTTTTTTTTTTCATTTTACATCATTCCATTCTTACATTACACAAACACACCTATACAAACACATTGCCACCTTTATCGCCGAGAAAATGAAAATTTTATGATGAAAAATTGTGATATTTTTCTTATTTCTGCTCAAAATATAGATTGTGGGCACTCGTTTGAACCGCCTCATCGAGGCGGTACTAACGAGTACCCACAATCTATATTTTAGAGCAGAAATAAGAAAAATAAGGTAGAGCCCCGGAAACCCCAGTTTTACTATATAAAAGTGGGGTTCAAGGGGGTCAAAAATTATATAGGCGTGTTTTCATGATGTTTGTTAACTCTTGGAACTTTGATCTAGTAAAGCGTTGTAGGCTAAACGAGAAAGAGCAGGGCTTTATCGGATGCAGGACCCTGCATCTTTAACTTGCCAATAAATTATCCTTCTGCATCCACGTTTTGTCATTGAAATCTTTTAAAATTGGGGTTGAAGTTGACAATGCCTGGTTTAAAATTAGTATAGATATAATTATGTTAATGTTGCTTTAAGAGTGTTGCACCTGACCAGTTAAAAACGTGTATACAACAATTCAGTAACTATCTTATGCTTTATTGTCATCAATAAGTATGAGGTTTAGGTGTAATGTCCAAATCTTGACCCCTCAAATCTGAGGTTGGACCCTATTTTCCATTGGACCCCTGAAATTAAACACCTATGTGAAACCCTGGAGAGGTCGTTACGTGTGCAGGTAAATGCTTTGTAGGAAATCACTCTGGCTGCTGTATACAGGCGACGTCTGAAGCGAGGCGAACTTAGTGGAGACTTTAATGTATCCCATCTATAAAATTGAGCCGGCGCATGACAAAACCTACAATAAGACCGATTCGACCAGCAGAGAATCAAATCAATCTGCGCACCCATCTACTATGACAAGACCTTTTGATTACGTAACCTTGCTTGGATATAAAATAGACGTAGAGGCAATGATCATGAATCGATACAATTAATCCACAGCTCCCATCAGAGACACGAAGAGATAGAAGCATAAACATGAAGCAATCGACCCCAACGGAAACACCAACAGCGAAAAGCCAAAAGGACAGTTACTTTCCCACACAATGGCCAAAAGGCTATCCAAAATTAAATAATATAAGCGACACAAACACCTAAAGACAAACCATAACAAAAATAAAGTGCGACAGAAGAACCGCCTTGGAACGGTCAGCGGAAACGAATTCCACCGGGGGGCTTAAATCGATTTTACGTGACCACAATCCTCGCCCTTACTTCCGTCGCGATTAAGACAAATATATATTATGTACATGCGAATGCGCAGGCTGATCTGAGTCTTCGATGGTCGCTCAGGCATTCTTGTAGGGTTTGTCATGCGCTGGCTCAAATATAATGTTAAAATTTTCGGGCGTTTAACACGTCATTGCTACCATGTAGGCACACACATTTGACTTAATACTGAGTCAACATTGTTTCAACGTTGTTTCATCACTTGGTAAATTCCTGATGGGCTTCGTTTAATTTTATTCCATTCTTATTTATTTATTTAATGTATATTGAATTAACTCTTGTTGTTTAACATATAAGGTTTAGATCTAGTTATGCGTTTGCTTGCTTGAAGAGAGACGCCCCCCCCCCCCCCCCCTCCAAAGCAAAACCAAAAAACTGGTAGTTGACAAACAGTGCAGGCCCAGATTAGACGCTACATAACGTCTGCGGCATTTAATCTGGTTTTACCTTGTTTGTAAATTGTTTGGCCAATTTCCAAATAGTTTTTGAAGAAAACACCACCTGACACCCCTAAATTTTGAAATGGACTCCTGCTATATATAAAAGGAAGATTCCATTGGGTAATATAGAAGTGAAGGCAATGATCAGGAATCGATACAATTAACCCACATCTCCCATCAGAGACACCAAAGGGAAAGAAACACAAGCCTGAAACAACAGACCCTAATGGAAACATCAATAGCGGAAGCCAAAAGAACAGTTACTTTCCTACAAAATGGCCAATAGGCTATCGAAAATGAAATAATATTAGCGACACAAACACCCAACGACAAATAATGACAAAAATAAACCGCGATCATAGAAGAGCCGCCTTGCAACGGTCAGCGGAAACGAATTGAATTCCTCTTGGTGTGCGTGTGTGTGTGAGGGGGGGGGGGGGCTATTCAAATATATTGTAAATTTTACCGCTGATAAAATTGAAAATTTTACTATGAAATAGTGTGATCTTTTTCTTATTTCTGCACTAAAATATAGATTGTTGGTGCACACCAGAACCGCCTCATCGAGGCAGTTTATTATAACGAGTGCCCACAACTAAATGATCTATATTTTAGAGCAGAAATAAGGAAAATAAGGTTTCAGCCTTGTGGTTGTTTGATTTTTTTTTGTTCACGGAGATGTTGCGCTGATGAGTTGGGAGGTCTTCATGCGGACGGAACAAAGTGTTTGTCTTAATCGCGACGCAAGTAAGGGCGAGGATTGTGGCCATGTAAAATCGATTTAAGCCCCACAGTGGAATTCTGGACGACAGTGTTTCCCACCAAGTTTCAGTGCGTAGAGCATCGACAGAGACAAGTTGCCAATCCGTGCAGATTCGTTTTGGATTTTTTCAAGCTCGTTAACTTCATATTGAGTGCAATTGTCATCATGCAGCCAATTGAGGCATATGTTTGCAGTATAAACTAAAAAAACATATCATGGAATTGCATAAGAAAAGTTATCATTTTGGAGATGTTAAAAAAATGCATTATGTCGCACGGGTGTGTTATCTTAATGGCTACAAGGGGCTCTTCCCCATTGTCCTGATAGCATTGGCTGACGCTGACAACCAATTTCATCTGGGTTGACGTTAATGCTACGGGATCTGTGTCTGATGCCAAACTTTTCAAGTACAGTCAAACATTAATGGCTCGAACACATGTAAGACTTCGAAAATCTGAGACACGGCTAGTTCGAGCCACTAATGTTCATGTTTGAGCCGGTGCATGACAAAACCTACAGTAAGACCGGGGTGACCAGCAGAGACTCAAATCAATCTGGGCACCCATCCACGTTGACAAGACCTTTTGTTTTGTCTCTCTGCATAGATATTAGCCTATATAAGGTACATGCGAACAGCGAAGACTCTGATCAGACTGCGCGAATGCGCAGGCTGATCTGAGTCTTCGCTGTTCGCTCAAGACGTATTGTAGATTTTATCATGCGTTGGCTCAAATCATAGTGGAAGGTCAGTAGGCGCCACGGAGAAAAAGTTTGACATAATGTTATTTTTTTATTTCGTCTATGTTTTAGCATGTTGAAACGTCGAAAAGGCTAAAGATTCGCATAACAGCCTGCAAAACTCAGACTGGAAGGCGCTTCTCAGATTACACTGCACCCACATGTTAATCTTGATATGTTAGCTGTATTTCTACTAACATGCTAAAATATTGGTCGGTAGGTTGGAGAAACTTTTTTTCTTGTTTTATTTTTTCTCTCTCTCAAAAAAAAAAAAAAAAAAAACAGGTTCGGGCCTGTATTTTTTATGTGTTTCTGTTTTTGTACTTGTATTAATAAAATTGTCATGTTGAGACCAGCACTATATATAATAATTCATTTTTGATGCTCAAAAAATCAGCTCTGTATTTTGGAAGGTTCTAAATGCCAGAAACAACAAAAATATACTTAAAACGCGAAATTACTACGGGAAAATGCAAAGACAACACTAGGTAGTGTCGGAAATTGAAAATGGTGGGATCGGTGTTTTAATGTTTATTTGATTCTTTTATTGATAAAATAGAAGAGTCGATTGGTCAGAAGCAGTGTCTGTTGCGTTAAGAGAAACACGGCTATTGTTTAGGTCTAACATTCCACAGCTCAATTCTAATGAATGTTTCTTAAGGAATCGCTCACTGTTCCTTCTTTTTCGCCCCATAAGAACCTATCAATGATGCCGAGTCTTCGAAGGAATAATTTTCGTCATTTAACAGCTTACAACTGATTATTAGCGTACAACTCATTAGCAATGAAAAATATATTTTTGGACTGAAACGGAAACTAATTTGTTGATTGGCGAAGTTCTGGTCTTCGTTCGGTGTATGGCGATTAAAGGTCATTGAACGACACAAAATAGACAGCACGTCAACATGTCTATGATAAAGTAAAAACATTTATTTGGAGAACAAGTATGAGTAACTACGTGTCTTCTGTTACTAATTAAAATGGTTCGATTTGTACATCAATTGGAAACGTCAGCTCTTGTAACCGTGAACAAATGTCATTATGAAAACACGCCTATACAAATACATTGTAAATGTTACCGCCGAAAACGCTAAAGATTTAAGATGAAAAATTGTGATATATATTTTTTTTTATTATTTCTGCTCAAAATATAGATTGTGGTTACTCGTTAGAACCGCCACATCGGTTATAACGCGTAACCATAATCTATATTTTAAAGCAGAAATATGTCCGGCCTCTGTAGCTTAGTCGGATGCGCGTCTAAGAAGGGCAGTTGTCAGTGTCAGGCGAAATAATGTGCACTGTACTGGTAAACCGCTTACCCGCCCAGTAAAAGTGTGGATAGGTAAACTGATCGGCTCAAAGATGACTTAAAATAATGTTGACTGGGCCGTTTAACTCCAATACAAACAAAGAAACAAACAAACAAACAAACAAAAAAGCAGAACTATGAAAAATAAGGTATCTCCCTTGAAACCCAGTTTTTCTATATAAAAGTGGGGTTCAAGGGTGGGGGGGGGGGTTAAAATTATATGAGCGTGTTTTCGTGATGGCGTTCTGTTTAAACATGGAGTATGAGCTTTTTATATCATAAGACGAACTTTGCTTTGTTCACGTAACTTTGAGCGACGTACCGTTAACGCCCTGAACGTAGCGTTTTAGAGTTCTATTATGACGTCTGAGGGTTACTGCGTAGCTGCAACGTTGGTTTACCGGTCGCATTTGAAGAGTCTATATTGAGTTTATATAAGGCTTTGGAGGGTGTTCGTAACCATTTGCCATTTAAATCGTAAGTTATGCAAAAACAAAAATCATCCATGGTTATTTCATTGAATTAAACTTTGCCGGATCCTTCCGAATATATTTGAACATGCGGCCTAGCGGCCACATGTTCAAACAACTCCCTGGGGACCCGGCAGATAGCAATACATAAAAAGCCATGGTTGATCCCTATAGTATCACATTGTTTTCAAATGTAGACATAAACGTTTTTTAGGCGGCCTCAGTAGCTCAGTCGGATGCGCGTCTGACTGGTGATCACGAGGACGCGAATTCGAAACCTGCCGGGGTCGGCATCATTCTTTGTAGATTGATCATGAAATCTTTTCTACGGTCATTCTTTCCCTTCCGCTGATTAATGAAGGCAGCTGTCAACCACAAGACTTAGGTCTTTGATATTTGGTATGAAGCTTCATCTTGTAGACCTGTATCAAGATTGTTCAAATTATAGCCCTGAAACCAAAAATGCCCCCGCTCAGGTGCCCTTTGGTTTTACATAGACTTATATAGGGATTTCATCTAGTGGACCTATATCAAGATTGTGCAAATTATAGCCCTGGGCCCAAAAAGTCGCCGCCCCGAGACCCTTTGGTTTTACATAGACTTGTAAAGGGAAATCTTTCAAAATCTTCTTCTCTGAAACTGCAAGGCCCAGGTCTTTGGTATTTGGTATGGAGCTTCATCTAGTGGACCTCTACCACGATTGTTCAAATTATAGCCCTGGGGCCACAAATGCATCCAACCCGGGACCCTTTGGTTTTACATAGATTTATATAGCCCCGGTGCCATTTGGTTTTGCATTGGCTCATGTAGGGAATATTTTTTAAAAAATCTTCTTAACTGAAACCGCAAGGCCCAGGTTTTTGATGTTTGGTGTGTAGCTTCATCTAGTGGCCCTTTGCCAAGATTGTTCAAATTATAGCCTTTGTTGATGTTTGGTATGAAGCTTCACCTTTAAGACCTCCCTCAACATCATGCACATTAAAGCCCTGGGGCCAATTATGGCCCTCCCTGGGGCCAACTTGTTATACACTATGGATCAGGTGAGCGATCCAGTGCCATCATGGCCCTCTTGTGTTTTGTTATGAGAGATACTTCATGATGTTCCTTTCTGCTGAAAACCAGTCTGAAATCATTGAAGCTTTTAGCTCCACTTCTAGATATTTGGAGGATTTATTAAATATTGATAAAACCTATTTCGATGGTTTGATCAGTCAGCCCATAGAACTTCAGTTACATATAGCAAATTATTCTGATACCGAGGCCCCGTTTTTGGCTTTAAATCTATCTATTGTAATGAGCAAAACGATTAGTGATGGCACGATTCCATGCATTGTGTTCATTTTGTCGAACAATTCGGCTCTCATTATAGTGTTGTTTTATTTGCTTGCCCGTTGGGATCATTGATTCCATTGTGGAATTTCTAGAATATTTGAGGGTTTCCGATGAGGCCTAATTCACCGAAACTAGTTCATTTGGCCCGGGGAAAAATCATGTACACTCCATTCGTTTCAGTTCTGCGGTACATTCCGTGCTTGCAAAGGATAACCCTGTATAGAATATACGAATCTTAGATGAGTGTGAGGGGTGGATGGAAAAAGTCATTCCGCGGGTCACGGTCCGGCATCACGAGGCTTGCCTCGTTATGCCGGACAGTGATCCCGAGGGACGGACGTTTTTATCCAACCCTAAAACCCATGTAGGAATCTATTTCTTGCATACCTTCGTTTTCTGAGCGTGGATTTTAATACTGCAGTCACTTCGGTTGCAGACGTCCGTAAATTGTGATGACACTACAGTTTTAAGTGACGTCACGCAACGTGCTGTCACAGCGCGTTACGTTGCGTCACTAAACGTCACTGTAACGTCAGCCTTAACGACGGCGCATATGAGGTCGTATTCAACCAGTGTTTTTATCAAACCGCGAGAATGTTCGATTTGGGGTATGAACACCAGGGTTAGAACAGAATTTCTATCCCATGCTAAAACCACAGATTTTCTTATCTGGTGTTTGTTTGTTTGTTTTAATGTTTCACATCCCCGTCAATACTATAAAGGTCATTTTGGAGACGTTGCTTCTTATTCTGTGTGACTTTTACTCGACATTGAGATGAAATGACACCTCAAGCCCTGTCGCCCAATGAAACCAATAGAGTTTATAAGCATGGACGGTCCGACTCGCACCGCTTTGCCTGGGCAGGCTTAGATCCTCTAAGCGGTTTACCAGTACTCGTGTGCGGTCGGATTCAGCTCTGCCTGGAAGCATCATGCAGCCCATTTATTTCTTTAAGCCCCAATGGGCGGGGGCCGAAACCTTATCTGGTGTGCAAGAACATATTATCTTGATGGCAAATAACCCTCGACTGAACGTTTGTTATATGCTTAAACATAATAGATACTGAAAATCTGAACAAAACACCTTTAACAGCTCCAGAATTATTTTATGCCCTAAAACACAGTTAAATTCTTAAATTGAAATCACCTTTGTGACTGTTCAAAAGTGGTCTTTAAGACCCCTTTTGAACATTTTGAACAGTCCCAAAGGTGGTCTCTAATTTGGAGACAGTTTGTATAGAAACACAAAGAACAAGAAAGATGTGTCTGTGAAACACGAACATGTCCCCGGGCTAGGCCATTTTTTCAAAGTTGGTCACATATCAAGGTCAAGATCACAAATCAATTTATTTTACATGAATGTGAAGCTCTTGTCTACAGGAACCTTCATGCCTAATATGAATGCTCTATCGCAAACGGTTCATAAGTTATGAACAACAAACCAACAAACAAACAGACAGGGCAAAAACAAAATGTCCGCGCTATCGCTACCGGAGACATAAAAATAACTGAAACCTTCTCAAAACAAATTTAAAAGCAGATTTAGTCTTAATTTTAGATGGTCTTAACAGTGGAAATCTTTCCACTGACCGTTCCAAGGCGGTTCTTCTGTGGCGGTTTATTTATGTTGTTGTTTGTTGCTTACTGTGTGTATCACTTGGGTCTTTTATTTTGGATGGCCATATGGCCATTTTGTGGGAAAGTGACTGTCCTTATGACCTTCCTTTGTTTAGGTTTCCATTATGGTCTGGTCGCTTAATGTTTGTGTTTCTTTCCCTTTGGTGTCTTTGATGGGTGGAGTAAGTTAATTGTATCGATTCCTGATCTTTGTTTTACTTCCACTTTTACCGTAATAGAATACATAATTAAATGATGTGTTAGTATTTGTACCAAGGGATTATTCAGGCATTTAAGGATGATATTGGATTGCTACAACAACTACAATAATGTTGTTGTTTACAGTGCTGGCCAAGTTCTGCAAAGGAATCTCCGGGTACTCCGATTTTCGCACACCTCCGACAAACGATCAACTCGATATGTGTAAAATTATCTTGAAAGGATCATAAAACCAAACCAAAAACATAAAAACAGTGCTGGCATTTGAACTTTATATGTCATCATCACACAAACACGCCTATATAATTGTGATCCCTTGAACCCCACTTTCATGTAGTAAAGCTGGGATTTACTGGGGTAAACCTTATTCTTCTGATTTCTGCTCTAAAATATATAATGTGGGTACTCGTTGGAACCGCCTCGACGAGGTGGTTCTAACATGTATCCCCAGTCTATGTTTTGAGCAGAAAGAAGAAACTGATCACAATTTTTCATTTCTCTCGGCGGTAAACTTTACAATGTATTTGAATAAGCGTGTTTCGTAACGTAACGACAGGGTATTACGTTTCATATAAAAATTAAAATGTCATGGTTCATGATATTAAAATGTTTGTATTTGCCTACAAACATGAATGAATAAGTTTTTAAACCAAACATCTGCTAACCGCTTTATCTTCCTACTCAGGCCGTTCTATGTTATTTTATTTTTTTATATTTTGTCTATGTCTCCATTACGAAAACACGCCTATACAAATACATTGTAAACATAACCTTCGAAAGAAACCGAATATTTTAAGATGAAAAAATGTGACATTTTTCTTATTTCTGCTCAAAAGTATAGATTGTGGGTACTCGTTAGAACCGCCTCGTTATAGATTGTTGATACACGTTAGAAACGCCTCATCGAGGCGGTTCTTACGAGTACACACAATCTATATTTTAGAACAGAAATAAAAAAAATAAGGTATACCCCTGTAAACTCCAGTTTTACTGTATAAAAGTGGGGTTCGAGGGGGTCAATATTACATGTATATAGGCGTTTTTTTCCTGATGTCTGTCGCGTTCTGTGTCTCATCCTCTCTCTCTCTCCCTCTCTCTCTCTCTCTCTCTCTCTCTCTCTCTCTCTCAAACTTTCAGAATAGTTAATATTCAATGACTCCGTTCTATGATTGCACGACTTTTGCTTAAGTCGTATATGAAAACATACTCTCCATGCTTTCCGGACAAGCACTATTGCAGTGACCTCCAGTGATTTCACAATGATACTCCGTTTGGCAAGCTTTTGCGCTGCGGGGTCAATATACAAGGTGACGTACAGGCCGATCAGAAGCCTTAAACATTTGTTCGAAAGAATGGTAGTTCAGTTTAGCCACTCAGAATTTTTCATAGTGCAATGTCGGGAGGCATTATTTTTCCATAAAATAAATGTAGGTAGTGTGTACAAATAAGAATGGTCTAATGTAATACTACTGGCACGATATACCAAATATAAAATGTATTGTACAAGTGATAAGCGAGATATTAGAATCAAGGCAAAACTTTGCAGTTATGTTAATGGACGTCCATGCGTTCTCACGAAACAGGCAATATGTGACTTTTCGTAGACATGACAGGTTGTTATGTACTTTTTCATCTGACAGTCACTTAAAAAGTTATTTGTTCACACAGAATGGGTGTTTAAGTGATAGAATGTATGACGGAATAAACTACAAGCGACTGTGTCGCTGTACATCACGCGAACAAGTCCGTGAAATAAAGACCCCCCTAAACCCCACTTTTTATAGGGAAAACTTGGGTTTACGGGGGTAAACATTATTTTCCTTATTTCTGCTCCAACCCATAGGTTGTGGGTACTCGTTAGAACCGCCTCATTGAGGCGGTTCTAACGAGCATCCAAAACCTATGGTTGGAGAATAAATAAGAAAAATACCCCATATTTTCATCAGTAAAAATGCCTTTATTGAGATTTGAAAAATGTCCTTTATCACACGAATGTGTTATCGTAATGTAATTCTATAGAAACCAGTTACATAACTATCATTTCGCGGGCTCAGACAGTCAGAAGGACAAATTGTCGGAAGAAAAACAGACACAGGACGAAAACTACATACCGCTCAACACGCTTCGTGTGACGGGGGTACATACTCGGCCCCCGCCCATCGGGGCTAGAAGAAATAGATGCGCTGCATGATGCTTCCTAGCAAAGCTGAAACCGACCGCACACGAGGACTGGTAAACCGCTTAGAGGATCTAAGCCTGACCAGGCAAAGCGGTGCGAATCGGACAACCCATGCTTATAAACCCTATTGGTTTCATTGGGCGGCAGGGCTTGGGATGTCATTTCGTCTCGATGTCGGGTAAAAGTCCCACAAAATTGGAAGCAACATCTCCAAAATGACCTATACAGTGTTGGCGGGGACCTAAAACCTCAAATCAAACAAACAATGACGGAGGTAGAAGCATGCGTCTCCAAACTAAGATATTTTACAAGACCAAACTGTTACACGGTAGATATATTTTTGAAAATATGGTAAGGGGCGACTCATATGAGCCAGCGCATGACAAAACCTACAATAAGACATGTGCGCCCATCGAAAACTCAGATCAGCCTGCGCATCCATATAGTCGCTTGCTGCATGAAGGGGCAATGGGACCTTAGCTATACTTAGAGCGCACAACGAAGTCTCTGATCAGACTGCGCGGAAGCGCAGGCTGATCTGAGTCTTCGTTGGACGCACGTCTTATTGTAGGTTTTCTCGTGCGCTGGCTCATATTAAACTTAATGTATGGTAAGATGCACGACCCGATGAGCATCCAGAATAATCCGTAACCAGTTCCAGACGGAACAGTATCAAAAACAAAATGGTCATTGATCTGGTCAAAATACATCTGCATGCCAAACATTATCAAAATATTCCTAGCGGTTTGAAAGTTATGACCATTATCAGCTGGTGTAATTTTTGCCTCGGCGAGGCTATTTATACAACAATCTGGCACTATAAAAATAGATTAGGTCTTGTCAATATACATCTACATGCCAAAATTATTGAAATCATATGACTGTCTAAATCCGTTTGTTAATATTTTACCTCGGCGAGGCTATTTATATCAAGAAATCTGGCATTAGTCACTATCGTTGATTAGATCTTGGCAATATACCTCAGCCTGCAGAAACTTATCAAACTATTCTTTGCGGTTTGAAAATTATAATGTTTGTGTCAGTTAGTGACGTATTTGCCTCGGCGGGGCTAGTTATTTTTTTATTTTATTTATTTTTTTTTTTTTGGTTTGGGTTTTACGGCCCTTTCAAGATTATTTCACTGATATCGAGCCGATCGTTAATCAGAGGTGGGCGAAAACCGGAGTACCCGGTAAAAAACCACCTGACCTTCCGTTGCAGAACTTGGCGTCTCACTTGTGACCCGAGCGAGGCTCGAACTACAGCGGTGAGAGACCTGTTGATCAAGAGTCAGAGCTCTTAACCACTAGGCCACGGAGGCCCGTCCGGCGGGGCTATTTATTAAGAAATCAGACATTTGGCAAAATCATGTGTTGGTCTTGTCAATCTATTTGCATGCCAAAACTATACTGTCAAAATAATCCTAGTTGTTTGAAATTTATTAGTCCATAATCAGTTAGTAACAGTGTTGCCTTGGCGAGGCTTCTTATTGTAGAAATCAGGCTTTAGAAGGTCTTGTCAATATGCATCTGCATACTAGAAGGGCGTTACCAGACGGTTCTACAATTTGCAGAAGCTGAAACAAGGATGCATTCAACTATAGGTAAGTTGTGCTGCTTGCCAACGTGAGGCAAGCTTTTTGTAAAACCTCATACTTGTAAATGGTAACTTTCATTTAAATTAATTTCGTCAAATAGACACACTACAAAGAACATTGAACTATCCCTGTGTATTTGTGACTTATTCATATTGTTTCCCGGCGTCAACTATGATTGCAATTAGCAAATTATAGCGAGGTATGCACTGGAGCGAAAATGCTTAACACAAGGTCCAATAAGCGATACACACATTCAACGACGGACTATAACTAAAGTAAAGGGAGGATTACAACCATTTGTTTATCGCTTGTCGAAGAATAGATCCATCAATGCAGATTATTGAAAATGTAATTAAACAAATAGGGTTTTCTGTGAAAATTTCCCTTAAAACACTAATATTTGGCCATAAGCTCACATATAGAGCTTATGATCCTTTAAACCTCCTGTTATCTCATATCTTTTACTCAGTTTTTAAATACTGGGTTAAAAATGATACAAACATAAACACATTGGTATGGATCCTCCAAGACTTGAAACAATGGAGATACTCATATGGCTACACCAATGAAAACATCAAACTTTTTGATAAATTTATTAACAAGATTGATCTTAGTGAAATATAGCCTGACCAATGGCATACATTTCTGTTTCGTTTCGAGAAGTGTAACTGCCCCCCCCCCCTTTTTTTCTGGTCAATAGGTTATGAAAATAAAGAAACTGGGACCCCTGAACTTCAATACTTTCGGAAGATAAAGTCTGAAGAAAGCAGGGCCCTCTTACCAACATTTCATCCAACTTACCGCCTTTCGATGACAATTAACCGATTTACAGTTCCTCATTGCTGCAATCTACGGCTTTTATGTGTTAAGGCGTGGCTCTAAAATTTTTAAACAAAAATTGGAGACACAACCTTAAGTACAAAATATGACCGTGTTTATACTCTTGCTGAAAAATGATTCCAAAGAAAATCCTAAAATTTGTAATGAATCAATTGTGGAATGGCAAGGCAGTGAATGGGGTTTGTGATGCGAGTCTGATGTGAATACATAGCAGACACAGCAACAGAAACTTTCATTCACCCACCTGAAGATCTCTAAACCATGCACCACAACCAACAACCACATCAGAAATGAAAACAGTATCATAAACATAATATGTACTGAAAGCAACAGTGCTAAAAACTGATTACAGACTTTACGATGTCCTTCATCCATTGCATGGTAACTTGCAGATCGCATATGTAAATAGAACACCAACAATGTGATTGTTTTAATATTAACACAAATGAATTTCATTAGTGAATCTCTTTATCATGAACATGTAAATATTTTTGTTTCATTAGTGAATATGTCGTTTTCATGAACATGTAAATATTTTTGTCGCCAAATAAAATTTACGAATTTCATAAGCAATTATTACATCCATCAGGACCATCACGTGAACAACTCCAGGAAATCAACAACCCCATAAATCCCACTACAGATCTGGGGTTTGTGGGAATATTCATTTTCATTCCTTTTTTTTTTTTCTCTTAGTTTTGCTCTAGAATGTGGGCTATCAGTACTCGTTGCAGCCCCCTGAATGGAGAGGTCCTAGCGGGTGCCTGTGGCCTGCGTTTCAAGTACAAATCAAAATAATTAATAGTTCTTTCACACCAGAAATCCAATATCTTGGTGACATTAGAATGTGCGCAGTGTCAAATGGATGTTATTGGAATGTATCATTATCATATGAATTTAACATAAGCACTCGAAGTAGGACTTCTAACTTACCTAGATATGCAATTTCTTCCTTCTTACTTTTCATACTAACTAACACGCCTCATTTTTGGGTAAATCATCAAAGTCCACAGTAGTCGGCGGCTGATGGTGAAGAATATAACCTGCATTGTCAAAACTAACACATGGTCATTTCATCTTTTTTTTTATGTCTATGTCCACATGTCTGTATCCACTTCCTTCTGCCTGAAAGATATATGCTAAGAATGTAAATGTATATATTATGTATATAATATATATATATATATATATATATATATATATATATATATATATATATATATATATATATATATAGAGAGAGAGAAAAAAGAAAAAAAAAGAAAGAAAAAAAGAAAACAAGATAATAAGTAAAAAAAAAAGAAAACAAGATAACAAGTAAAAAAAAAAGAAAACAAGATAACAAGTAAAAAAAAAAAAAAAAAAAAAAATAATAAAAATAATTGCAAAGTATAAATAAATAAACAAATAAATGATCAAATATCAAAGAAATAAATAAAAAAAAAAAAATTAACTGAAAAAATAAATATTAGATCAAGAAATGAAACTCATAAAGAGGCACAAAAAGCATGCGTCAATCCATGTACATACATTCACACATAGGTTCATAACATTACATTAACAAGTCCGTGAAATGAACAGCCTTCTAAACTCCATTTGACAAGTTGATATAACGATGTATGGGTATTCTTTTTATTTTTTCATACAAGTCATGGGTTGTGGGTGCTGGTTAGAGCCACCTCAATGAGGTGGTCCTGATGAGTACACATGACCTGTACTTGTGGCGGTGAGAAAAATTGGAATCTCATCAGTCAAGTTGCCCTTTTGAAAATGTGGGTGCTTGTTTGGAATGACCTCGATGAGGAGGCTTCAGTGGGCACCCGGGACCTGCAATAGAGTATGAGAAAAGAAAAAAAAACTCATGTAGTCATCAAAAACTACCATTTGGTACGAAAGAATAAGCCATATTACATTGATGTGTTTTATCAAAATGATACTTCAAACTAGACACATAAATAAACTTCAAATATTACTTCAAACTAGAAACATTACAAAAAATAAAATAAAACCTACTACAAAACCATATTAACAAACTTTTCTTTCTATTTTCAGGATCAAGTTAAAGCCATACTACATAGGAAGACACGGATTTAACAATACAATAAGACCATCTTTTTTATATTTTTATTAAAATAAAAACACTTAATAGCAACAAAAATAATGAATGCATGGCTTGAGATGTCGTTTCATCTCAGTGTCTGATGGATGTCCCACATGGTTCGGATCAATGTATTCAAAATGTCTTATACAGTGTTGACGGGCCTCCGAAGACTAATGGTTAAGAGCGCCGACTCTTGATCATTAGGTCTCTCACCACTGTGGCTTGAGCCCCGCTCGGGTCACATGTGAGATGCCAGGTTCTGCAACGGAAGGTCAGGTGGTTTTTTCTCCTGTCGCTCTGGTTTTCACCCACCTCTAATTAACGATTGGCTCGACGTGAGTAGGATGGTCTTGAAAGGGCCATAAAACCAAAACCAAACCAATACAGTGTTGATGGGGATGTAGAACCTCGAACAAGCAAGAAAAATGTCCTAAATAGTGTTAACAGGATGTTAAAACTCAAAATTCGATCCACACATAAGTACTAGTTAACTGCTTAGAAGACCTAAGCCCGTCGAGGAACCGCGGTTCAAGCTAATAAACCCTATTGGTTTTATTAGGCGACAGGGCTTGAGATGTCATTTCATCTCAATGTCGGGTAAAAGATACACAAAACTAGGAACAACGTCTCCAAAATGACCTTAACAGTGTTGACAGGGACGTTAAATCTCAAATCAAACAAACAAATTAATTTCTACTTTTAATAAACCCAGTCATCTTTTTAAAAGTTGAAGCTTGTGAATCTATGTATCAACCTTTCTTAAAAACTACTGTATTTGACAGCTAGCTACTCGTGGAGTGCTTGGGTTAACGGTTAATTAAAAGTACGCCCAAAACAATGCACATACCAGAGTCCAAATATTAATTTTAACTGTAAAACGTTTTCTAAAACAGAATATAAACTAACGGTAAACATGGTCAACGTGTCAAGCCGGTGTTTACCAACCCTTTAGTTACCGGGCGGATTATCCAGGGTTGTATAAAAGCCGGAACTTCTGAATCTGAATAGTGTACAGAGTCAGAATTGTTACTGGTGACACGTCGAATAGCATTCGTGACCTGGAGAGGCTCCTCTCTCTCAAACACATACCTACGATCAAAACCGAAACCAAATAAAACAAAAATATGTATATGAAAATCACTTCGCCTACACGGACCAGATGTTAAACACCGAGTTCGCGTCGTCCAAGTGATTGAAAATATTTCTGTTTATACAACTTATTAAATGACCCCTTTTACATTTTATATTTTTCAGGTCCTTACAAGATTGAAACAGTATGGAGCTATACAGCATACAGCTACCAATATAAGGAAATGATTTAAAAATATAATCAATATACGCAAAAAAAAAAAAGAAAAGAAAAAAAAAATTAATAAAAAATAGAAAAAAATAATAAAAAAAATAAATAAATAAATAGAAAAAAAAATAATAATAAAAAAAAATAAAGGAGAGGGAGGAGAATCTATTTGTGGAGCTGGGGATGACATGCTGCCGACTGGATGTTCTTAAGGAGACAGAAAGACTTAAGATGCCCTTTTTTGTCTTCTTAGCTGGTAGTCGGTACCATCTCAACTACACCTCCAGAACAGAACCTGCTCATGTATATCGTGTCACCTACATACATACATACTTACATACACATACTTACATACATACACTTTCGCTAGTAAGGTGCTCCTAACACACAAACTTACACACACACACACACACACACACACACACTGTTTGTGTAGAGTAGCAAAGAAGTGTTAGAAATGTTACTTAATTGTGTTGCTGCATACAATGTTTTAGCTATTAAAGAACATTGATGCATACCCCTTTTTCCAACCATCCATCCATACATACATACTTACATACACGCGTGCGTGCGTTACCAATTTATATATAAATAAATATATATGTATATATACTTACAAATCTTTAGAAATGTTATTTTATCAAATGCACGATATACAAAAAATATGGAGTCAGTAAGGGGCGGAGGAGCTGACAAAAAAAAAAAAAAAAAAAAAAAAAAACTAAAGTAAACCGCGACACACGTACCGCCTTGCAACGATCAATGGAAAGTGTTTTACTTGGGATTGGCAGGATGGGGTGGGGGCTTAAATCGATTTTACGCGGCCGCAATCCTCGCCTTTACTTCTCAAACTGTCTTTTGAACAAGTTAAGAAACCATATGGGATATATCATTTCAGAGAATGTCCTTGTAATGCATATCTAAGAAAAGTGCCGTTTTTAAATGCCCAGGCCAATGACCCGCGTTCCGTTTTCGATAAACAGATGCCATACAAGTACATAATAATTAATTTCAGCGAGACATGAGCTACAGTTCGCAAATTAAACGTGCCAACATAACTAAATATATACAATATATAGCTACCGCATCACGAAAACAGGCCTATGTTATTTTGACCCCCTTAAGGAGGGTCGCGCATAAGTGACTCTGCCGTAATCAAGTTCGAATTTTTACCTCAAAATAATTTTAGTTTGTATTCTGTTTTTAAATTATTGTCTGAGGTTTTTGTAAAATTTAATAACCATTACAATGTGTTTTGTTGTAATATATTTTGCAACTTCATCGACTACTTTCCGGTCTAGTTCGCATGGCTGTAAGCACAGGAAAATAGTGGGATAAACAGACTAACCCTGTATTTTTCCATCTACTGATTTGTTTCCTCCGACTGCAGCCCATCAGCTTTCCACGGCATATCTGAAATCTCTTTAAAGAAAGATGTTTACTTTATTTTTCCATTTGCGTTAAAAATATAGCCTCGAAGAGTCTGCCACTGCACATATTCCATGGCCATACTTTGTCAAAACAAACAACACAATGAATCAATAGTGACGTTTACTTTAGTCTGCGTGACGTCATATACATGTATATGAAGAAAACACTGCCATACTTACCTACCTAGTTATTGGTATGAACTAAAATTGCAGACACAACTGTAATACCTGGCAGCGCACATTACTCTGTTAATTATCAGTCGCAGTCTCAGTTTCAATTACTGTTAACACACCTCAGTGATCCAGAACCCACATTAATTTAGGATCTTACACTCAACATAGAGAGAGAGAGAGAGAGAGAGAGAGAGAGAGAGAGAGAGAGAGAGTCTAAATCGAGGCTCGAACTTTGGAATCGAGGATGGAGAATTGCATCAGTGTGCTTCGTCGTCCCAAATACTTCTCATATTGTTAGTCTGTACAATACATGATAGCCGCCCCCGCCGATCTGGGCTTGAAGAAGAAGATTTTGCTGCATGATCACGCAGAACTAAAAGCAATCGAACATGAGTTCTGGTAGACCGGCTTGCCCACGTAAAGTGGTGCAAGACCGGACCGTCCTTATCAACATATAGATTGTAATTTGCACATTCGGTGTCTTGATTGGGAGGTGTGAGGTAATTGTATTGTTTTTCGTTTTGTTTTGAGACTATAAAGGACTCCGGCGTCGGCCCTGCGTAGAGACGTATTGTCGTCGTCGAGATAGGGGAGACCGGGGCTAGTTGGTCCGAAAATTTGCATTTTTTTTAAAATGCTGACATAAATATTCATTAGCTTGCAATGCTTTACATTATGCAACTTATATAATCCATTCTCCACCTTATTTCAAAGATTCACGTCCGGAAAATGATAGATTCTGACAAATATTGCCGTTTTTCAAGACGGGGTAAAACGCAGCAACTTTCCCCACTATCGGGGTAAGTTGGTCCGAGCCGCGGGGTAAGATGGACCGACTGGGATTCAACGAGAAAATCAGAAAGTAATGACTGGTCGATAAATGCCACATTTTACAAAAGATCTGAGAATTTACGTGGCTTCAGTCACAATGCAGTAGACTGCCAGGCTATTCTCTTAACACATATTCCCTTGATGATCAGCCAACTATGCATTTTGTTAGTTATTTTTCTTAAAAACCGCCTATTTGATTGGAACACCTCGTAGCAGTGATATATCACTCAATAAATCACTGCTAGAGCTGATCTATGTCTTAAATTTAGACATTTTTGCATCAGCTTATTGCATTTTTCATCAAATTTAACCCGTTTCATGGGGTGTATAAATTGACAACAAATATAATAAACTGCAACAAAGTATGATAAAAATATCCAATAATCTTTCCTTGGTCAATTATTTACATATAATTGACATTGTTTGACCATCTGCAACAATGTTAATAGCTATTTATACTTTAAACATGAGCAAAATTAATGGCAAATATTGCAATATCAGAAAATTCATTTTTTTTTTTTGCAAAATAAAAAAAATAAATAAAATAAATAAAATTTACACCAATAATCTTATAAATGAAAGTGCGTTTCACTTCAAATGAAAGAGTTTGATTCATATCACATTAAAAAGCAAACGTATGTGCAATGATGAAGATATGATCCTTGTTTTTTTCATTTAAACTATATCTTTTTTCGGCCATTTTTATTGGGGGTGGGGTAACTTATTCTGAATTACTTCAACCAGATGCATGGTACATGTAACAGGGGGACATATCGTGCCTATTTCGTATTGTGAGAACAAGATATTATCTTGTGCGCACAATAAACTTAGTTGTGCGCACAACGATATAATATCTTGTAAGCACAAGATGAATTATGTTGTCCACGCAAGATGATATCTTGTGCGCAAAACATATTATCTTGTGCGCACAAGATAATATCTTGTTCACACAACTTAATATCGCACAACATAATAAAAATAAAAGTGAATGTCCATTCCCGGGTTCCGTAGAAATAAAAATCTTTTTAAACATTCCCGTTTATAATTTCGGACATAATTTAGAATGACAAAAGGAGCAAAAATAAATAAATGAATAATTAAATAAATAAATAAATAAATCAATCAATAAATAAAAACTATTTGTTAAATTATGGAGACAAAACCATCTTAGTGATTTAATCTTACTTAATTTGAATCCAGGGCTGAAACATTTAGCTATAGCAAGGGAAATAAACAAAGGCCGTGACACGGAACTTGCATTCTAAAACTGAATGTATATCTCTCGTTTGGCACAAATGAAGTCCGCCCACCATCTAGCTGAAATCGGATCATGTTCGTGAAAGAAATCAACTGATCCTTACATAAGGTTTCTAAAAGGACAGCAGGCACAACTGGAGAGGCCGTAAATCAAACTTTCCTAAGACAACAATACTGTGGCCGCAAATAGCCTGTCCAAATGTATAAGAAAGTTCGAGCCGATTCTAGACTAAGGGTTAGAAATATTTGATAGTTAGAGTTGATTCCCTGCGACCTGAAGGTACTCTGAAATTGTATAGCAGAAATGAATGAGAAATATAAAGGGGAACCAGTGCTTCAGCTGAAGTGCACGACCCGCCGGATGCTTTTAGCTTTATGAGTGTTACCATATATGGGTATGGCGGCCATTTTGGTCATGTGACCTGGACCTAAAACGGTTCCCCCAATAAATGCGCCTTATCGTAAGGAGCAAATATATATCTTATACTTTAGTACTGTATTCTGAATCGTTTGCAGGATAAAATGCATTCTCACTTTTCCAATACAAAAGCATATGTGTCAAAGTTTGACCTAGGCAAAAAGAAGGTCAAGGTCAATCCAGGGTCACTATTTTAGCACTTTATGATGGGCCTACATCCCAGATGCTATTTATCAAGTTTCGTGGAAATCTGCCCAGTGGTTCTGGAGAGGACTATTTTTGAAGGGTTTTTACCATATATGGCTTGGCGGCAATTTTGGTCATGTGACCTGGACACCATGAGCAAATTTTGGTTTCTCCCATCCCATAGAGGCTCCATATGAAATTTGACTGGTCTCCCCGTACATGCATTTAATGCTCTTATTTTTCCAATCCTCAGGGATTGCTTATGCAATTGCTTTTCACTGTTCCATCAATTGACATCCTTTAGATACCTGTTGAAGGTCATTATTAAACCGATGTTCGTTCCTCGTTGTATAACAACTGCTTGTTTGACATCCCTGTACTTTAAGTAGACTAGGATGTTTTGTGGGCTTTTGTTGTACCGACCTTCTATTCGAAGGAATCTTCTTCAGTAATTTTATTTATTTAATAACCGGTATGAACATCGCTTTAGTTTTGACGGTATCACAACCTTACTAACCAAAATGAGTATTACAAATACATTTAAAATATCAATATCACCCCTTAGGTTACACTCTGCTTCTTCTGTACGGATTCCCCATTCTATTAAGAACTTTAATACTATGTTGCCTTCGGTATTGGTTAGACCCTTAAATTTGTCTTCTGTAACTTCAGTTAATCTCAAAGGAGCAGGCAATACCAATGTTTTTGGGAGTAGTCTTCGTATAAGACTATCTCCTCTCAAATCACCCATCCTTCGAAAATATACTAATCCGTGGAAAAGAAGTGGAATGTATCCTAGTATTTCTAAGTGCAATGCCAAGAGGTGCAGATGTTGTTCGCATTTAAGCACTGCGTCTACCGTTACTTCATCTGTAAACGGTAGACGCTTCTCTGTAGTTAACATGTCTGATTTGACATGACAGTCTACAGATTTAATTTATCTAATTACTTGACGTGCTGCAAACTGTAATATGCAGTACGTCGGTCAAACTAACCGCATGCTTAAAACTAGATTGAACGAGCATTATCGTAGAATGAGTAAGCCTAAGAATTCTGACACTTTCTTGTACCGTCACTTTCGACGTACAGGTCATTCTGTAAATAACATTATTATACAACCAGTGGAAAAACTTTATTACGATGCAAATTCTACATCTAGATTCAAAATAATCAAAAGACATGAAGCTGAACTGAAATGGATTAAATTTTTACAGACCCCTTTTCCACTGGGATTTAATGACAACATTTATCATGAGGGTAATATTTCCAGAATGCCGGACTTTGATATTTTCTCACTCCTGGAATGTCGAAAACGCAGAACTAGATCTCACGGCACCAGGAAAAATGGTAACTTTAAACGTAAATCACGTGCGTTTAAACGAAACAATACTAGACTGAAGTGACTGTCAATTATATTATTAAATCATGGACGCCACTCTATGCTTTCATTTTTAAGTTCATTACCCGTTTCTGTTTTACGTCTTCTGGACACCGAGGCGAATAAATTCTACGATAGTTCTCATCAGTTATATGATGCGGCTCTCTTAACTAGAGGCTATACTCAGCATACTCTCCATCCTTACATTGATTCTGAAATTAATCATAAACGTCATTTCTTCAAAATATCCTTCATTAATAAGGGTATGGATTTTATAGATTTGCCCAGTATCTTCCGTGAGAGATCGGTGCTTTCTTCCATTCCTGCTTATTTTCAAAATACTGAAACACCTATAATTTGCTATAAATATAACAAACCTGTTAGATCTATCATTTTTAATTTCAATAAACTTGTTTCAGATCTTGATATTGATACTAATACTCCTGATTCATGTGATTGTAAAAACTCAAAGTATTGCTATCCTGCTGCTGGTCATGTAATTACTGGCAATTTGAAAATTATTCCTGATTCTAGGATAAGGAATATAATTTCTAAAGGACCGAAATATCGGTTTCCTTCTAAAATTGATTTCAGTAAATGTAGAGATGAAATCGCTGCTTCCTTGAATGAATTCGGTAATCGATGGTGTAAGCGAGAGTATGTTGAGTGTAAAGCCCTAAAGGACTGGAAACTTAGCATTTTAAGACTAGTGAATAAACGCATTTCTTTCTATTCTCAAAATACTAACTTATTACCTCCTAAGCCCAAGACGTCTTTACGTCATCTTAAACTAGGTATTCAAGAATTTCATAAGAAGTTTGTTTTGGCCCCTGCAGACAAGGCCGCTAACAACGTCGTCGTTGTGTGACGGCTCCACTATGTTAACACGCTTAAGCAGGAGCTTGGTGGTACTAAGGCCTATGAACTTCAGCCTTTGGCTGAAGAGAGAGCTATAGTAGATAAACATGTTTGTCTTTCAGCCACCAAGTTTGCTGTGTGTGTTAACGAAGGCCAAGACAAGCTTCCTACGCTATACTGGTTACCAAAACTTCATAAAAAACCTTACAAAGCACGGTTTATTGCAAATTCTAGCTCTTGCACTACCACTGAACTTTCTAAATTATTAACTTCCTGTCTTACTGCTATTAAAACGCATGTAATTAAATATTGTGATAAAGTCTTTGAAAGATCAGGAAGAAATCTGTTTTGGTCTATAAAAAATTCGAACGAGGTTTTAAATAAATTGAAATATAGACAGTTTCGTGCTTCTAGTCTGTCTACCTACGATTTTTCCACTCTTTACACTACACTTCCTCATAATCTTATAAAAGAAAAGCTTAATAATTTAATTGAATGGGCTTTTCACAGAGAAGATTCTCTCTATCTTGCATGTAATGTCAGAAATGCATTTTTCACTTCTAAAGAGCATAAGAATTATACACTTTGGTCATGTCAGAAAGTGTGTGATGCCCTCACCTTTCTACTTGACAATATTTATATTAGATTCGGTACTAAGTTATTTAGACAAATTGTGGGTATTCCGATGGGTACTAATTGCGCACCTCTTGTGGCTGATCTGTTCTTGTATTGTTATGAAAGAGACTTCATTTTGTCGCTTTCCATTGATAACCAATCTGAAATTATTGAAGCTTTTAGCTCTACTTCTAGATATTTAGATGATTTATTAAATATTGATAATACCTATTTTGATGGTTTGATCAGTCAGATTTACCCCCTATAACTTCAGTTAAATAAAGCAAATTCTTCTGATACCGAGGCCCCGTTTTTGGATTTACATCTATCTATTGTAGATGGATTTGTTTCGTGCAAAATTTATGATAAACGCGATGACTTTGATTTTGAGATTGTAAATTTTCCTTTTTTGGATGGTGATGTTCCTCGTGCGCCATCCTATGGCGTTTATATTTCGCAATTAATTCGATTTGCTAGAGTGTGTAGTCATGTAACTGACTTCAACACTCGTAATAAATTATTAACGGCTAAACTCCTTAATCAGGGTTATCGGTACCATAAACTACGCAAAGCCTTTTCAAAATTTTATAGACGCCATTCTGATTTAATTTCAAAATTCAATATTGGACTTAAATCTCTTCTACAACAAGGTCTATCGGAACCCGAATTTTATGGTGACTTAGTATATAAATTCAGAAAAATATATAACCGCAATGACTTCAGCACCCAATTTCGTAAAATCATTCTTCGATATAAAAAGATTGGGTACAACATGGATATTATACGACAGACTGCATGCATGGTAGTTAACCCAATCACGGTTGGCAACTTTGCTTCCCTCTTTAATTGCACGCCGGTGGGTCAGGCCTCAGATTCTATGACGGCTCCAACGTAAAGGCTTATTGAAAATTAAAGAGATAATGTTGGTTGGTGCCTGATGCTCTGTCTCTGGTCGGGCTCATCGGAGTCTAACTGTTGGTTTTCTTTTGCTCCAGCATTTCAGTGGTTTCTTGCTGTCGAGTCCTCACCGTTGTCTCACCTCTGTGGTTCTTTGATTTCTGTGTTCACGGAGATGTTGCACTGATGAGTTAGGAGGCCTTCATGCGGACTGAACAAATTATTTGTCTAAATCGCGACGGAAGTAAGGGCGAGGATTGTGGCCACGTAAAATCGATTTAAGCCCCCCCAGTGGAAATCTTCCACTGACCGTTCCAAGGCGGCTCTTCTGTGGCGATTTATTTATGTTGTTGTTTGTTACTTACTGTGTGTATCACTTGTGTCTTTTAATTTTGGATGGCCATATGGCCATTTTGTGGGAAAGTAACTGTCCATATGGCCTTCCTTTGTTTAGGTTTCCATTATGGTCTGGTCGCTTTATGTTTGTATTTCTTTCCCTTTGGTGTCTTTTATGGATGGAGTAAGTTAATTGTATCAATTCCTGATCTTTGTTTTACTTCTACTTTTCAATCGGCCCAACGGTTTCCGAGGAGAAGCAGTTCGAAAATTTTCACTTCTTTCGCCTCGGCGAGGCTATACTAAATGGAATGTAATATTTCGCAAGTTCATTGGTTAGATCTGATTGATATCTATCAGTATGCCAAAATGGTTTAAATATTCCAAGCGGTAAGTCACTATCACCAATTTTCACAAACGGGTTACGGACGGACGGACGGACAGACTGACAGACTGACAGAATGACCGAATGACAGAATGACACGGTGATTTTAGGGCACTCTTAGAAATCAACCGACTTCAGTCGGTCGCTTTTTCTGCGGGTCGTGCAATTGATGAACCAATATTAAAAAATAGAATTGGAGGCAGTGATCAGGAATTGATACAATCAACCCACAGCTCCCATCAGAGACACCAAAGGGAAAGACGTACAAACACGAAACATCAGACCCCAAAGGAAACACCAACAACGGAAAGCCAAAAGGACAGTTACTTTCCCACAAAATGGCCAACAGGCTATCCAAAATAAAACCAGCGACACAAACACCCAAAGACAAACCATAACAAAAATATACCGCGACAGAAGAACCGCCTTCGAACGGTAAGCTGAAACGAATTCCACCGGGGGGTTTAAATCGATTCCACGTGGTCACAATCCTCGCCCCCACCTCCGTCGCGATTTCGACAAACAACCCACCCAGTCCGCATGAAGGACTCCCAACTCACCAGCGCAACATCTCGGCGAACACAAACAATCAAACAACCACAGAGACGAGACAACGGCGAGGACTCGACAGCAAGAAACCACTGAAATGCTGGAGCAAAAGCAAACCAACAGTCAGACCCCGATGGGCCCAACCAGAGACAGATCATCAGGCACCATCCAACAATACCTTGAATAAGATCTCTCTAATTCTCAATAAGCTCCCACGCCGGAACCGCCACAGAATCCGAGGCCTGACCCACCGGCGTGCAACCAAAGAGGGAAGCAACGCTGTCAACCGCGACTGGGCCAACTACCATGCATGCAGTCTGTCGTATAACATTTATGTTGTACCCAATCTTTTTATATCGAAGAACGATCCCACGAAACCGGGCTTTAAATATGAATTATTAAGATTTGATTTGAAAAGAACTGCAGACTCTGCATGGTATGAAGACAGTTTGTTGTTATGACGTCAATATGTCTTGAAACAGATATCTTACGAGGCAGTCATCCGGCTAGGAAAAAGGTAGAAATGGTTCGCGGTGATGAAAGGCCACTAACTTAGATACACATCACGAAAACATGCCTATATAATTTTGACCCCCTTAAATCCCACTTTTATATAGTAAAACTGGGGTTTGCAGGGGTATATATTATTTTTTTTTTTCTTTCCAAAAGCATAGATTGTGGGAGTATCCACAATCTATGTTGTGAGCAGAAATAAGACAAATATCACATTTTTTCACCTTAATTTTTTTTCGCTGTTAAAATTTACAATGTATCTTTATAAGCGTGTTTCGTACTGATTTCGTTAGGCAGGGTCATAAATTGGAAGAGGTGACTATTGAAGTAGAAACAAAGATACTTTCCACTGACCGTTCCACTGACCGTTCCAAGGCGGTTCTTCTGTGGCGATTTATTTATGTTGTTGTTTGTTACTTACTGTGTGTATCACTTGTGTCTTTTTATTTTGGATGGCCATATGGCCATTTTGTGGGAAAGTAATTGTCCTTATGGCCTTCCTTTGTTTAAGTTTCCATTATGGTCTGGTCGCTTAATGTTTGTGCTTCTTTCCCATTAGTGTATTTGATGGGTAGAGTAAGTTAATAATATCGATTCCTGATCTTTGTTTTACTTCTACTTTAAATAAATTGAAATCCAGACGTTTTCGTGCTTCAAGTCTGTCTACTTACGAATTTTCCACTCTTTACACTACACTTCCTCATAATCTTATAAAAGAAAAGCTTAATGATTTAATTGAATGAGCTTTTCAAAGAGAAGATTCTCTCTATCTTTCATGTAATGTCAGAAATGCATTTTTCACTTCTAAAGAGCATAAGAATTATACACTTTGGTCATGTCAGAAAGTGTGTGATGCCCTCACCTTACTACTTGATAATATTTATATTAGATTCTGTACTAAGTTATTTAGACAAATTATGGGTATTCCGATGGGTACGAATTGCCCATCTCTTGTGGCTGATCTGTTCTTGTATTGTTATGAAAGAGACTTCTGTTGTTGTGGGAAAGTAACTGTCCATATGGCCTTCCTTTGTTTAGGTTTCCATTATGGTCTGGTCGCTTAATGTTTGTATTTCTTTCCCTTTGGTGTCTTTTATGGATGGAGTAAGTTAATTGTATCAATTCCTGATCTTTGTTTTACTTCTACTTTTCATGTTGTCGCTTTCCATTGATAAACAATCTGAAATTATTGAAGCTTTTAGTTCTACTTCTAGATATTTAGATGATATATTAAATATTGACAATACTTACTTTGATGGTTTGATCAGTCAGATTTATCCCCTAGAACTTCAGTTAAACACGGCAAATTCCTCTGATACCGAGGCCCCCTTTTTGGATTTACATTTATCTATTATAGATGGATTGGTTTCTTGCAAAATTTATGATAAGCGTGATGATTTTGATTTCGAGATTGTAAGTTTTCCTTTTTTGGATGGTGATGTTCCTCGTGCGACATCGTACGGGGTTTATATTTCGCAGTTAATTCGATTCGCTAGAGTGTCTTGTCATGTATCCGACTTCAACACTCGTAATAAATTATTAACCGCTAAACTTCTTAATCAGGGGTATCGGTATCATAAACTACGTAAAGTCTTCTCTAAGTTTTATAAACGTCATTCTGATTTGGTTTCAAAAATCAATGTTGGACTTAAAACACTTCTGCAACATGGCCTATTGGAACCCGAATTCTATGGTGACTTATAAGTATATAAATTTAGAAAAATACATGCCTGTAATGACTTTAGTACCCAATTTCGTAAAATCGTTCGTCGATATATAAAGATTGAGTACAACATAAATGTTATAAAACAGACTGCATGCATGATGGTAAACCCAATCACGGTTGGCAACTTTGCCTCCCTCTTTGATTGCTGACCGGTGGGTCGGGCTTAAGATTATATGACGGTTCCAGCGTAAAAGCGTAAATGGAGTTTTATTTTATTTTAGTATCCTTTATGTTGGTTGGCGCCTGATGCTCTGTCTTTGGTCGGGCCCCTCGGAGTCTAACGGTTGGTTTTCTTTTGCTCCAGCAATTCTGTTGTTGCATGCTGTCGAGTCCTCAACCTTGTTTCATCTCTGTAGTTTTTTTATGTGTATGTTCTCGGAGATGTTACACTGATGCGTTAGGAAGCCATCATGCGGACTAAACAAAATTAGTGTATACCGCGACAGAGGTAAGGGCGAGGATTATGGCCATGTAAAATCGATTTAAGCCCTCCAGTGGAAATCATTCCACTGACCGCTCCAAGGCGGTTCTTCTGTGGCGGTTAATTTATGGTGTTGTTTTTTTATTTTGGATGTCAATATGGCCATTTTGTGGGAAAGTAACTGTCCTTATGGCCTTCCTTTGTTTGGGTTTCCATTATGGTCTGGTCGCTTAATGGTTGTGTTTCTTTCCCTTTGGTGTCTTTGATGGGTGGAGTAAGTTAATTGTATCGATTCCTGATCTTTGTTTTACTTCTACTTTTCATTGAGGGTGAAAAAGTAAATATAGATTAACATCGAAGAAATATATAGAGACCATCCGGTCATTGATCTGAGTCGATTGTCTTAGCGATTGGCTATCTCCATTTGGAAAGCATCGTATCAATCTAGAAATAAAAACGGACAGATAAATGACTGAACGTAACTTTCCGTTATTTTGTACCGAAACGATCAGTGCCATCTGAGGAAATTGAATAGTCTGTAAAAGATTATGTAGATTTCGTTGTGTCGACCGTAATAGAAGTGGAGGCAATGATCAGGAATCGGTACAATTTACCCACAGCTCCCATCAGAGACACCAAAGGGAAAGAAACATGAAACAACAGACCTAATGGAAACATCAATAGCGGAGAGCCAAACGGACAGTTACTTTCCCACAAAATGGTCAATAGGCTATCCAAAATAAAATAGTATAAGCCACACAAACACCAAAGACAAACCATAACAAAAATAAACCGCAAAGGAGAACCGCCTTGGAAAGGTCAGCGGAAACGAATTCCACTGGGGGGCTTATATCGATTTTTCGTGGCCACAATCCTCGCCCTTACTTCCGTCGCGATTCAGACAAATAATTTGTTAAGTCCGCATGAAGGCCTCCTAACCCAACAGTGCAACATCTCCGTGGACACAAATAATCAAACAATCACAGAGATAAAACAACTGTGAGGACTCGACAGCAAGAAATCACTGAAATGCATGAGCAAACGGAAACCAACAGTTAGACTTCGATGGGCCCGACCAGAGATAGAGCATCAGGCACCAACCAACAATACCTTGAATTAGATCTCTCTAATTCTCAATAAGCCTTTACGCTGGAATCGTCATAGAATCTGAGGCCTGACCCACCGGCGTGCAATTAAAGAGGGAAGCAAAGTTGCCAACCGTGATTGGGTTAACTACCATGCATGCATACTGTCGTATAACATTTATGTTGTACCCAATCTTTTTATATCGAAAAATGATTTTACGAAATTGGGTGCTGAAGTCATTGCGGTTATATATTTTTCTGAATTTATATTATAAGTCACCATAAAATTCGGGTTCTGATAGACCTTGTTGCAGAAGAGATTTAAGTTCAATATTGAATTTTAAAATTAAATCAGAATGACGTCTATAAAATTTTGAAAAGGCTTTGCGTAGTTTATGGTACCGATAACCCTGATTATGAAGTTTAGCCGTTAGCAATTTATTACGAGTGTTGAAGTCAGTTACATGACTACACACTCTAGCAAATCGAATTAATTGCGAAAAATAAACGCCATAGTATGGCGCACGAGGAACATCACCATCCAAAAAAGGGAAAATGTACAATCTCATAATCAAAATCATCGCGCTTATCATAAATTTTGCTCGAAACAAATACATCTACAATAGATAGATGTAAATCCAAAAACGGAAGAATTTGCTTTATTTAACTGAAGTTCTGGGGGGTTAATGCGACTGATCAAACCGTCGAAACGGGTATTATCAGTATTTAATAAATCATAGAAATATCTAGAAGTGGAGCAAAAAGCTTCAATGATTACAGACTGGTTTTCAGCAGAAAGGGACATCATGAAGCCTCTCTTGTAACAAAAAAAAAACAAATTAGCCTCAAGTGGTGTCGCAATTAGTACCCATCGGAATACCCACAACCTGTCAAATAACGTAGTACAAAATTTTATGTAAATATTGTCAAGTAGACAGGTGAGAGCTTCACACACTTTCTGACATGACCATAAAGTATGATTTTTATGCTCTTCAGAAGTGAAAAAAAAAACTTTCTTACATCGCATGCAAGATAGAAGGAGTCTTCCCTATGGAATTTCTATTCAATTAAATCATTAATGTTTTCCTTTATAAGATTATGAGGAAGTATAGTGTAAAGGGTGGAAAAATCATAAGTAGACAGACCTTATTGAAGCTTTTAGCTCCACTTCTAGATATTTAGATGATTTATTAAATATTGATAATACCTATTTCGATGGTTTGATCAGTCAGATTTACCCTCCAGAACTTCAGTTAAATAAAGCAAATTCTTCTGATACCGAGGCCCCGTTTTTGGATTTACATCTATCTATTGTAGATGGGTTTGTTTCGTGCAAAATTTATGATAAACGCGATGGCTTTGATTTGAAGTTTGTAAATTTTCCTTTTTTGGATGGTGATGTTCCTCGTGCGCCATCCTATGGCGTTTATATTTCGCAGTTAATTCGATTTGCTAGAGTGTGTAGTCATGTAACTGACTTCAACACTCGTAATATATTATTTACGGCTAAACTTCTTAATCAGCGTTATCGGTGCCATAAACTACGCAAAACCTTTTCAAAATTTTATAGACGCCATTCTGATTTAATTTCAAAATTCAATATTGGACTTAAATCTCTTCTGCAACAAGGTCTATCGGAACCCGAATTTTATGGTGACTTAGTATATAAATTCAGAAAAATATATAACCGCAATGACTTCAGCACCCAATTTCGTAAAATCATTCTTCGATATAAAAATATTGGGTACAACATGGATGTGATACGACAGACTGCATGCATGGTAGTTAACCCAATCACGGTTGGCAACTTTGCTTCCCTCTTTAATTGCACGCCGGTGGGTCAGGCCACAGATTCTATGACGGTTCCAACGTAAAGGCTTATTGAGAATTAGAGAGATCTAATTCAAGGTAATGTTGGTTGGTGCCTAATGCTCTGACTCTGGTCGGGCCCATCGAAGTCTAACTGTTGGTTTTCTTTTGCTCCAGCATTTCAGTGGTTTCTTGCTGTCGAGTCCTCACCGTTGTCCCACCTCTGTGGTTCTTTGATTATTTGTGTTCACGGAGATGTTGTACTGATGAGGTAGGAGGCCTTCATGCGGACTGAACAAATAATTTGTCTAAATCGCGACAGAAGTAAGGGCGAGGATTGTAGCCACGTAAAATCGATTTAAGCCCCCCAGTGGAAATCTTTCCACTGACCGTTCCAAGGCGGTTCTTCTGTGGCGGTTTATTTATGCTGTTGTTTGTTACTTACTGTGTGTATCACTTGTGTCTTTTTATTTTGGATGACCATATGACCATTTTGTGGGAAAGTGACTGTCCTTATGGCCTTCCTTTGTTTAGTTTCAATTATGGTTTGGTCGCTTAATGTTTGTGTTTATTTCCCTTTGGTGTCTTTGATTGGTGGAGTTTATTTTTTGTTTGATTTGAGGTTTAACGTCCCCGTCAACACTGTAAAGGTCATTTTTGAGACTTTGCTTCCAATTTTGTGGGACTTTTACCCGGCATTGAGATGAAATGACCCTCAAAAGCCCTGTCGCCCAATGAAACCAATAGGGTTTATTAGCATAGACGGTCCGCCTCGCACCGAGGTTCCTGGGCAGGTTTAGATCCTCTAAGCGGTTTACCAGTACTAGTGTGTAGGCCGGATTCAGCTCTGCGTGGAAGCATCATGTAGCCCGTATATTTCTTCAAGCCCCTATGGGCGGGGGCCGTGATGGGTGGAGTAAGTTAATTGTATCGATTCCTGATCTTTGTTTTACTTCTACTTTGAAGCACGAAAACGCATGGATTTCAATTTATTTAAAACTTCATTAGAATTTTTTATAGACCAAAACAGATTTCTACCTGATCTTTGGAAGACTTTGTCGCAATATTTTATCACATGTTTTTGATGGCAGTCAAACATGAAGTTAATAATTTGGAGAGTTCAATGGTGGTACAAGATGTTGAATTTGTAATAAACTGTGCTTTGTATGTTTTATGAAGTTTAGGTAACCAATATAACGTAGGAAGCTTGTCTTGGCCTTCTGTAACACAGCCAGCTAACTTGGTGGCTGAATGACAAATGTGGTTATCAACTTAAGCCCTCTCTACAGGTAAAGGCTGAAGTTCATAGGCCTTAGTACCACCAAGTTCTTGCTTAAGAGTTTTAACATTGTTAGCGGCATTATCAGCTGGAGCCAAAACAAACATCCTATGAACTTCTTGAATACCTAGTGTAAGGTGACGTAAAGACGTCTTAGGTTTAGGGGGTTATAAGTCCGTATTTTGCGAATAAAAAGAAATGTGTTTGTTCACTAATTTCCGAATGGTAAGTTTCCATTCCTTAAGAGCTTTATGCTCAACATACTCTCGTTTACACCATCGATCACCAAATTCATTCAAGTTAGCAGCGATTTCATCTCTACATTTATCTCTACATACTCCTGAGTAGAACTACTAGAGGAAGGAAAGCTTGAATTATGTTTCTTGTTCCTAAGAGTATGTTTTAACGGCCATGAGTTTAAACTTCTTTGGATGATAGGAGAACAAGAAAAACTTGTATCCCTCCCTCTTCATAAACAGTCCTACAAAATACTGACTTTTTCTGAAATTTCTCTATTTTGTTATCAGACTATAATCTCTAAACTAAACCATCTCCCTGCCTTGGACTGTCAGAATGGGTATTTTATTACATCTGGAAACACTCCAGAAGTTGCTGAAGCTAAGAACAATTTACAGATTTCCTAAAACTCAGCTTTTAACTATACAGAGGAAAATTCATTTCTAGGAAAAAGAACGAGGTTTGAGTGAGTGAGTGAGTGAGTGAGTGAGTGAGCACGTTAGCAAGCAAGTGGGTGGGTGAGTAGGTAAGTACGCAAGTAACCCTGCAGGCACACAACGTTGACTCAACTTTGATTCGACGTTGTTGTTCCAACGGTGATTCAATAGTAGGTAGGTAAGTATTGTGTGTGTGTGTGTGTGAATTCGGGTTTAACGTCGCTTTCAACAATTTTTCAGTCATATCACGACGGTGTCTGGTTGCGACAGGGAGCTCAGTGCTCACTTTTATAGTGCTGCCTCACTGAAGTATCATGTCCCAGACACATTACATGATACCACACCCAGTCACATAATCCTGACACTGGGTCGACCAGTCCTAGCTCTACCCCGTAAATCTGAGTGCCAAGCGAGGAGCAGCTAGTACCATTTTTAATGACTTTGGTATGTCCCGAACCCGTGACATTCCGTTCCCCGGAGCGGACACTCTACCAACTGAGCTATCGGGGCCGGTAGGTGGGTAAGTGAATAAGGCAAAGTAAGAATGTTAATATGTAAGGTCTTTATTTGAAGAGGTTATAGTAATGAGGAAAAATCACAAATAACTAAAGAAAATAAATAAATAAAATAAAAATAAATATTTTTTTTTAATTTTGTACAGAATGGGATCTCCAATCCAGCATAAAGAAGGGGTACCAGGCTGAGTAGAATTTAAACATTGATAAAAAATTGGAACAGTGAAGGACTTTATTTACACTTCGGCTCCTATCAAAATAAGACGACTTTACGTAAAAATGCTCAAAAAAAGACTTGGTAAGATTTAAAGTAGCATAGAATCGACTATTCAGTTTTCATACACAATATCAAACCAAAAACCACCCTGCCTATCGGGGCTTGGAGAAATATATTGAGCTGAATGGTGCTTCCACGTAGAGCTGAAACGGACCACACATGAGTAAGCCTGCACAGTTACGGGATTCCGTGATCTAGTGGATAAGAGTGCTGACTCTTAATCATTAGGTCTTTCACCGCTGTGGTTTCGAGCCTGACTGGGGTCACGTGTGAGACGCTAGGTTCTGCAACGGAAAATCAGGTCGTTTTTTCGCCGGGTACTCCGGTTTTTGCCTACCTCTGATTATCGCTTGGCTCAAAATAAGTGGAATAATCTAGGAAGGGCTGTAAAACCATAACAAAACAAAAAAGTTTTGAGCAGGCTGATCAATGGAAACTAATAATGTTCAACTCTGCTACAACCTGGAAAACAAATTATACTCTGCTTTTTCTAGAATTTTATCTTCCTATCTGTCATATTATCAGATTTACAGTCTTCTACTGGGATATGTTTGTTTTCATAGAAATTGTTATCTTTCAAGCCAGTAAGATCAAACCTACTCAAATTGAGGAAACTCTTTTGACCATATTTTTATAGTAAAACTGGGATTTAGAGGGATAAACATTTTTTTTCTTATATCTGCTCAAATCATAGGTTGCCGGTACTGATTAGAAATGCCTCGCTGAGGCGGTTTTTACGAGTTCCCACAATCTATATTTTGAGCAGAAATATGCGAAATAGTATTTTTTTATTTTATTTCAAAATTTTCATTTTTTTTTTTTTTTTTTTTTTTTTTTGTTGGTAAAATTTTCAATATTTGAAAAGATGTGTTTTCGTAATATGAATACATCAAAATGTGGATACAGAAACAACAACACAATTTCGGATGATCCAGTGACTGCTACATGTCTTCGACACTATTTCCGTAAACGTCCTTTTTTAAATATCTGCAATCGCATGATAGATAACGGTTTTTGTTTCGATATTTTGTAATTTCCTGATTTCGTTTGAAATGAAAATAAAATATGAACCTTTGACTAAAACAATTCTATCTTATTTTTCATATGGCTTCTGAGTAATTGAGTATTTACCAGTTTCTTCCATATTAAAAATAGAAGTGAATGCAATGATCAAGTCTCGACACAATTAACCCACAGCTCCCTCAGAGACATGAAAGGCTTTCGAGTTCCAGGACCGTTTGACTCTCTTGAATTTCCTTATTCTTGCATCCGTTCGATCGTGTTGGATAATATCTAGTTTAGCGAAAACTTCCGTTAAGACTTAATTGACTGTAGACGAAAATAAATCAGCTGAAGTCTTGAAGCACCTGGTTTACTTTAAAGATTTTATCCAAAGAAACATTAGAAGTAAGGAATTACGCAGAAGCCAGACAAGAACTATCAGAGGAAATAATTTTCTCAAGGATGGCAGGTCCACGGCACATTAATGAATCTCTAAAAGTGCTAAAGCATTGCTCGCATAACCATTTGTTGGCGTTATTTATTCCCATTACGTGAACAAGTCTGTGAAATGAACGCCCCTATACCCACGTTTATGCTGTAAACATAAGAAAAAAAAGTAACACGGTTTATCATCAAAAAAGGTATTTTGGAGATGTGAACAAAATCACAATGCCGCACGACTTATCCAAGGCGTGACCGAAGGGATTAATCTGATGTGCGACCCGCGCAGTAAAGTAAATAATAATAAAGCCGACTTTCGTTGGCAACAAAGAACACGCTACAGAAAAAAAGATGAAATTATCGGTGCTACTGATACTCTTAACGAATACATTGAAACTTCGACGGCTCGAACACCTATGGCACGTTAACTTTGGCCATTTCGAAATCGGTTTTGAGTCCCTAGGAATTATTGCCCATAACTGCAGATTATTGTATATATCATATGACGTCGCGTCTGAGAATGTAATTACGCCATGTAATAAATTCGATAATCCACTAGTGGATTAAATATGCAAATTAGCTAGATACGCCCCGTAACGTTACATGTACGATGTCCTTAACGACTTCGCGTTTACTAACGGCCGAATATTGACATTTGTGTAAACAATCGTGAATAAAATGCGTTTTTACATGCCATATGATAAATAGAATCTTGCATTCGTGCTCATGTATTATTGAATTTATCAAACGAGTTGCGGAAAAGGGATAAAATGCGAGGCTTTTATTATTGAATTTATTAAACTCGTCGAGGAAAAGAGGTAAAAGGGATAAAATGCGAGGCTTTTATTATTGATTTTATTAAACTCGTCGAGGAAAAGAGGTAAAATGCTCGGCAAAGCCTCGCATTTTATCCCTTTCACTCAATAAATAAATAATAAATAAATAAATAAATTCAAAAATACATGAACACTCATGTAAGATGCTCTATAAAATTATTGTACCTCGGAAAATTTTCTTTTTACATCTTATCGATATCGCATTGCCTTATATAAAACATGCGTCAAAATTTACATAAGGATATAAATGTGGGTCTTGTATAGCGAATGATTTGTCTACTTGCATGCGACCGATAAACTGTGATTTATAACTCAACAATGATTTATAACTCAACACATTACTGCCAGAGCTCATCTGGTTTAAAGTTTTCAATAATTAATTCTGGGCAATCATTTGGTTAATTCGATTTAACGCAAACTAAATCTAAAGCGCTAGTTACATAATATTCTTTGTGGTTTTATCTGCGAGGGTGTCACATCGCGTTAACTGGTCCATAAAATGAACACCATGTGAAGCGAACGTTTATTTGAAGAAAAAGTTGGTTAACAGGGGTATACGTTATTTTTTCTTATTTGTGTTCCAACACATGGACTGTGGGTACTCGGTTATGGCCGGCACAGGGAGGCAGAACCCACAATAAATTTTTGAGTATAAATAAGTAATATAAACGGCCCTGGTCACACGATCAAGATGGCAACCACGCCAACTTTGTTTGCTACAGATGCTTTTAAAATTAGTGAATACGTGCAGTAAAAGACTGAAAATACACAAAAAAAAACTAATGTTAAAAAATACATAGTTTGGACGCCAACTTTGACAGAAAAGACTTATCAACGGAGAAACCAGTGCGTACAGACTTGTACTAATGCGGACTTGTACTCATATGTACTTGTACTTGTATGTCACTTGTACTCATGCGGACTGAACTAATTATTTGTCTAAATCGCGACGGAAGTAAGGGCGAGGATTGTGGCCACGTAAAATCGATTTAAGCCCCCCAGTGGAAATCTTCCACTGACCGTTCCAAGGCGGCTCTTCTGTGGCGATTTATTTATGTTGTTGTTTGTTACTTACTGTGTGTATCGCTTGTGTCGTTTAATTTTGGATGGCCATATGGCCATTTTGTGAGAAAGTAACTGTCCATATGGCCTTCCTTTGTTTAGGTTTCCATTATGGTCTGGTCGCTTAATGTTTGTATTTCTTTCCCTTTGGTGTCTTTTATGGATGGAGTAAGTTAATTGTAGCAATTCCTGATCTTTGTTTTACTTCTACTTTGTAATACATGCATGTTACAGCAGATGTATCAGAAGACAAACTCCTGCTAACAGACTCAAAACCCTATCATTAATACAAATGCACTGTAATGTTCAAAAAGATTTGGCCGAACATTAGGCCGAACACATGCTGGAGCAAAACTTGAACGATAAAAATGTCGAGCGCTATTTTAGAAATAAAAGGCAATCTTTGAAAATATTCATCAAAATAGAGGTGGAGGCAATGATCAGGAATCGATACAATTAACCCACAGCTCCCATCAGAGACACCAAAGGGAAGTCCCTAGCAGCAAGACAGCATAAAAATGTTCCAGGACAGCTAAGAAATGTCAAACTTACACCCTGCGGGGCACAGATAGAACTTATATAAACCTCTATGGAAGTCAAAGGTCAGGATCATTCAGTGATCTTGGCTCAATGACATAAGGATCGCCAATTGGAATTTAAATCCCCCGAAACCACAGGGCCCATTGAAATCATATTTTATACACAACATCTATGCCTCACAGGAACAAAAGCTTAAATACAATTGGTCCTGGTCACATGATCAAGATGGTCACATGCATATGGCCTATATAGGGTACAAACCTTCTGTTTCTACAGAATAGAAGTGAAGGCAATGATCAGGAATCGATACAATTAACCGACACCTCCAAGCGAATGAAACACACACATTAAATAACTAGACACTAATTTAAATATCAATAGCGGAAAGCCAAAGGACAGTTACTTTCCCTCAAAACAGCCAACTGACAATCCAAAACAAACCTATATAAGTGATACTCGCACCCAAAGACAAACCATAACAAAAATAAACCGCGACAGAAGCACCGCCTTGGAACGGACAGTAAAAAGAATTTCACTGGGCGTTGAGGGGTGGGGGCCTTAAATCGATTTTACGCGGACGCAATCTTCGCCCTTACTGCCGTCGCGATGTAGACAAATGATTTGTTCAGTCCGCATGAAGGTCTCCTAACTCATCAGTGCAATATCTACGAGAACACAAACATCAAACAACCGCAGAGATGAAACAACGATGAGGACTCGACAGCAAGAAACTACTGAAATGCTGGAGCAAATATAAACCAACCGTTAGACTCCGATGGGCCCGACCAGAGGCAGAGCACCAGGCACCAGCCAATATTACATAGAATTAAATTCTAATACTAAGTGAGCCTTCATAGAATCTGAGGCCTTACCTAGAACTTCAACATTCAAACAGAGGGAACACATTCTGCAAGACAGAGCAAAGTGGCAGGGGTACTAGTGAATACGAGGCAGAAAGAAAGAACCCGTGAAGCTGAACAGAAACGCACACAGCGCAAAGCCAGAGCTAAGGCATCACCAACAGAGCAATCTTTCTCTAGCCCCTGTTGCTCTATCTATAACAAACAGTTCAGAGCTAGAATTCGTCTCATCAGCCATCATAGAACACACATACAGTAACATTTCAAAAATGTGACTATGATTGGTCATTGTCAGTAATGGCAGACGAAGTGTATGTGAAATTTAAAAATATTAAAAAAGGTATCAGGTAATTTCCTGTTCAATCCTAAGCTTTATAACAAGTATCAGGGCTCTAGCTCAATTGTTAAGCTATCTTGCACACGACATTTCAATGTTAATGGGAAATACGTCTAGACTGGGAGATAATTCGGCTATTAAGAAAAAAAAACGGGTCACGCATTTTGTTTTTCACGAAGAATCCATATATGAAATTTTAAAACACCAGCGGTTTTTAAGTTCGAACGTCATGTTCGATGAAAAAGCAATATGTCTCAGAACTTTTTTCAAAAGCTGTGCTTGACATGTTACAGCGGAGCTGTGGACATGGACCTGAGTGAATCTAGACTGCAACAGTAAGTAAAACAAATTTTAACCATCATACTTCATCGGAGTAAGGGCGAGGATTGTGGCCACGTAAAATCAATTTAAGCCCCCCAGTGGAATTCGTTTCTGCTTACCGTTTCAAGGCGGTTCTTCTGTCGTGGTTTATTTTTGTTATGGTTTGTCTTTGGGTGTTTGTGTCGCTTATTATTTTATTTTGGATAGCCTATTGGCCATTTTGTGGGAAAGAAACTGTCCTTTTGGCTTTCCGCTATTGATGTTTCCATTAGGGTCTGTTGTTTCATGTTTGTGTTTCTTTCCATTGTTTGCTAAAAGTTCAGTAATTTTCCACATAAATGTTGATGAAAACACAACCTGACAGCCCTAAATTTTGAAATGGACTCCTGCCGTACATATGGAGGAAGATTCCATCTGGTGCAAAAAGGGTTAATTTGCAGCTTATATGATTATAGTACTACTGTACATTTATTATACTTCTAACATGAAAACTCATTCCCTCCGTTACTTGTTATAATTAGTTCCATTATAAAATTTAAATATTCTTAAAGAGAAGGCTAACACATATTTTGTATAAACACTTGTTGGGTAAATTCTACTAATTCCAAATGCCATTGTACCTTAATTGTTTGGCTCGATGCACGATTATGCCTGCGTAAGTTTATTATTTTTTAACATACTTTTTTCGAGTATAATGAGTGAGTGAGTGAGTGAGTTTTTGAGTTTTATGTCTCATCAACAGCTAAGGTCATACGGAGACGGGACCTTGGTTTAAAGACTCATCCGAAAGTATGGAGAAGCCCAGGATCGATCCTGCGACCCCTGATTAACAAAGCGAATAGCGTTACCATTACGATAACACACCCGTGCGACATAGTGTATTTTTCACATCTCCAAAATGGCTACTTTTCCTATGAAAATCCTTGATATTTTTGTTATAAATGTTCAAAACATAGGTTGAGGGTGCTCGCTAGAACCGCCTCAATGAGGCGGTTCTAACGAGTACCCACAACCTATGTCTTGGAGCAGAAATAAGAAAAATAATGTTTACCCCCGTAAACCCCAGTTTTCTCTATATGAAGTGGGGTTTAGGGGGGTCTTCATTTCACGGACTTGTTCACGTGATGACCACTACACCACGGAGGCTTATTATCGAGAATAATAAGTAACCGCATATTATCGGCGCCTACTCATTCTAATTCCGTGGTCAACGCCAAATGAATGGTATCGTCTTCTGAGTGTCAACAATAGGTGACGCATTGATTAAACTAATTAAACTGTTACATGAGCCCCGCCAAGCGAATTTGTGTCTTCGAGCATTCCGTCATGACAAATTTCAACTGCGCATGCCCAGCCATTCAGAGGGGCCAGGAATATGGCTTTCTGTCTGAAGGTTCCTCTTGATGCACTGCTTGTATGAGCGAGCAGCGAAGGTTCTGGCGAGACTGCGCGGATGCGCAGGCTCGCCTGAACCTTCGCTGCTCGCATGGGCGATAAGTACCAAAATCGCTTGACGGGGCCCACATGAGATGTTTCACTGGTCCTCAGTAGCTTTATTGTTTGTATTTCCTGGTACTTATAATTATGATGACTATAAGCCTTCTTAAGGGAAATGGATACACCTTCAGGGGAGGAAACTCATGCAAAAGTATTTTTGTCTCCCATGTCAATAGGGGTCAACTCTGAACGGAAAGAAATTGCTCCTGAGGAGCAAATTCTTTCCTTTAAGAGTTGACACTTTTTTCAGTCTGACAGGGCTTATAGAAAAGCTTACAGGAAGTCTCGAGAGTTGCCTTCCTTTGAAAAATGGTGGAAAATCTGACAGGTGTTCCCATGCCCCTTTAAAGGACGCGTACTTGATACACATGATGAAGACGAGGAAGAGTATAATAAAGAATCGTACATTACATTGAGTTTTCATGTAGTATTGATTTTATTAAACGAGTTGAGGAAAAGGTATAAAATGCGAGACTTTTTCCTCAACGAGTTTAATAAATTCAATACGAGTTGAGGTAAATGGATACAATTATAGTTTTCGCCGAGCATGTTATCCCTTTTCCTCAACGATTTTAACAAATTCAGTATCACATGAGCATGAGTTTGTTTGTTTGTTTGTTTGAGTTGAGGTTAAACGTCCCTCTCAACACTGTAAAGGTCATTTTGGAGACGTTGCTTCCAATTTTGTGGGCCTTTTACCCGACATTGAGATGAAATGACATCTCTAGCCCTTCCGCCCAATGAAACCAACAGGGTTTATAAGCATGGACGGGCCGACTCGCACCGCTTTGCCTGGGCAGGCTTAGATCCTCTAAGCGGTTTACCAGTACTTGTTTGTGGGTCGGTTTCAGCTCTGCGTGGAAGCATCATGCAGCCCATTTATTTCTTCAAGCCCCAATGGGCGGGGGCGGATCACATGAGCATGAATGCAAGATTATATTTACCATAAGCCATTTAAAATGTAATACTATTTGATTCACCAATTTTTTTAACAAAAATATGAATATTCCGCCATCAGTAAACGCGTCGTTGTTAAGGCATCTGTGGGGTGGTTCTATCGAACACATACAACACATGTTTTGCAGTATGAATAAGAAAAATATCACTAATTTTCATCAGCAAATTAGTCATTTTAGTGATGTGAAAAAATACACTATGCCGCACGGTGTGATATCGTAATGCCAAGAGACGAGTCAGTTTATTTATCAATTACCCCATATATTAATTACATAATAACACCCTGACTTATATAAAGATATACTATCTCAAGTCAAGTGAGCTTTATCAGGTCAACATGACATTGCAAGTTTTTGAAAGAACCGGACTACTGGAAACATTGCCAAATTCTTATTGTTGTTGGAAACATTGACCAAAAATACTTGACCAAATATCATAGGAAAAACACGTTCAGTTGATTCTAAATACATCAAAAGATTATTGCTCGCCGGAATGTTGAGACGCACTGATTGTAGAGATTTTGGGTTAATAAGACAGTAACTACGACCACAGTGCAAGTGAACAAATAGAAATTAGAAATAACCCAAATTCAGCCACCAAGTTCGCTGCCTGTATTACAGAAGGCCACGACAGGCTTCCTACGTTATATTGGTTACCTTAACTTCATAAAAGACCATACAAAGCACGGTTTATTGCAAATTCAAGCTCTTGTACCACCACTGAACTCTCCAAATTATTAACTTCATGTTTTACTGCCATCAAAAAACATGTGATAAAATACTGCGACAAAATTTTCGAAAGATCAAGTAGAAATCTGTTTTGGTCTATAAAAAATTCTAATGAAGTTTTAAATAAATTGAAATCCAGGCCTTTTTGTGCATCAAGTCTGTCTACTGATGATTTTTCACCCTTCACACTACACTTCCTCATAATCTTATAAAAGAAAAACTGAATGATTAATTGAATTGACATTTCATGGGGAAGATTCCCTCTATTTTGTATAAATTGTAAGAAATGCTTTTTTCACTTCTGAAAAGCATAAAATTATACTTTTTGGTCATGTCAGAAAGTGTGTGAAGCTGTCACCTTTATATTTGACAATATTTACATAAGATTTGGTTATTCAGAGAAGCTGTGGGTATTCCGATAGTTTTTTAATTGCCCACCACTTGTGGCTGATCTGTTTTTGTTTTTGTTATGAGAGAGACTTCATGATGTCCCTTTCTGCTGAAAACCAGTCCGAAATCAATGAAGCTTTAAGCTCCTCTTCTAGATATTTGGATAATTTATTGGTTACCTATTTCTATCGTTTGATCAGTCAAATTTACCCCCAAGAACTTCAGTTAAATAAAGCAAATTCTTCTGATTGTTGGATTTACATCTATCTATTGTAGATAGGTTTGGTTCTTGCAAAATTTATGATAAACGCGATGATTTTGATTTTGAGATTGTAAATTTTCCTTTTTTGGATGGTGATGTTCCTCTTGCGCCATCCTATGGCGTTTATATTTCGCAATTAATTCTATTTGCCAGAGTGTGTAGTCATGTAACTGACTTCAACACTCGTAATAAATTGTTAACGGCTAAACGTCTTAATCGGGATTATCGGTACCATAAACTACGCAAAGCCTTTTCATAATTTTATAGACGTCATTCTGATTTTATTTCAAAATATTGGACTTAAATCTCTTCTGCAACAAGGTCTATCGGAACCTGAATTTTATGGTGACTTAGTATATAAATTCAGAAAAATATTCAGAAAAATATATATTAACCGCAATGACTTCGGCACCCGATTTCGTGAAATCATTATTCGATTTAAAAAGATTGGATACAACATAAATGTTATACGACAGTCTGCATGCATTGTAGTTAACCCAATCACTGTTGACAACTTTGCTTCCCTCTTTAATTGCACGCCGGTGGGTCAGGCCTTAGATTCTATGACGGTTCCAGCGTAAAGGCTTATATTAGTTGGTACCTGATCCTCTGTCTCTGGTCGGGCCCATCGGAGTCTAAGTGTTGGCTTTCTTTTGCTCCAGCATTTCAGTGGTTTCTTGCTGTCGAGTCCTCACCGTTGTTTCATCTCTGTGGTTGTTTGATTATTATGTTCACGGAGATGTTGCACGCATGAGTTAGGAGACCTTCATGCGGACTGAACAAATTACTTGTCTTAATCGCGACGGAAATAAGGGCGAGGATTGTGGCCACGTAAAATCTATTTAAGCCCCCCCCCCCCCCCCCCCCCCCCCCAAGTGGAATTCGTTTCCGCTGACCGTTCCAAGGCGGTTCTCCTGTCGCGGTTCATTTTTGTTATGGTTTGTCTTTGGGTGTTTGTGTCGCTTATATTATTTTATTTTGGATAGCCTATTGGCCATTTTGTGGGCAAGTAATTGTCCTTTTGGCTTTCCGCTGTTGGTGTTTCCGTTGGGTCTATTGTTTCATGTTTGTGTTTCTTTCCCTTTGGTGTCTCTGATGCGAGCTGTTGGTTAATTGTATCGATTCCTGATCATTCCCTCCACTTCTATTTTAATATATACATATGCGTTCCATCTATCAGAAAAAAGACTGGAAAGCAAATAAAAGAATTCAGCATAGAAAGTTATATTCAAATACACGTAAATAGATGGTATGTGTTATGGATATAAACAAATTCTGTAATTTGTTTTGATCAACCATTTGCAATCGACAAAATATGGACTACTGCTGGAAAGACATTTAGTAAATTATCACCCAGTCATAGTATTTCTAATCAGTCATGCTGCATTAACCATTGTCGCAATGATAACTATCAATAATTTACCAAAAGTGTTTAGCAACTATAGAAAAGTTGACATAAAGATGCAGTCTACAGTGCCATTCTACAATAGGTTTCTGTCTAGTTTTCAGTAATCTGTAAAGTCGTTTCAATATTTATATATGTAGAGTTGACACCACAGTGACTGTCTCTGCATGGGATATCTCAAATGTGAATATGTAGGTAGCTAGATTAAGGTGCCATGATGCCAAATGCGAAGGTTCAGGACAGAATTCGTCAGCACACTCCAAATTGACTTCTAACAATTAACTACATCAGCAACTAGTTTTAGTTTATACGAATTTATTTCAGTTCGATTGCGACGAAAGCTTCAAGCTTATTGAATCGCTCTCGAACACCCTTTCCGGGGGAGAGGCAGTGATGTGACTTTTACACCACTGCTACCCATTTACACCTGGGTGGAGTGAGGCAGTGTCATTACGTGTCTTGGTCAAGGACACACCTCGATACCGGTGGCCGGATTCGAACGCACTACCTCTCAATCATAAGTCGAACTCGTTAACCACTGCGCTATCGAGGCTAATGACCATCAGCAACTGACTACTCCGCAGCATAATAATGTCTTTTGGTAAGGTATAACTACAGTACATGTATGTACTTCAACTATTTTGTTTTATTCTACATGCAAACTGCACACTTCACAAACGTCTCCACAACTGCCCAAAATCACTGAATTTAAACTGTATTTACAAAACAAAGCTCACCAAGGTGAGTTGTAGAATTGCTAAGTAAATTAGGGATTAATCTCTCACACCAGGTAAAATATACAGATAATTACAGTTGCATACTGTTATGTAAAATAATGATATTGGAAAAATATCAATACTGCAAAAAAGCAATAATGACCATAAGGTAAGTTTGCTACACTGAGGACAATCGCTAGCGGATCGAAAATTTCCACTTTAAGAGTCTATAAGGACATAAACTGATAAATAGCAGATTCGTGTCATTTGATATCAAGTTAATCAGACTCGGCTTCGAGATCGCGTGTAGAATCGCTAAGTAATCCTTGTGATTCTCCAAGCGTTCTGGAAGCTTTGCATGATAAACTTGATATCAAAAGATACGAACATGATATTCTCTATTTAGTTTAATGCTCATATGCGCGATACCGTTGAAACAGATCAATTCTAACACAGCGCGCCTATATAGGCAATGGAAAATAACTGTGTTTTATTCTGAACAAATCACAGCTCGGAAGAGCGTGACGAGTGACGTCATTAAAATTCCCAATTTATGACGTCACTAGTCGATTTCCTTGACGTTAGACGGTGTAACGTCATTTTCTCGCATCGAAAACGTAAGAAAAGGATATGAATGCATGTGTTTCAGTCGATAATTTTAGCGGGATTTCTTATAACAATGGCGAAAGGTTGTGAGATTTTGAAGGAAACAACAACATTATTGCCGATTTTCAGCGTGTTAGAATCGAAATAGATCAGCTCTTGTCTGTGATTTGTTGAGTAATAAACCACAGTTTGTCGGTCAGTTGTAAGTAGACAAATCACGCGCGCTACGCGCTCGTGATTTGTCTACTTTACAACTGACCTCCAAACTGTGATTTATTACTCAACAAATCACAGTTAGAGCTGATCTATTTCGTAAATAGACACTCAAAGCTGATCGTGTATTTTTAGCTTACGGCATTACGCATGAACCGTAAGAGTCGTGAATTGATTGATCATGCTGGACATAATAATAATACTACTACTACTACTAATAATAATAATAATCGACCTTATTTATAGAGGGTAACACATTTACTAATCTTCAATGTGGCCCTCTTTTCCTGGATAGAAAGAAACCAGTACTAAGCAATGTGGACAAAGTCCCTTGCTCAAGGAAACAACACTTGCCGCACGTGGGGATCGCTCCCGAGTCCGATACGTAACCACTGCACCACAGCGCCCCACATAAACGAGATTTATCATATGACGTCGAGCCTGAGAATGCAATAACGCCATGTAATAAATTTGATAATCCACTAGTGGATTAACAATGCAAATTAGTAAGATATGCCTCGTATCGTTACATGTATGACGTCCTTAATTACGTCGCGTTTTCTGATGGCAAAATATTGATATGTTTGTAAATTTATTTGTTTGTTTGTTTGTTTCAGTTTAACGGCCCAGTCATCACTATTTAAGGTTATTTTTAGCCTGTCAGTTTACCTATCCAACCCATTTTTCTGGGCAGGCTTATACGTAAGCGGTTAACCATTACAGTGCATATTCTTTCACCAGAAACAACTGACAACTGCCCTTATTGAATCAGCGGAAGGGAGAGTATGACCGTAGAAACCATTTCATGATCAATCTCCACGAAAGAATGTTGCTGACCTCCGACTGAGCTACCGAGGCCGGCTACATGTTTGTAAAACAATCGTGAATAAAATGCGTATTAATTGTCATGTGATAAATAGAATCTTGTATTGAAAAGTAGAAGTAAAACAAAGATCTGGAATTGATACAATTAACTTACTCCACCCATAAGAGACACTAAAGGGAAAGAAATACAAACATTAAGCGACCAGACCATAATGGAAACCTAAACAAAGGAAGGCCATAAGGACAGTTACTTTCCCACAAAATGGCCATATGGCCATCCAAAATTAAAAGACACAAGTGATACACACAGTAAGTAACAAACAACAACATAAATAAATCGCCACAGAAGAGCCGCCTTGGAACGGTCAGTGGAAGATTTCCACTGGGGGGCTTAAATCGATTTTACGTGGCCACAATCCTCGCCCTTACTTCCGTCGCGACGTTCATGTTTAATTAAGTTTTTTAAGCTCGTTGAGGAAAAGGGATAAAATGCTCGGCAACCCCTCGGATTTTATCCCTTTACCACAACTCGTTCAATAAATTCAATAATGCATGAACACTCATGGAAGATCCTCTATAACCTTTCTTTATGGTCGTATTGAAACTAGCTGAAGTAATCGCACAGACTACCTCTATAGCGCTTATCAGAAAAGATGGCTACGAGGGCATCTGTAAGTGTACAGTTTGTATTCTATTAACACATATAGGAAACATATACTATGTAAAATAAATTTAGCAATACCTAATAAATTCTAACTCAGGACATCATTTTATAATAGTACTTTATGATGACTTAGTATATAAATTCAGAAAAATATATAACCGCAATGACTTCAGCACCCAATTTCGTAAAATCATTCTTCGATATAAAAAGATTGGGTACAACATGGATATTATACGACAGACTGCATGCATGGTAGTTAACCCAATCACGGTTGGCAACTTTGCTTCTCTCTTTAATTGCACGCCGGTGGGTCAGGCCTCAGATTCTATGACGGCTCCAACGTAAAGGCTTATTGAAAATTAAAGAGATAATGTTGGTTGGTGCCTGATGCTCTGTCTCTGGTCGGGCTCATCGGAGTCTTACTGTTGGTTTTCTTTTGCTCCAGCATTTCAGTGGTTTCTTGCTGTCGAGTCCTCACCGTTGTCTCACCTCTGTGGTTCTTTGATTTCTGTGTTCACGGAGATGTTGCACTGATGAGTTAGGAGGCCTTCATGCGGACTGAACAAATTATTTGTCTAAATCGCGACGGAAGTAAGGGCGGGGATTGTGGCCACGTAAAATCGATTTAAGCCCCCCAGTGGAAATCTTCCACTGACCGTTCCAAGGCGGCTCTTCTGTGGCGATTTATTTATGTTGTTGTTTGTTACTTACTGTGTGTATCACTTGTGTCTTTTGGTTTTGGATGGCCACATGGCCATTTTGTGGGAAAGTATCTGTCCTTATGGCCTTCCTTTGTTTAGGTTTCCATTATGGTCTGGTCGCTTAATGTTTGTATTTCTTTCCCTTTGGTGTCTTTTATGGGTGGAGTAAGTTAATTGTATCAATTCCTGATCTTTGTTTTACTTCTACTTTGAACATCTTAGGAACACAAAATCACATAAATATGAAGCAGGTAATATACCTTGGCAATGCAATATTTACATTAACGACGGAGGGGTCTCCATTTAACGAGACGTCCATAATGGCCCTGTATCGCTCACCTGATCCTTATTGTACAGATAAAATGGTAGGTAAAATTAGGTGGAATTGATGTTGGTTGACAGTGACCCAATGAATATTCTGTGAAATTATTGAAAAAAGTAGTAAAAGTCATCATTACGATAACCTACCCTTGTGGCATAGTGCATTCTTTCATATCTCCAAAATGGCTACTTTTCCTATGAAAATGTTTATATATTTTTCTCATTTGCATTTCAAACACAGGTTGTGGGTGCTTGTTAGAACCGCCTCATTGAGGCGGTTCTAACGAGTACCCACAACCTATGTCTAGGAGCAGAAATAAGCAAAATAATGTAGACCCCTGTAAACCCTAGTTTTCTCTATACAAAGTGGGGTTTTGGGGGTGTTCATTTCACGGACTTGTTCACGTGATGATTTTAAAGGTTAATTTTATTTTAGTTTTGGTTGATTTTATGTTCAGTGCTCCGAAACGATTTTGAGCAATTTTGTCAGAAAATTCCCTAATAATCATTTTCTTTCTGAGGATGAAGTCATTCCAAAGTTCCTTTAGCAATATACAGTTGACTGCACTGATGAGTTAGGAGACACCTTCATGCGGACTGAACAGGCAATTTGTCTAAAACGCGACGGGCATAAGGGCGAGGATTGTGGCCACGTAAAATCGATTTAAGTCCCCCAGCGGAATTCGTTTCACTGACCGTTCCAAGGCGGTTCTTCTATCGCGGTATAATTTTGTTATTGCTTGTCTTTGAGTGTGTGTATCGCTTGTATTATTTTGTTTAGGATAGCCAATTGGCCATTTTGTGGGAAAGTAACTGTCTTTTTTGTTTTCGCTTTCCGCTACTGATGTTTTCATTTGGGTCTAGTGGTTTCATGTTTGTGTTTCTTTCCCTTTGGTGTCTCTAATTGGAGCTGTGGGTTAATTGTATCGATTCCTGATCATTGCCTTCTCTTCTGTTTTGTATGTTACTATCTGCGCTCCTTCGGGGCATTGAGGGTCAGGCCCTAGTGCATGCAGATGAATATTCTCAGTCGAACTCACAATGCCTCGTTGTGACAGGGTGAGGGTGGGGGTTTATGGGGAGAGCTGGCATACAGTGCTGACTTGTAAGTCACTATCTGGACACCTGATCGATTCTTGATCATTGCATTCAGTTCTATTTTGTATATCAGGGCTGTTTTGTTTGTGCCGTGTTGTGCCTGTAAAAGGTCTCCCGCCTACATGCAGTTAATGCTCTTATTTTCTCCAATCCTCAGGGATTGCAATAACAACTGATTTTCACCGTTCCTTAATTTGACATCCTTTAGATACCTGTTGAAGATCTGTATTAGACTATTGTTCATACCTCGTTGCATAACAATTGCTTGTTTGATGTCTATGGGCTTTTTGAAGGCAGAGCTGTATTGTTGGCTTTGGATTTACATCTGTCTATTGTAGATGGGTTAATTTATTGCAAAAATGTATGATAAACGCAATGATTTTGATTTTCTTATTGTAAATTTACCTTTCTTGGACTGTGATGTTCATCGTGCGCTATCCTATGGCGTTTATATGTCACAATGAATTCGATTTGACAGAGTGTGTAGTCATGTAACTCATGTAACTGCAACCATAGTGCAGTTTATATTTTACTTTCGGTCCTTATAGATCAGCGTGAATATTCTGAGAAATCAGAAATAAATTATTGGTTTAGACTCATTTTCTAGACCGGTTTTTAATTATTTAGACCCCATTTTGATTTACATCAGTCTTTGAATCGACTACCTGTTTGAAATTCGCATATTTGCAGTATGTTTCCTCTGGCTTTCTTTGCCGGATCATTACAGGGTCACTGATGAGGCTTTATTAGCCGAAACTACGTAGTATGACCCATCTTCTTTCCTATGAATGTTTTCATTGCTCTTAAAGGAACTCATTTTTTATTTTATTCAACACTCGTAATAAATTGTTAACTGCTAAACTTCTTAATCAGAGTTATCGGTACCATAAACTACGCAAAGCCTTTGCAAAATTTTATACACGTCATTCTGATTTAACTTCAAAATTCAATATTGGACTTAAATCTCTTCTGCAACAAGGTCTATCGGAACCCGAATTTTATGGTGACTTAGTATATAAATTCAGAAAAATATATAACCTCAATGACTTCAGCACATCGTAAAATCATTTTTCGTTATATAAAGATTGGATTCAACATAATTGTTATACGACAGACTGCATGGATGGCAGTTAACCCAATCACGGTTGACAACTTAGCTTCCCTCTTTAATTACATGCCGGTGGGTCAGGCCTCAGATTCTATGACGGTTCCAGCGTAAAGTATAAATGGAGGCAATGGTCAGGAATCGATACAATTAAACCACAGCTCCCATTAGAGACACCAAAGGGGAAAGAAACACAAACACGAAACAACAGACCCTAATGGAAACATCAATAGCTGAAAGCCAAAAAGACAGTTATTTTCCCACAAAATGGCCAAAAGGCTATCCAAAATAACATAATATAAGCGACACAAACACCCAAAGACAAAACATAACAAAAATAACCACGACAGAAGAACCGCCTGGAACGGTCAGCGGATACGAATTCCAGTGAGGAGGGGGTGGGTGCAAATCGACCCCACGTTGCCACAATCCTCACATTTACTTCCGTCGCGATTAAGAACAAGAGGCCCATGGGCCACAATGCTCACCAGAACTCAGGTGGACACTGCCCACTGGCAGCCATGTATGGTTTCAGGTTTTAATTTATTGATTCTAAAGTCTCCCAAACAAACCCCCATTTCAAAATGAGGCCAAAAATGCCCATGCCCCGCGGGCCTTTGGGTTTACATAGGCTAATTATATAGGGAACTTCTTTAAAAATCTTCTTCTCTGACACCACAAGGCCCATGTCTTTGATATTTGGTGTGAAGCTTCACCTAGTGGACCTCTACCAAGATTGTTCAAATTATAGCTCTAGGGCCAAAAATGCCCCTTGCCTTTTATGAAGTAGAGGCGTGGGCCATGGCATCAGCATGTTGCCCTAGCACATAGACGCATTGATGTGAGTGAATGAGTCTTATTATAGGGAACACAAATATACATAGTTTAGGGGTGGGGATCTGAACAGTTTCTGAGATATATTGCATTTTATGAAGTGGAAGGGTGGGGCATAGCCCAAGCACACCCCCAGAGACCCTAGGTTGGTATCACTGAATGTGTCTCATCATAAGGAACAAGAATATATATGGTTTAGGGTTGGGGGTTCTGAATGGTTTCCGAGATATTGAGCCTTTTACGAAGTGGAGGGGGTTGGGCATGGCCCGGGCACATCCCAGAGGACCCCCAGGTTGGTTTCAATGAATGCGTCTTATCATATGAAACAAGAATATATATGGTTTTGGGATGGGGATCTGAATGGTTTCCGAGACGTATCACCTTTTATGAAGTGGAAGGGTGGGGCACAGCCCCCGAGCGGCCCGGGAGACCCATAGATTGGTATCACTGAATGCGTCTTATCATAAGAAACAAGAATTTATATGCTTTAGGGGTGGGGATCTGAACGGTTTCTGAGATATTGGGCTTTTACTAAGTGCAGGGGGTGGGGCATAGCCCCGGCACATCCTAGGGGACCCCCAGATTGGTGTCACTGAATGCGTCTTTTCATAAGAAACAAGAATATACATGGTTTTGGGGTGGGGATCTGAAGGGTTTCCGAGATATATCACCTTTTATGAAGTGGAAGGTTGAGGCATAGCCCTGGTAAGGCCTGGGGGATCCTTAGGTTGATATCACTGAATGCATCTTAACATGAGGAACAAGAATTTATATGGTTTAGGGGTGGGGATCTGAACGGTTTCTGAAATATTGGGCCTTTTATGAAGTGGAGGGGTCGGGCATAGCCCCCGTGCGGCAAGGGAGACCCTAAGGTTGGTATCACTGAATGCGTCTTATCATAAGGAACAAGAATTTAAATGGTTTAGGGGTGGGGATCTGAACGGTTTCTGAGATATTCAGCCTTTTAGGAAGTGGAGGGGGTGGGGCATAAGCCCCGCCACATCCAAGGGGACCCTCAGATTGGTGTCACTGAATGCGTCTTATCATAAGAAAGAAGAATATATATAGTTTAGGGGTGGGGATCTGAATGGTTTCTGAGATATATGGCATTTATGAAGTGGAAGGGTGGGGCATAGCCCCAGCGCACCCCAGAGAGACCCCAATGTTGGTATCACTGAATATGTCTTATCATAAGGAACAAGAATATATATGGTTTAGGGGTGGGGATCTCAATGGTTCACGAGATAAATGGCATTTTATGAAGTGGAGGGGGTGGGGCATGTCCCCGGCACATCCCGGGGGACCCCCAGGTTTGTGTCACTTCATGCATCTTAGCATAAGGAACAAGAATATAAATAGTTTAGGGGTGGGGATCTGAATGGTTTCTGAGATAAATGGCATTTTATGAAATAGAGGGGGCAGGGCATGTCCCCGGCACATCCCGGGGGATCCCCAGGTTGGTGTCACTTAATGCATCTTATCATAAGGAACAAGAATATATATGGTTTAGGGGTTGGGATCTGTAAGGTTTCTGAGATATAAGCATTTTATGAAGTGGAGGGGGCGGGGCATGGCCCCGACACAACCTAGGGGAACCCCAGGTTGACATAAAAGCATATGGCTGAGAGAAGTTTACTCAAGGAACATGTTTATGTAAGTTTTGTCAAAATATCTGCAATGACTTGGCAGTAAATGCCATTTTTCAGTTTTCCCCATTATAAGTCAATGGAAACTCTAAGTTGTCATAGCAACAAAACTAAAAGGCCAAATTTCATAAAAAGCACAAAACCTGTAAAGGCAAATATGATAAATATTTTCATATAGTCTCAGCCTCCTAGAGCATACGGTTTATGAGGAGATGATTTTTTAAGTATTTTTTGTATATATTTTTTTATTTTGGTTTCCATGGCAACCAACAAAAATGAGCAGAAGGCCTAAAATCATACGGCAGATAGTAGATCGCCTATGGAACATTTCTTTGAAAGTTTTGTCAAACTATCTGCAGAGGCTTGGCAGTAAATGCCATTTTTCTATTTTCCCCATTATAAGTCTATGGGCACTCTAAGTTGCCATAGCAACCAAACTAATGAGCCGATTTTCATTAAAAACACAATCTTTCAATCCCCCAGCCCAAGGATGCTACAGATAAAATTTGGGCTGAATCGGTCCAGTGGCTTCAGACAAGAAGGTGTTTGAAAGTGTTGACGTCAGACGACAACAGACGACGACGACGACGACGACGACAACGACGACGACGCGACGCGGACGACTGCCTATCCTATAAGCTCCCCCGGAGCCTTCGGCTCTGGTGAGCTAAAAATAATTTGTTCAGTCCGTATGAAGGCCTAAAGGCTTACTGAGAATTAGACAGATCTAATTCAATGTAATGTCGATTGTTGCCTGATGCTCTGTCTCTGGTCGGGCCCATCGGAGTCTAACTGTTGGTTTTCTTTTGCTCCAGCAACTCTTTTAAACGTAGTCCCTATATCAACTAACCGCTGGCCATATTAGAGTAAAAAACGATGGTTGGAGTACTGAACATCCTTAAAATTAATGTAACGAGATGAAAACAGAAGTGGGGCCACTGATCAGGAATCGATACAATTAACCCACAGCTCCCATCAGAGACACCAAAGGGAACGAAACAAAAACACGAAACAACAGACCCCAATGGAAACATCAACAGCGGAAAGCCAAAAGGACAGTTACTTTCCCACCAAAGGGAAAGAAACACAAACATGAAACAGCATCCCCTAATGGAAACATCAAGAGCGGAAAGCCCAAAGGACAGTTACTTTCCCACAAAGTGGTCAATTGGCTATCCAAAACAAAATAATATAAGCGATACAAACACCCAAAGACAAACCATAACAAATATAAACCGCGACAGAAGTCTGTCCACTTATGTTTTTCCGCCCTTTACAATATACTTCCTCATAGTCGTATAAAATAAAAACTTAATGATTTAATTTAATGGACATTTCATCAAGTCTCTTTTATAACAAAACAAGAACAGATCAGTCAACAGGGCTGCGAAGTTCGGACCCATCGAAATACCCACAACTTGTCTAAATAACTCAGTACTCCATTTTATGTAGCAATTGTCCAGTAGAAAGGTGAGATCTTCACACACTTTCTGACATGACTATTTAGTATATTTCTATGCTCTGCAGAAGTGAAAAAAGCATTTCTTACATTACCTGCAAGATAGAGGGAGTCTTCTCTATGAACTGTCCATTAAATTAAATTATTAGGTTTTTTCTTTTATAAGATTATGAGGAAGTGTTGTGTAAATGGAGGAAAAATCATAAGTAGACAGACTTGAAGCACGAAAACGTGTGGATTTCAATTTATTTAAAAACTTCATTAGAATTTTTATAGACCAAAACAAATTTCTCCCAGATCTTTCAAAGACTTTGTCGCAAAATTTAATCACATTTTTCTTGATAACAGTAAAACATGACTTTAATAATTTGGAATGTTCAGTGATCGAACAAGAGCTTTAATGAATAATAAACCGTGCTTTGTATAGTCTTTTATGAAGTTTAGCTAACCAGTATAACATAGGAAGCTTGTCTTGGCCTTCTGTAACACATACAGCAAACTTGGTGGCTGAATGACAAATGTGGTCATCAATTACACCCCTATCTTGAACCAAAGGCTGCAGTTCGTAGGCCTTAGTACCAACAAGTTCTTGCTGAAAAGTGTTAACATAGTGGAGAAGTCATACAACGACCACATTGTAAGTGGCATTGTCTGATGGAGCCAAAACAAACTTCTTATGAAATTCTTGAACACCTAGTTCTGCGTTTGTTTGATTTTGATGTACACGGAGATGCACTAATGAGAATTCAAGACTGTTCTTTTAATCAGGAATCGACTTAAGCCCCCCAACCCCACCCCACCGCTACTACCCCACACACACAATGGAATTCGTTTCACTGAGCGTTCCAAGGCGGTTTTCTGTCGTGGTTTAGTTTTGTTATGGTTGGTCTTTTGAGTATGTGTGTATCACTTGTATTGTTTTGTTTTGGATAGGCAATTGGCCATATTGTGGGAAAGTAACTGTCCTTTCGACTTTCCGCTATCTATGTTTTCATTAGGGTGTAGTCATTTCATGTTTGTGTTCTTTCCCTTTGGTGTCTCTGATGGGAGATGTGGGTTAAATATATCGGTTCCTAATCAGAAGAACCGCATTGGAACGGCCAGTGAAATTAATTCCTCTGGTGGGGGAGGAGGACGGTTAAATCGATTTTACGCAGCTGCAATCCTCGCCTTTACTTCCGTCGCGATTTAGACAAATGATTTGTTCAGTCCGCATGAAGGCCTTCTAAGTCGTACAAAGAAAACATACACGATAGGCCCAACAACCCTTAAATGACAAATGGTCTTGTTAAACATATAACAACGGAAGAGTCAATCTGTATACAATGGGTTATGTTGCTTTGGTGAGAAATAGAAATATCGACAAGTTAGACCAAAATCCAAATCTCGTGATCTTTTATTCAACCTTGTGCTGATTAATTTAGCCACACCTTTTGTCTGATTATCCAGAAATCGAATTACTTGATATAATGTATTCATTCATTTCACAAACCCATGACAAACAGTGTAGAACCTGCGGAGGGTATCTGATCTTGATATATCCTGTTTGCAAGATTAGGGATCGTTTTGTTCAGCAGTATAAAGGTTAAGCAGCTGTATAGCAGAAACAGAAACAAACAAAGACAACAACAACAACAAAACATTACGAAAGCACGCCTATACAGATACACTGTAAATTTTACGGCCGTAAAAATGAAAAATATTATGATGAAAAAGTGTGATATTTTTCTTATTTCTGCTCAAAATATAGATTGTGAGCACACGATGGAAACGCCTAATCGAGGCGGTTCTAACGTGTATCCACGATCTATATTTAGACCAGAGATGATAAACGTAAGATTTCCCCTCTAAAGTAGAAGTAAAACAAAGATCAGGAATCGATACAATTAACTTACTCCACCCATTAAAGACACTAAAGGGAAAGAAACACAAACATGAAGCGACCAGACCATAATGGAAACCTAAACAAAGGATGACCATAAGGACAGTTACTTTCCCACAAATTGGCCAAATGGCCATCCAAAATAAAAAGACACAAGTGATACTCACACAAAGTAGTAACAAACAACAACATAAATAAACCGCCACAGAAGATTCGCCTTGGAACGGTCAGTGGAAAGAATTCCACTGTGGGGGGGGGGGGGGGGCTTAAATCGATTTTACATGGCCATAATCCTCGCCCTTACCTCTAACGCGGTATACACTAATTTAGTTTAGTCCGCATGAAGGCTTCCTAACTCATCAGTGTAACATCTCCTAGAAAATACAAATAAAAAAAAACTACAGACTAGATGAAACAAGGTTGAGGACTCAACAGCACACAACAACAGAATTGCTGGGGCAAAAGAAAACCAACAGAAAGACTCCGAGGGGCCCGACCAAAGACGGAGCATCAGGCGCCAACCAACAGAAAGAATACTAAAATAAAATAAAATTCCATTTATGTTTTTACGCTGGAACCGTCATATAATCTTAAGCCCGACCCACCGGTGTGCAATCAAAGAGGGAAGCAAAGTAGCCAACCGTGATTTGGGTAACCACCATGCATGCAGTCTGTTTTATAATATCGATGTTGTACCCAATCTTAATATATCGACGAACGATTTTACGACATTGGGTACTAAAGTCATTACAGGTATGTATTTTTCGAAATTTATATACTAAGTCACCATAGAATTCGGGCTCCGATAGGCCTTGTAGCAGAAGTGTTTTAAGTCCAACATTGAATTTTGAAACCAAATCAGAATGACGTCTATAAAACTTAGGAAAGGCTTTATGGTCTGGTCACTTAATGTTTGTGTTTCTTTCCCTTTGGTGTCTTTGGTGGGTGGAGTAAGTAAATTGTATCGATTCCTGATCTTTGTTTTACTTCTACTTTACGTAGTTTATGATAACGATACCCCTGATTAAGAAGTTTAGCGGTTAATAATTTATTACGAGTGTTGAAGTCGGATACATGACTAGACACTCTAGCGAAACGAATTAACTGCAAAATATAAACCCCGTACGATGTCGCACGAGGAACATCAACGTCCAAAAAAGGAAAATTTACAATCTCCAAATCAAAATCATCACGTTTATCGTTAATTTTGCAAGAAACAAATCCATCTAGAATAGATAAAAGTAAATCCAAAAAAGGGGGCCTCGGTATCAGAGGAATTTGCCTTGTTTATCTGAAGCTCTAGTGGATAAATCTGATTGATCAAACCATCAAGCCCAGTTTTATTGTATTATGGGGTTTAAGGGGGTCAGAATAATATAGGTGTGTTTTCGTGATGGGACTTTTGCACTTATCAACGTTTTAGATAAGTGTGCATGTCTGTCTCCGTTTAGACACAAACTGATTTAAGTAAGCAATTGCTATGAATGTAAAAGACCACTTATTTCTACTTCAGTTGTGGTATCATAGTAACATATGAGCCCCGCCAAGCGAATTTGTGTCTTCGAGCATTCCGTCATGACACATTTTAACTGCGCATGTCCAGCCATTCAGAGGGGCCACGGGCATGGCTTTCTGTCTGAAGGTTCCTCTTGATTCACTGCTTGCATGAGCGAGCAGCGAAGGTTCTGGTGAGACTGCGTTGATGCGCAGGCTCGCCTGAACCTTCGCTGCTCGCATAGGCGATAAGTACCAAAATCGTTTGACGGGGCCCATATAATTTCGTCTGAACGTTAAGTATGCCGCATGCTCCTCGATTACAAACTTTTCCTATCGTTTGATAGTCTGTATAACTAATCGAATTTTTAAATAAGCGAGTTTAGACATATCAGTTAACCTGACAGACAGAACATCTGCATTTTATTAAATATTTTCAGTGATCAGTGGTTTGTGATGACATATTTCAGAGTCTGAAGAAAATATTAACTTATACATGTATATGAGATATAGAGTTTTCAAACTAATAGCTTGGGACAGGTCCGCTAACTTTCAAGTTAAAGGGGTTTGCATACAACCCCCTATTATCTTTGGTCGGGCCCCTCGGAGTCTAACTGTTAATTTTCGCTTGTTCCAGCAATTCTGTTGTTGTATGCTGTCGAGTCCTCAACCTTGTTTCATCTCTGTAGTCTCTTGATTTGTATGTTCTCGGAAATGTTACACTGATGAGTTAGGAAGCCTTAATGCGGACTAAACAAAATTAATGTATACCGCGACAGAGGTAAGGGCGAGGATTATGGCCATGTAAAATCGATTTAAGCCCCCCCCCCCCCCCCCCCCAGTGGAATTCTTTCCACTGACCGTTCCAAGGCGGTTCTTCTGTGGCGGTTTATTTATGTTGTTGTGTGTTACTAACTGTGTGTATCACTTGTGTCTTTTTATTTTGGATGGCCATTTGGCCATTTTGTGGGAAAGTAACTGTCCTTATGACCTTCCTTTGTTACGTTTCCATTACGGTCTGGTCGCTTCATGTTTGTGTTTCTTTCCCTTTGGTGTCTTTGATGGGTGGAGTAAGTTAATTGTATCGATTCCTGATCTTTGTTTAACTTCTACTTTAAAGAAATAGATGGGCTGCATGATGCTTTCACGCAGAGCTGAAACCGATCGCACACGCGTACTGACAAACCGCTTAGAGGGTCTAAGCCTGTCCAGGGAAGCGGTGCGATTCTGAACGTCCATGTTTATGAACCCTATTGGGGTTTCATTGTCATTTCACCTCAGTGTCGGGTAAAAGTCCGAAAAAAAAAATGAAAGCAACGTCTCCAAAATGACCTGTACAGTGTTGAAGGGGACTATAAACATCGAATCAAACAAAAACAAAGGGTTTTCAGAAACGCTGTACTTTTTTGCAAACATGTAAATTTAACAGACTGTTAAGACATATATTCAACGCTGTGTTCTGCTGCAGTTCATCTGAATTGATACTGTCGATTTGCTTCTGTTGGCACGCTAGCTATACAGTGAGACGTAACCGACTCGAAAATGGATTGCATGTTGGGCTTGGCTTAGTGGAACTAGCTGTCGAAGTCTTAACGGATTCCCTCTTTGTCCAGATAAGATTTAAGGAATTATTAAAGAAGCAGTCCCTATCATTTTATCTTGAAAATGTATGTTTATTGCACTCATATAAATTGCCTTGATGAAACAGTTCTATTGAGTACGTCTCTAACTGCCATAGATCCTGAGAATATTTAAGAATTTAATTGACCTATATGTAGAGAAAAATGAATGACAAACAAATTAACAAATGAGTCAAAGACACGCATTGTCCTTTACACAATATTAGTCATCATTTCATAATAAACAGTACTTCCGGAACTGATCGAATCATAACCCAAAGTTTTCTTAAACATCAAAGCCAACACAAACATCCGAACAAACTACAAAATCACAGGTAGTGGCTCTTTCCTAAACAGATGGCAACGCAATTACTTTTACATAACTACGTACTTGGACGCACATAAGCGTTCAAAAGAAAAACATTTAAAATGAACAACACCGGACATGATATAAATGCAAACGCGGCGAAAGTACCACCTCAGTACGGAAAGTATTTATTAATGGGTGTGGGGGTGGGGGTAACCGATTTACGTGGCCCTAATCTTTATCATCATCTACCGCCGCAGTTCACACAATTTATTTGGCTTTTCGGCTTCGATGGTGGTTTTTGTTTTTCACTTCCATAGTTCTTGATAAATCTCTAACGATAGATTTGTTTGAGCTTGATTTGTTTCACTTCGGCCCCGAGAAATCTTTGACGAAGAAAAAATCAACATTGACCTACTTTTACTGAATGGAAATTCAAGTTGCATATGAGCAATTAAGCCAAGAAAGCCAAATGCCTGTTACATACTATATTTCAACATCGCTGCATAATATATCAATACATAAATATTTAAGAAATGAAGTTGAAAATATGCGACCAGAATCGGTTTGAAGCTTTAAGTTGTTCTTGAAAAATCTTTGACAAAAAAATTAGCATTGATCTATGTCGAGAGATAGAAGAATGAAAGAACAAATGAACAAATAAGCCTAAAATATCCATTGCCTCTTACACGATATGTGTCATAATAAAAGTCATCATTGTTCCCACAAAATGGACAAACGGCTATTCACGATGAATATATTAGCAATCGATACATGCGTAGATAAACTAAAACAATAATAAACCATAACCCTTGGAATGGTAAGTAATTTTTTTTTTGTTGTTTTTTTATTGAAGGCTGGAGTGGAGGAGGGGCTGAAATCGATTTTATCACAATCGTCGCCCTTGGTTATATCGTGCTTTAGACAAATAATTTGTTCAGGCCGCATGAGGGCTTTCTTACTCAAGTTTTAGCCTCCTAGCTTTCAAACTTGGCGAAAGATAATGGTTTATGAAAGGCCGGACGGACGTTGGGAAGGGTGGAAGGTCATATGTAAACAAGCATACCTTTTTTTCAAAGTGGGGTATAATTAAATGCTTTCATAATGGGAAATACATGCTGCTCCCACATTGCCTCTTGCAGGATATTAGTCATCAAAACTGCTCAGTATTGTTACTAAGTTAGATGTTTCTAGCTTTAAAAGTTGCTGGGAAATCTTTTACGAAACAATAACATTTGCCTATATGGAGAGAAAGAAGAATGAAAGAACAAATGAACAAAGAAGCCATAAAGCTTTCACGATGAAAGTCATCTTCACTGCATAGTATACCAAGTTTGTAACAAAATAACAATGACCTTTTTAAAGAAACGAAACAAGAATGAATACAATGAGCCAGCGCATGACAAAACCTACAATAAGACATGTGCGCCCAACGAAGACTCAGAGTCTTGGTTATGCGCTCATAGGACAGTTTAGCTTAGGGCCCAATGCTACTTCTTGCAGCAAGAGGTCTCTGGTCAGACTATATGGATGCGCAGGCTGATCTGAGTCTTCGATGGGCGCACATTTATTATTGTAGGTTTTGTCGTGCGCTGGCTCAAATAATAAAAAAATCCAGCCGATAACGTGCATTGTCTATAATTCGATGCAATTAAAGTATACCGAGCTTGGTATTTTTCCCTCTAATACATCACGTGAATAAGTCCGGGAAATGAAGACCCCCATTAACCCCACTTTATATAGAGAAAACTCGGGTTTACGAGGGTATACATTATATTTCTTATTTCTGCTGCAAGACATAGGTTATGGGTACTTATTTTGCATAGGTGGACAAAATGCCCTTCATGCTTTTACAAGGTGGATATATAAACTTTTTACAGGGTGGAAATAATCCCCTTCGTGACTTTTACAAGGCGGACAAAAACCCCACCATAAGAAGGATAAAATCCCTTTTCGAACAAAATTCCATTCCGACAAAATGCCCTTGACTGATTACCTCAAGGATAATGTCACAGACGGGCCTCAGTGGCCTAGTGATTAAGAGCGCTGACTTTTGATCATTAGGTCTTTCACCGCTGTGGTTCGAGCCTCGCTCGGGTCACATGTGAGACGCCAAGTTCTGCAACGGAAGGTCAGGTGGTTTTTCTCCGGGTACTCCGGTTTTCGCCCACCTCTGATTAACGATCGGCTCGATATGAGTGAAATAATCTTGAAAGGGCCGTAAAACCCAAACCAAAAAAAAAATGTCATTGACAAATTTTCAAAGTTAAAGACTCAGGTTAAGGTTTTTTAGCCATTTTGTGGGAAAATAACTGTCCTTTTGGCTTTCCGGTATTGATGTTTCCATTAGGTCTGTTGTTTCATGTTTGTGTTTCTTTACCTTTGGTGTCTCTGATGGGAGCTGTGGGTTGACTGTATCGATTCCTGATCATTGCCTCCACTTCTATTTTTTTGTAACAGGTAGAGCCTCAAGATGTTAGAACTTATATTTTCCAAACCATTTGATGACACATGACCACAAGGTTAAGGTCACAGACTAAGAAAATTTCAATGTTTAAGACTCAGGTTAAGGTATTTGTACAAGGTAGCACCTGAACTTTTGTGATGGATTTGGTATGATGATAGATATAGGTCCAAAGTTTTATTCAGCAATACCCCTACTCATGTCTATGACCTCAAGGTCAAGGTCGCAGACTTAGTGTGAACATATGAAATGACAATCAAGGTCCTGGGCTTCTCCAGACTTTCGGATGAGTCTTTAAACCGATGCCCGTCTCCATATGACCTTAGCTGTTGCTGGGACGTGGAAACCAAACACTCACTCACTCACAATCAAGGCCATTGTTTTGTCTGCGATCACTATAAAAGTCTTGTGCACTCCACCAAAAGATTATTAAATGTTGTTCCGCCGTTCTAACGAGTACCCACAATCTATATTTTAGAGCAGGTTTACCCCTGAAACCCCAGTTTGTTTGATTTGAGGTTTAACGTCCCCGTCAACACTATAAAGGTCATTTTGGAGACGTTGCTTCCAATTTTGTGGGACTTTTACCCAACATTGAGATGAAATGACATCTCAAGCCCTGTCGCCCAACCTGAAACCCCAGTTTTACTATATAAATGTATATATATTTATTGGATGGAAAAGCTTTAAGTTAATAAATCAGAAAATATTCGATGTTTTAATTCTCAGCATCATTTTTGTTTGTTTGTTTTGAGGTTAAACGTCCCCGTCAACACTGTACACGTCATTTTGGAGACGTTGCTTCTAATTTTGTGGGACTTTTACCCAACATTGAGATGAAATGACATCTCAAGCCCTGTCGCCCAATGAAATCAATAGGGTTTATAAGCAGGGACGGCCCGACTTGGCCAGGGCAGGCTTAGGTCCTCTGAGTTGTTTACCGGTACTCGTCTGCAGTCGGTTTCAGCTCTGCGTGGAAGCATGCAGCCCATCTATTTCTTCAAGCCCCGATGGGCGGGGTCGTCACAGCAACATATCATTCCTGTAGAAGATCATGGGCAGCAGTCTGTTTTAAAATGGTTATGGATAAAGCACAATTCAAAGAAAAATGTATAGATTATATACAAAAATGAACATTTTAAATTTATTCTATCCGGACGTTTGCCCCACAGGACATTTGCCCCCCCCCCCCACACCCCCCCTACAAAAAGCAACAATGGACATTTGCCCCCAGTTGAAAATGCAACCCGGACATATGCCCCCCACCCTACCAGAGCTTAGTTTTGGTACTGACATCTGCTCCCGGTGCCTATTTTTCAGGTGGACATCAGATCCATTTAGACCCCGTTCCAGGGGCATTCCCCATGACAACCAGAACGACGCCCTGACTGTACGTAAGCGGTTGACCAGTACAGTGCATATTCTTTCGTCAGAAACTGAAAACTTTCCTCCTTGAATCAGCAGAAATGAGAATCATTACAATAGTTAACTTAGCCGAGGTAATAAAATCTCGAAGCGATTTCATAATAACATATGCGCAACATAGGCAAAATTGTCGCGCTAATATTCTTCTGCGTGAAGAGGATTAAGCCATTGTGTAAATTGTAAGCCGTGTTATTCAAGTGGCACTATACTAGTTTCTTTCAGTGTCCCTGCCCTTGGGAAAAATGCTGACAAAAACTGAGGTTTTCTAGAGTATTTAAATGTGCTTTACTGGCATCTTGCTTCAGTTACCATGGCAACATAAATAAGCACCCTCATCAGACTGATGTATGTTTAAATGCTTGAAGATGCATTTACATGGCCCCGCCAAGCGAATTTGTGTCTTCGAGCATTCCGTCATGACAAAGTTTGACTGCGCATGCCCAGCCATTCAGAGGGGCCAGGGATATGGCTTTCTGTCAGTAGGTTCCTCTTGATTCACTGCTTGTATGAGCGAGCAGCGAAGGTTCTGGCGAGACTGCGCGGATGCGCAGGCTCGCCTGAATCTTCGCTGCTCGCATAGGCTATAAGTACCAAAATCGCTTGACGGGGCCCAATTGTCATTTCAGTCGATCGGCTTACGACTCTGTTGATACCAGTAAATGGTAATGGTACACAGGTGGTTGATATAATCATTCACCCAAGCCTGCTGACAATATTTTTTTAACTTTTGCAGGGTCTCAGTTCTGTTAAAGAGACTAAGCCTATTTCACTACTGCAATAAGTATAGAAATATAGTTCAGTGCAGCTAAATATGCCTTATGAACAGATTATCAGATCAGCCTGCTCATCTGCTTTTAAATGTTTACAATCAATCTAAGCAACACATATAAAGTTTTGTCTAACTATGAATTTTAGCCTTCCTATTTTTAGAGATTCTCAATGAGCCAACTTTTCACTTGATATGACTCAGAGAGATAATCAAAAAGCATACCTTCAGACTTGACACTTCAGAGAGACATCTACCTAGTAGACTGATTGATCTCCCCACCAAAGACTCCTTTATTACTATACCGGACTTCATTGTACAACACCCACCAAGGGTGAGGAAGATACAGGCCAACCCAGTTCTTCCCCACCATAGACTCCTTTAATACTATACCGGACTTCACTGTACAACACCCACCAAGGGTGGGGAAGATACAGGCCAACCCAGGTCTTCCCCACCATAGACTCCTTTAATACTATACCGGACTTCACTGTACAACACCCACCAAGGGTGGGGAAGAAACAGGCCAACCCAGTTCTTCCCCACCATAGACTCCTTTATTACTATACCGGACTTCACTGTACATCATCCACCAAGGGTGGGGAAGATACAGGCCAACCCAGGTCTTCCCCACCATAGACTCCTTTAATACTATACCGGACTTCACTGTACAACACCCACCAAGGGTGGGGAAGAAACAGGCCAACCCAGTTCTTCCCCACCATAGACTCCTTTATTACTATACCGGACTTCATTGTACAACACCCACCAAGGGTGAGGAAGATACAGGCCAACCCAGTTCTTCCCCACCATAGACTCCTTTAATACTATACCGGACTTCACTGTACATCACACACCAAGGGTGGGGAAGAAACAGGCCAACCCAGTTCTTCCCCACCATATACTCCTTTAACACCATACTGGACTTAACTGTATGACTCTCGCCAGGGGTGGGGAAGAAATGTGCCGGGCCAGTTCAACCACACCCTAGACTCCTTTAACACCTTAATGGACTTAACTACACAACACTCCCTAATGCTGGGGAAGAAACAGACCAGCCAAGTTCTCCCGCACCATAGACTCCTTTAACACCATATTGGATGGCTGGGGCTGTGTTTGGACGCAAGACTAAATCTCGACTCGCCCCCCCCCCCCCATCCCCGCGCACAAACACACTTAACCACCTTGACTAGCACAAACTATAGGGTACCGCCTCATTCTTTTACGTCCACTCTTTCAACGTTTTTCGATGCATCGGTACGTGTGACCCTACTCCCAAGCCTCTGAGCTTTTTGCTTAAGGTGACTCGAATGGACACGCCTGCGACTTGTGGAGTAAAGTGCTAACATTATATTTAAAAGTTAAAATATCCATAACTTTCTTTGTCTACTCTATCCTTTGCTGAACAAAGACACGTATATTCTAGGCTACGCTAGTGATTTTAGGAACTATCAAACTAGTATGGGAGTAGGGGCGTACTATTTGGACATTGGTTTCCGCCACGCGCCCTCGCCCCAGCCTTGATAGTCAAGTTCCGTTTAACTTTTAATGTACATGTGTAAGTATATTATATTTTAACTTCAGTTTGTATCATTAGGTGCGAAAAATATTATCAACAATGCTGCAATAAATGCTGCAATGAGGACCACCTGTTAGACTGGCATCCGTGCCAAATATGTTATCCTCTTGAAATAAAGTTATAATAATAATAATTATTATTATTATTATTATTACTGTACTTAACTGTATAACACTCGCCAGGGGTGGGGAAGAAATGGGCCGGCCCAGTTCTTTCCCACCCTAGACTCCTTTAACACCACACTGGACCTAACTGTACAACGCTGACACCTTGGTTGGGAAAGAAACGGGCCGGCCCAGTTTTTCCCTACCAGACTCCTTTGACACCAGACTGGTCTTAACTATACAACACTCACCAAGGGTGGGGAAAACACGGGCAGGCCTAGTTCTTCCCAACCCCAGACACCTTTAACACCATAATGGTTTTAAACCGGCAGGCCCAGTTCTTCCACACCCCAGACACCTTCAACACTATAATGTACTAAAAGGTTACAAACGCATTGGATATAATATAAATTCTATTGAACAGTCTGCATACATTGTGTTTGACCCAATCACGGCCAGACAGTATGCTTTCCTCTTTGATTGCACGCCGGTGGAATGGGGTTCAGACTCCATGGTGGCTTTTGCTTAAAGCTATTTATTAGTTGATCGGAAAAGAGAAACGGTCAGGAACTGATTAATTCAGGTCCCAAACTCTTCCCACAATATCACTAGGGAAAGAAGTCGAAATATGGAGTGACGACAGTAAACAAAATGTACAACAGGTAAAGCGAGTCAGCAGCTCTTTCCCAAACAGGTGGTGATTCAGAATATCCAAACCTAACTAAAAAAAGGACCAATATACATAATGGGGGACAATCAGAATCACCAACATGACAAACAGCAAACTGGAAGGACAAACGAAAATAAAAATGAACAACAAAAAGGGGAAAGAATCAGTATAATCAACATAACAACATATATGATTAAGGAATGAATCAGAACCATCAAAACAAAACACGAAGGAACCACAGCAAAAGCACCGACTTGGAACTGTCAGTGAAAATTACTGGTGGGTTTAAATTAACAATATGGGATCACAACCCTCACCCTCACTAAGAATCCCGAAAGATTGTGATCAATCCATTAGGATTGCGTCAATAAGGGCTAAAAACATGGATGTACGGGGAGACGTTTTACGGCCTCCACAACTGCACAGCCATTTTTTATGTATGTTGCTTGGTCCAACGTGATTCAATTGTTGGTTTTATTTTGCCCCAGTGTTCTTGTGGTGTTGCACCGGATAGCTCAGCGGGTTTTACTGTCGAGTCTTCATCCTTGTTAATTGTGATTTCTTTGTTTACCGAGTTGATTCACTGATGATTTAAAAAACCTTCACTCTGACCAAACAAATACTTGGTTGAACCCCACTGAAAGTGAGTGTGAGGGTTGTGATACCATATAAAGTTAATTAGCTTAACCCCACAAGTTACTTGTACTGACTGTTCCAAGTCGGTGTTTTTGCTGTGGTTCCTTCATGTTTTACGGCCCCCGCCCGTCGGGGCTTGAAGAAATAGATGGACTGCATGATGCTTCCACGCAGAGCTGAATCCGACCCGCACACGAGTACTGGTAAACCGCTTAGTGGATCTAAGCCTGTCCAGGCAAAGCGGTGCGAGTGTCGAACTGTCCATGCTTATAAACCCTATTGGTTTCATTGGGAGACAGGGCTTGAGATGCCATTTCAGCTCAATGTCGGGTAAAAGTCACACAAAATTGGAAGCAACGTCTCCAAAATGACCTTTACATTGTTGACGGGGACGTTAAACCTCACATCGAACAAACAAAATCCTTCATGTTTTGTGTTGGTGGTTCTGATTCTTTGCCTAATCATATATGTTGTTACGTTGATGATTCAAGTTCTACCCCCTTTTTGGTTGTTCATCTTTAGTAACTTTTGTCCTTCCAGTTTAATGTTTGCCATATTGGTGATTCTGATTATTTCCCCCATTATGTATATTGCTCATTTTGGTTAGGTTTGGATATTCTGAGTCACCACCTGTTTAGGAAAGAGCTGCTGACTCGGTTTATCAGTTGTCCCTTTTGTTTACTGTCGTCACTCCATGTTTCGACTTCTTTCCCTAGTGATATTGTGATAAGAATTAGGGATCTGAATTAATCAGTTCCTGGTCGTTTCTCTTTTTTAATTTTAACTCTACAACACTCACCTTGGGTGGGGAAGAAACGTACTTGCCCATTTCTTCCCCAACCAAGACTCCTTAACACCATACTTGTCTTAACTATACAATACCCTCCAAGGGTGGGGAAGAAAAAAATCACTAATTTTTCATATGAAAAATGATTGTTCTGGAGATATGAAATCAACCCTCATGTTTAGCAAAGCCTCTGTATAACATGTTATTTTTTTTTCTTGTCGCTGCTGTATTTGGAAAATTGCTTTTTATTTTTAATGTTATTATTGTTTTTTTTACTGCGGGAGATGGGGTACTTTAATAATAATATTTCGTCTGTCATTACTGACGATGGCCAGTCTTAATCACTTTTGTGAAATGTTACTGTTGTGTTTTCTGAGGTGGCTCTGAACTGTCTGTTGCTGATAGAGCAATAGCGGTCAGATGAAGACAGCTCTGTTGGTGATACCTCAGCTCTTGTTACTTATTGTGTGTATCACTTGTGTCTTTTTATTTGGGATGGCAATTTGGCCATTTTGTGGGAAAGTAAATGTCCTTATGGCCTTCCTTTGTTTAGGTTTCTATTATGGTCTGGTCGCTTCATGCTTGTGTTTCTTTCCCTTTGGTGTCTTTGATGGGTGGAGAAAGTTAATTGTATCGATTCCTGGTCTTTGTTTTACCTCTACTTTGACATACATGTATTTCATTAAAAACTCCAATTCTCATAATTTGTCAAAGGCTACTTTTGGACAAAAAAAGACGATGAAAGTTTGAAACTTACCATTCAATGCTTGATGTTTGCAGTCAGCTCCTCTTAACCCCTGTAAAAGATATGTCTTGCATACCAGACAAGGAAATCCGTGATTTTACTCTGGGATAGAAATTTATGTTCTGACCCTGGTGTTCCGACCCAAAATCGAATATAATTGCGTTGTTGATAAATGCACTGGTTGAATACGACCTCGTATGCCCCGTCGTTAAGGCTGACGTCACAGCACGTTACATGACGTCGCTAAACATTCCTGCAGTGCCATCACAATATAGCGGACGTCGGTAAGCATTAAAAATCCGCGCTAAGAAATGGCAGGTACGCAAGAAAAAGAATCCTATATGGGTGTGAGGAAAGGATAGAAAAACATCTTTCCCTCGGGATCACTGTCCGGCATCACTCGGCAAGCCTCGTGATGCCAGACAGTGACCCTTGGGACGGATTTTTCCATACAGTGACCCTTGGGACGATTTTTTCCATCCACCCCTCACACCCATATAAGATTCTTATTTTATGACCCAGTAGCGGTGTATATTGTTACTTTAGCATCGGAGCTTTCCAATGGCACATTTCTTGTGTTTATTTTTGTTTTTCCAAAGCTTTGCGATTGATAAAATTTTCATTTTCAAAATGTCTACAAAATATACGGATCCGGTACCCGCGGTATGACGAAGGTTCTCGGCCTCGAATAAGCAGATGACTGAGTTGACTTACTATTGATAAAATTATATAATGGTGAGACGTGAACCACTGCACAACATGTAAACAATCTAAGTCAGTGTAATCAACCCCACTTTAAATGGAGAAAACCGAGGTTTCCCTTTGGTGTCTCTGGTGGGAGATGTGAGGTAATCGAATAGATTCAGGTCATTCCCATCACGTGAACAAGTCCGTGAAATAAAGACACCCCTAAACCCCACTTTTTATAGAGAAACCTAGGGTTTACGGGGCTAAACATTATTTTCCTTATTTCTGCTCGAAGACATAGTTTGTGGGTACTCGTTAGAACCGCCTCAATGAGGCGGTTCTAACGAACACCCACAATCTATGTTGAAAGCAATAAAGATGTTATCATTTTTGCCTAATATTTTTCATCTTCTGACACCATGTTGGACGCCATTATGTCTTACGGACATGTTTTCCTAATGCCCTCACCTTTATTTTACAAGGTGTACACCATTTTTCTTACTACTGCTCCATGTCACATATGTTGTATGTGGAGTATAGATAAGGAACCAAGAATGACAATTGTCAATTTCTGGCGCAAAATGTGCACTGTACTGGTAACCGCTTATGTATAAGCCAGCCCAGGAAAAGTGTGGATAGGTTAACTGACCGGATCAAAATGTCCTGAATAGTGTTGACTGGGTCGTTAAACTCAAATACAAACAAACGAAACCATTTTGAAAGAATGTTCAGGTGCGTTATCTTAATTAGCAAGTTTTATGGTATTGTGTATACACCCGTGTGACATGGTTTTCACATCACCAAAATGGCTACTTTTCTGATGAAAATCGGTGACTTTTTCTTCTTATTTTTACTGCAAAAATAGGTTGGGGCGCTTGTAAGAACCTCCTTAATGAAGCGGTTCCAACGAGTACCCACACCCTATGTATTGGGGCAGAAATAAGCAAAATAATGTATACCCCGTAAACGCCAGGTTTCTCTATATAAAGTGGGCTTTAGGTTGATACCTGATGCTCTGTCTCTGGTAGGGCCCATCGGAGTCTAACTGTTGGTTTTCTTTTACTCCAGCATTTCAGTGGTTTCTTGCTGTCGATGCCTCACCGTTGTTTCATCTCTGTGGTTGTTTGTTTTTTGTGTTCACGGAGATGTTGCACTGGTGAGTTAGGAGGCCTTCATGCGAACTAACCAAATTATTTGTCCTAATCGCGACGGAAGTAAGGGCGAGGATTGTGGCCACGTAAGATCGATTAAAGCCCCCACCCCCCCCCCCCCCCCACACACACACACACAACCCACACCCCACCCGCAGTGGAATTCGTTTCCGCTGACCGTTCCAAGGCGTTTCTTCTGTCGCGGTTTATTTTTGTTATGGTTTGTCTTTGGGTGGGAGCTGTGCGTTAATTGTATCGATTCCTGATCATTGCCTGCACTTCTATTTAGAGACTGTGCATTTCACGGACTGTACACATGATGTGTTTTAGGATTAATGCATAGATATACGGGCTAAGCTGAAACTGAACATACTTGCTTCCAAAGGCTAACACTTTCTAGAGCATATTTATGGTTTCTAAATAAAAGTCCAGGAGAGCGACCAGGAATCGATACAAAGGTCGTGGGTGCTCGAGTACCCACAACCTATGCTTTGGAGCAGAAATAAGAAAAACAATATCTACCCCCGTAAACCCCAGTTTTCTCTATATAGAGAGGGGTTTAGGGGGTATTCGTTTCACGGGCTTGTTCACGTGATGCATCCAAGAAGCACAAACACAAAAGAACTTCATCGTAATGAAAACGTCACAAGCCGAAAACTAAACAGACTGTTACTTTTCAACAAAACAGTTGTTTAAGATAAAAACTAAAATATGAGCAATACATACATGCAAAGACGAATTATAACAATAATAAACCGCAACAGAAAAACCGCCTTGTTCTTCTGCCGCGGTTTATTTTTGTCATGGTTTGTCTTGGGGTGTTTGTGTCGCTTATATTATTTTGTTTTGGATAGCCAATTGGCCATTTTGTGGGAAAGTAACTGTTGTTTTGGCTTTCCGCTATTGATGTTTCCATTAGGTTCTGTTGTTTAATGTTTGTGTTTCTTTCCCTTTGGTGTCTCTGATGGGAGATGTGGGTTAATTGTATCGAATCCTGATTATTGCCTCCACTTCTATTTTGAACGGTCAGTAAAAGTATTTTACTGGCGGGGTGGAGGCATGGGTGTGTGGGGATGTCTCGGGCTTAATTCCATTCTTCGTGTCCCTTGGTCCCGTCATGGTTTAGACAAAATGGGCCCCGTCAAGCGATTTTGGTACTTATCGCCTATGCGAGCAGCGAAGGTTCAGGCGAGCCTGCGCATCCGCACAGTCTCGCCAGAACCTTCGCTGCTCGCTCATACAAGCAGTGAATCACGAGGAACCTTCAGACAGAAAGCCATATCCCTGGCCCCACTGAATGACTGGGCATGCGCAATTAAACTTTGTCATGACGGAATGCTCGAAGACACAAATTCGCTTGGCGGGGCTCAAATAATTTGTTCAGTCCACATTAAGGTTTTCTAATTCATCAGTCCACCTCCGAGAACACAGAAAATAAACGAATACATTACCGTTGTAATGAAAAAAAATACAGTGTAGAGTTTCTCTACACTGTATTTTTTTCATTACAACGGTAATTTCATCACCACTCTTACAAATTTCATTGAACCCGCCTCACAGGGGTAATTCCATGACCACTCTTACAAATTGCATTGAAACCGCCTCTCAGGGGGTAATTCCATGACCACTCTTACAAATTTCATTGAACCCGCCTCTCAGGGTGTAATTCCATGACCACTCTTTCAAATTTCATTGAACCCGCCTCACATGGGTAATTCCATGACCACTCTTACAAATTTCATTGAACCCGCCTCTCAGGGTTAATTCCATGACCACTCTTACAAATTTCATTGAACCCTCCTCACAGGGTTAATTCCATGACCACTCTTACAAATTTCATTGAACCCGCCTCTCAGGGTTAATTCCATGACCACTCTTACAAATTTCATTGAACCCTCCTCACAGGGTTAATTCCATGACCACTCTTACAAATTTCATTGAACCCGCCTCTCAGGGGTAATTCCATGACCACCCTTACAAATTTCATTGAACCCGCCTCTCAGGGTTAATTCCATGACCTCTCTTACAAATTTCATTGAACCCGCCTCACAGGGGTAATTCCATGGCCATTCTTACAAATTTCATTGAACCCGCCTCACAGGGGTAATTCCATGGCCATTCTTACAAATTGCATTGAACTCGCCTTTCAGGGGTAATTCCATGACCACTCTTACAAATTTCATTGAAACCGCCTCACAGGGGTAAATCCATGACCACTCTTACAAATTTCATTGAACCCGCCTCACAGGGGTAATTCCATGACCACTCTTACAAATTCCATTGAACCCTCCTCACAGGGGTAACTTCATGACCACTCTTACAAATTTCATTGAACCCGCCTTACAGGGGTAATTACATGACCCCTCTTACAAATTTAATTGAACCCGCCTCTAAGGGGTAATTCCATGACCACTCTTAAAAATTTCATTGAACCCGCCTCACAGGGGTAATTTCATGACCACACTTACAAATTTCATTGAACTCGCCTCTCAGGGGTAATTCCATGACCACTGTTGCAAATTTCATTGAACCCGCCTCACAGGGGTAATTCCATGATTTACAAATTTCATTGAACCCGCCTCACAGGGGTATTTCCATGACCACTCTTACAAATTTCATTGAACCCGCCTCTCAGAGCACTCATGTAGGATCCTCTATGTATTACCTTTACCCTGTAAATGTTATTCATTACTACGTCAAGCCGACGGAAATTTGACGGTATTCTTATGCTGTATGAGGGATGGGAGGCCCATCAGGCTGAACGGTGTCTTTCGGTCACGTGCGAGCGATGACTGTTCCGTCGAGCCTGAGCACGCGCACAGACCTGACCGAACTCCCCCGGATGGACCGCGCAAAGACGGTGGTAAAACCAGCACTGTTTATTCATAAGTAGAGCCCCTGTCGCAGGAGGGACATATCCACTCTGAGCCCCTCATGGCTCATGCCAGACCGACCGGTCATCTTTTTGCCTGATGAGACTTAATCATGTTCAAAGAAAGTGAGACTTGGGAAAAACGTCATTTTCGCAGTTATTCCGTTCCTCTAATTCTGTTTCTAGTGTGAAATAATATATTTGTCAAGAAAATAGTTATTAATTAGTAGCTGATACTCGATGAGAAACCATCAGACACATGACGTTGAAATAGCGTCGGGTCAGTATTGATCCGACGTTGTTTCAACGTTATGTGCCCACTAAGAATGTTTATAGATACATATGTATGTATTGGCGAATTTTACGAATTTTAACGTGATTCATGAGACAGCGAAAAGGCGGAATTCCTGTGTCACCTTCTTTCAATCGTTGGAATGACGAATCCGGAGGGTCGGGAATGAGATGCAGAAAAAAAAAAAAAATTCCAAAATGTAATAAATAACCAGTCCTGAAAATATATTTTAGAGAACTAAGGAATTAGATCACTTTCCCCGTCGCTCCGAATTCGCTTGAGACAGTTACCTTTATGCATGTTTTGGCATCACTGAAAGCATATCTCCGTATTTGCACAGATACGTTGGTTATATTTATAATCCATTCACAAATCAGCTCGACACACAGAAAAACAACAAAACAGGACACTTATGCAGACCGGGATATTACCAGCATGATTTAAGCATGAACAGGTCAAGTTGACAATACATTGACAGGTGTAAACATCGATATGACCCGCCTACACACACTATTGGAAATTTCCTATACTCCCCGAAAAAAGAAACGAATTGCATAGGTGTTTAGTTCTGTTGTTTTCATGTTCGAGGAGCATGACTTACAAATGTTTTGCCATCCTTCTACGATAGCTGAAGTGATCTACTAACGTAAAGTGCGTTAGCTATACTCGGTCTTCTATTATCACCCCGACATGGGCTCCCGATCGGAATATCGAAATTATACGAGTATTTCCTGGTAATCAATACCCATCTTGTACGCATACCTTATATAGACTGTTTGTACTTAAGTACATGTATCCTTTCTTTTTACAGGAAACCAAAAATGATATTTATAACCAGTGCAAATATTTGTCTGCATGAATCTCTTACTTGGAAATATGATTGGTAAACGTTCTCAACGGACACGCAGCGCCGCAGCAACGTTGATTCCTTGATGTGTCAACGCTGAATCGACGATGCGTGTGCCACCTGACACCATACTGAAAGCGTGTTCAAAATTATTCCAACCTTAGACAAATTTAACCCAACAATAAGTATACATCTAGCTTGTGGTTATTTCAATGTACACCCCAAGCTCCTGCTCCAAACTCACCCTATCGTGAAGTCCAAGGGCTGGACCCTACCCGGTCAACGTCTATGTCTGCAGACGATGACGAGGTGAGGCCTTGCCGTTGGCCTTTTAGTACGATCAGTTTTTTTTTTCCGGTACGCTTTCAGATATATACATGTAAAATGTGAATATCATTATATTTACAATTCACAGTTCTTGTTGTGACCGTCAGTTTTTTGTATGCTACTATTGATTATTTTTTCTCATATGCTACTTGTGTGTAGCCTGAGATTTATTGCATAATAAAGTTCTGTTCTGTTCTGTTCTGTTCTGGTAAATCAATGACCGCTCTTACAAATTTCATTGAACCCGCCTCACAGGGGTAATTCCATGACCACTCTTACAAATTTCATGGAACCCGCCTCTACCTTGCTTCGTCATAGCCTTTTCATAACGTGAACAAGTCCGTGAAATGAAGACCCTCTAATCCCCAGTTTATATAGAGAAAACAGGGGTTTACGGGGGTAAACATGATTTTTTCTTATTTCTGCTCCAAGACATAGGTTGTGGGTACTCGTTAGAACCGCCTCAATGAGGCGGTTTTAACGAGCACACACTACATATGTTTGCAGCATAAATAGAAAAATATCACGAATTTTCATCAGAAAAAACACTATGTCGCCCGGAGTTGTTATGATAATGTCTTTGATTTTAACTGTTGTCCGTGACAATACATTGGTGAGCTACGAGATCTTTATGCGAGCTGAACGGCAATTGGAATTCTGTAAACCGCTCCGGAAGATAAGGCTGAAGATTGGGGCCCCGTTAAACCGTTCCATTACGGAAACACGCCTATACAACAACATTGTAAATTTTACCGCCGTAATAAAGGGAATTTTCAGATAAAAATTGTGAAATTTATTTCTGCTCAACATATAGATTGTGGGTACACCTTAAAACCTTAGTACCCACAATCTATATTTTAGAGTAGAAATAAGAAAAATAAGGTTACAAATAATGTCTTCTGCACCCGATTTCGTAAAATCATTCTTCGATATAAAAAGATTGGGCACAACATAAATGTTATACGACAGACTGCATGCATGGTAGTTAACCCAATCACGGTTGACACCTTTGCTTCCCTCTTTAATTGCACGCCGGTGGGTCAGGCCTCAGATTCTATGACGGATCCAGCGTAAAGGTTTATGTCGGTTGGTACCTGATACTTGTCTCTTGTCGGGCCAATCGGGGTCGAACTGTTGGTGTTTTTTTTTTTTTTTTTTTTTTTGCTCCAGCATTTCAGTAGTTTCTTGCTGTCGAGTCCTCATCGTTGTTTCATCTCTGTGGTTGTTTTATTTTTGCGTTCACGGAGATGTTGTACTGATGAGTTAGGAGGCCTTCATGCGGACTGAACAAATTATTTGTCTTAATCGCGACGGAAGTAAGGGCGCGGATTGTGGCCACGTAAAATCGCTTTAAGCCCACCAGTGGAATTCGTTTCCGCTGACCGTTCCAAGGCGGTTCTTCTGTCGCGGTTTATTTTTGTTATGGTTTGTCTTTGGGTGTTTGTGTCGCTTATATTAGTTTATTTTGGATAGCCAATTGGCCATTTTGTGGGAAAGTAACTGTCCTTTCGTCTTTCCGCTACTGATTTTTCCATTAGGGTCTGTTGTTTCATGTTTGTGTTTCTTTCCCTTTGGCGTCTGTGGTTGGAGCTGTGGTTTAATTGTATCGATTCCTGATCATTGCCTCCACTTCTGTTTTACCACTGAAAACCCCGGTTTTACTATTAGACGGTTAAAGACGGTCAGAATTAATAAGCATGTTTTCGTGATGAAACGCCCTCAGGCTGGTAATTATTACTGGCCGTCCCATGCGCGGGCCATTCGTTGCGGTTTAAATTGATCTATGTGCCGTGTAATTCAATTTTTTAAATGTTTTCATTTTAGCACTTCTGTGCGTCCAATTCTGTAGTAGAAACTGTGTTGCCACCTGTGTTGAAAAGAGCTGCTAACTCGGCGGGTTACATTTCCGCTTGTTCTTCATTACACCATACGTCAGAACATATATTCCGTCAGAACATAAGTATATGGATATTATATGGATATTAGCGTCTTTATACTGCGAGTCAGGAAAAAAAACAATAGTTTGCGCGCATACAATACGTACAATACATACGCGTAGTAGATATTTTTAAACGCTGTTAAACAAATGCATACATTCACATGAGGTAGCGCTATTTTAAAGTGTGTGTTTTTTATTGTGTTGTTTTGTTTTGTTGTTGTTTTTCAGATTTGTTTTCTCAGAAGAACACAAAAGAAAGTTTGGCACAAATGCGTCCGCACAGTTCTCGTATTATGAGTATGGTACAGGACGTAGAAATTTCTAGACGCTACAATAGTATTTTACTGACCAAGCATACAATGGTGCTATATGTACACTCTATGGCTGTCGTATTAGCTCTAGCCGCTATGAAAACTGATACTGACAGACTCGAAAGTAAATTCATAAGAGTGGCGGAGAGATATTCATCGATCGTTAAAATTGCCTTGTCTTCATATGGGCACGTGAGAGTACTACAGCTGGTTTACTGTCAATTGACAATTCAAACGTACCTAGAACAGATGACAAAAGTAATGCTAAGAGACAACATCTCAAAGCAACGCTCAACAGTGTGCACTTTGATTCTTAAACACAAAGCAAGCATCTTAATTTTTCAGACAGCCATAATATTTATTTTTGAATTCTTCTGGATGTACAACCTGTGAGTATTCATTCGAGTATTTATTTATTTACTTTTGTGTGTACTCAAGCTTCCAAACAACACGACTGTAGTTGTTATTTATTTATTTATTTATTTTATTATTCACTTATTTATTTATTTATGTATGTATCCTTTAATAAGCATTTGTGTGTACTGAACCTTGAAAATTAACACGGCTGCAGCTGTCATTTTTTCATTTATTTGTTTATTTATGTATTTATTTATTTTGTGTGTACTCGGCCGAAAATATCACAAAAACATGCCTATATAATTTTGACCCCCTTAAACCCCACTTTTATAAAAGTTGGTTTTACATGATATACTTATTTTTCTTATTTCTGCTCTTAAATATAGATTGTGGGTACTCGTTAGAACCGCTTCAATGAGGCGGTTCTAACGAGTATCCACATTCTATGTTTTGTGAAGAAATAAGAAAAAATATTATAATTTTTCATCTTAAAATTCTCATTTTTTCGGCTATAAAGTTTACAATGTATTTGTATAGGCCTGTTTCCGTAATGAAAATAATCACTAGGATAACAGTGCTCATGTGAGATTATACTTTCCTGTATGACTAAATGATAGATTTTGCAAACCAAAAGCTCTTCGTGGATTAACTGTCTTCCAAATTGTCATTTTTGGTGGTAAGCCGGAAATTTCGATTTACAGTTTACACGTTACTTAGTGCGACATTACATCGCAGAATATACTGTCGCATATTTTTGACGTTATCCAAGAATACGTCATGTTACTTACACACGAGCATCTGTGATAATTTCTTATTTCTGCTGCAGATTAGAAGCCTCCGTGGTGTAGTGGTTACGCTACTGGCCTTGTAAACCAGGGGTCGCAGGATCGATCCCGGGCTTCTCCACACTTTCGGATGAGTCTTTAAATCGAGCCCCGTCTCCGTATGATCTTGGCTGTTGGTGGTACGTAAAACTCAAACACTCACTCACTCTGCTGCAAACATATATTCTGGGCTCTTACGAGTACTTAACCCTTAAGACGCCTTGAAAAACTACATCTGAAAATGTAGTCTGTTTATGTCGTCTGCTCAATCGTTTTGCAAACTTTTTAAAAACATTTTTGCATACAGGCAAACAGTGTGGGCCCAGGTCAGACTGCTCCTACAGAAGCAGTCTGATCTGGGGCCATACTGTTTGCAAAAGCAATACTTTTAAGGTAACCGGCAGGTGTCAAAGTGAAGACAACTGTCGTGATTGGCATTTTATGGGTTACTATTCTGGATGAAAAAGAAACAATATAGGAAATTATGTTTTTCCTTATTAACTTCACTTTTCTCTGTAGAATAAAGTGAACGGGAGAATAATAAACGTTAGGAAAACGACCAGTAACAACTATTTGACGGTGACTGGGCTTAAAGTGATTTTACTTTTCTATTCTATTAAGCATCACGATAAGAAGTCCGTAAAACGAAGACCCACCTAAACCCCACTTTATATAGTGAAACGTGGGGTTTACGGGGGTATACATTATCTGCCTTATTTTTGCTCAGAAACATAGGTTTGTGGGTATCACAATGAGGCGATTCTAACGAGCACCCACAATCTTTGTTGCAAACAGAAATAAGAAAGACATCATTTTTTGACTAATCATTACGCAAACACGCCTATACAAACTCATTGCCACCTTTATCGCCGAAAATATGAAAATTTTATGATGAAAAATTGTGATATTTTTCTTATTTCTGCTCAAAATATAGATTGTTGACTCTGGTTAGAACCGCCTCATCGAGGCGGTTCTAACGAGTATCCACAATCTATATTTTAGAGCAGAAATAAGAAAAATAAGGTATACCCCCGGAAACCCAAGTTTGACTGAATAAAAGTCGGGTTCGAGGGGGTCAAAATTATATAGGCGTGTTTTCGTGATGATTTGCCACTTCTGACACCATGTTGGACGCCATTATTGCGCATGGACCATTACTATAATTCTGATTCATTTTCGCCTATCGTTTCAGAGATGTTCCTTCGCTCTAAGCTTTGTAATAAGATATGTTGCCACGAGCAGTCTTGAAACAAATTCGCTGAAATAGCATTAAGTGAAGCTCGAAATAAGAAATACAAACGCCCAAGAGGATTTGTATCTATCCAGATTTAAAGAACAAGATTATAGATTTCGGAGTGTCGGTACAGACATTAGCTTTAAAAGACAGATTCAAAACGCAATACTGTGGTTTCCCAATTATTTCAGTTTTGTTAACAGCACTGTGTTGGTGATATGAACTCTAAGATCAAGCTAAAGCATATGCTTAGGAATCTGTAATTAGTTTTGTAATATTACTTCATAAGACGACAGAAAAGAACAAATGTACCACAGTTAATATAAATCAGTGGATAAGTTGAACTGATAACGAGAACTGATCTGCCAGTCTACGTTTAAATACCAACAAACTAGAATTTAAGACGATTGAGAACTGGACCACACTACCAACGAGGTCCTGTATTTAAAATAGTTGTGAAGTGAATGTAAGACGACACTTTAAGACTTTGCTACAAGTACAAAGGTGCGTAGTTTTGTCATTTTACAATACTTTTTATTTCTATTATTGCTTTTATTATTATTATTATTATTATTATTATTATTATTATTATTACTAATATTGTAATATTACTATTATTACTATTAACGACAACCGCAAATTTGTTATGCGTTTTCGAATTTAATCGCATAGGGAAGAGAAACGAAATCATATAATACTTTGAGCACTATGCTAAATACAGATGAAGCTGTCAGGAAAGTGCCTGATTTAACACAAAATGTCTCAATCATGAACCGGCGTCAAGCCAGGGCCTTGCCACTAATCAAAGGATTTTTAGATACGAAGATACAACAACGAGCGAAATCATCACGAAACACACACTTATACAAATACATTGGAAATTTCACCGCCGTAAAAACTAAAATTTTAAGATGAACATTTCTGATATTTTTCTTATTTCTGCTCAAAATATAGATTGTAGGTACTCGTTAGAACCGCCTCATCGAGGCGGTTCTAACGCGTCCCCACAATCTATATTTTAGCGCAGAATCTATATTGAGAGCCGAAATAAGAAAAAAAAAGGTTTACCCCTGTAAAACCCAGTTTTACTATATAGAAGTGGGGTTCCAGGTGGGGGGTCATAATTATAGGCGTGTTTTCGTGATGATAAAGATGTTTACTTTACTTTAAATATCTTGAATTCATTGCAATCGATTATTATTACTAATATTGTTATTATTATGAGTAGTAGTGGTTGCAGTCCCCGCAATTCTACAAATAATGGAAAGGTCATGGCGTTACCCCTGTCCGTCCGTCTGTCCGTCTCCGTCCGCGTCCGTTGTCCGAGATGGCGTTTCGTTATTGCGCAATCAGGCTTTTGGGCGCGTTTCTAATTTTCATTTATTAGTAGTAGTAGTAGTGACCGCTTTTCTGGTAATATTTGCATTGGATCGTTTTAAATAAAACACAATTCTTTACAAAAGAACATGATATATCCATAAAGTACTATTTTTAGTGTTCTATTTACAAGAACAAAAAGTATTTCGATCAGGTCCGCATTTCAGTTGCACGTGTTTAGCTATGCGTATGAATTAGTAATGGGCCCCGTCAAGCGATTTTGGTACTTATCGCGTATGCGAGCAGCGAAGGTTCAGGCGAGCCTGCGCATCCGCGCAGTCTCGCCAGAACCTTCGCTGCTCGCTCATACAAGCAGTGAATTAAGAGGAACCTTCAGACAGAAAGCCATATCCCTGGCCCCTCTGAATGGCTGGGCATGCGCAGTTAACATTTGTCATGACGGAATGCTCGAAGACACAAATTTGCTTGGCGGGGCTCTAATTATAATGATTGCCAAAACGGAATGTCCTGTCAGATGATTTTAATAAAATAGCTGAGCCACTGGCGGATTTGTTTCTTCACAAGTTATCCGCAGTAATTAATACAACGCGATAAGTCTTTTGTTTTGGTGTGTTGATGTTTTGCGTCTCCGTCAACACTGTTTAAGTCTTATTTCAGCCATTGCTTCCGATTTTGTGTGACTTTTACCCGACATCAATGTAAAAATACACCTTAAATCCTACCGACCCCAAAACGCCCCGCTAAGTATAAGACACGGTCCGACTAGCACCACATTCTGGGCACGCTTGGTAATATAAAATGATTGGGTACAACATAAATGTTATACGACACATAAATGTTATACGACAGACTGCATGCATGGTAGTTAACCTAATCACGGTTGACAACTTTGCTTCCCTCTTTAATTGCAAGCCGGTTGGTCAGGCCTCAGATTCTATGACGGTTCCAGCGTAAAGGCTTATGTTGGTTGGTACCTGATGCTCTGTCTCGGATCGGGCCAATCGGAGTCTAACTGTTGGTTTTCTTTTGCTCCAGCATTTCAGTGGTTTCTTGCTGTCGAGTCCCGTTGTTTCATCTCTGTGTTTTTTTTATTTTTGTGTTCACGGAGATGTTGCACTGATGAGTTAGGAGGCCTTCATGCGGACTGAACAAATTATTTGTCTTAATCGCGACGGAAGTAAGCGCGAGGATTGTGGCCACGTAAAATCGATTTAAGCCCCCCCCCCTCCCCAGTGGAACTCGTTTCCGCTGACCATCCAAGGCGGTTCTTCTGTCGTGGTTTTTTTTTGTCTTTGGGTGTTTGTGTCGCTTATATTATTTTATTTTGGATAGCCTATTGGCCATTTTGTGGGAAAGTAACTGTCCTGTTGGCTTTCCGCTATTGATGTTTCCATTGAAGTTTGTTGTTTCTTTTTTTGTGTTTCTTTCCCTTTGGTGTCTCTGATGGGAGCTGAGGGTTAATTGTATCGATTCCTGATCATTGCCTCCACTTCTATTTAGACCCAAGCGGTTTACCAGTGCTCAGTTTCGGTCAGTGTGAGCTCTGCACAGAAGCACCGTGCAGCTCAATCCATTCTCCCAGTCCCTATGGGAGGGGCGTACAAAGCGATTAGAGAAAGTGAACAAGATCAACCTATTATTTACGGGAACTCCATAATGGTTGACTTGCAAGCAGACCTACAAAAGACGCCGATGAATGCACTGTCTGATTAGGGTCTGTACTGTTCATAAGGCTAAATAGAAGCGAAGGTAATGATCAGGAATCGATACAATTGATCCACAGCTCCCACTTTCCATATAAATTATATCATTAAAATCAGTCAAAAGTATTCTCTTTTAATATATCAAAAGTGCATTTAGGATAAGATATGTTAAATATGAGTCAAGCGAGAACAGCAAGGCATGTTAAACACACTATTGAATTTCCCCAAGCATTTAAAACTGATTTCGATTTGTACGAATGGGCACGACGTATAGTGCTCTGGTTGGGTCCACCTGAGTCTAGCTATTGGTTTTCTTTAGCTCCAGCATTACAGTTATTTCATGCTGTCGAGTCTGCACCGCTGTTGCATCTCTGTAATTGTCTCCGCGATATAGCACTGATGAGTTAGGAAGCCTTCATGCGGACTGGGCAAATTATTCTATCTAAGTCACGACAGACATAAGGGCGATGATAATGGCCACGAAAATTCGATTTCAGCACAACCATCCACCCCCCTCCACCCCACCACCCAGTGAAATACTTTTCACTGCCCATTCCAGAGCGGTTCTTCTGTCGCGGTTTATTTTGTTATCGTTCGACACCGAATGTGTGTATCGCCTATATATGTTTGTTTTGGATAGCCAATTGACCATGTTGTGGGTAAAGTATATGTCATTTTGGCTTTCCTTCCGTTAGTGATGTTTACATGGGAAAGTATACGTCATTTTGGCTTTCCTTCCGTCAGTGATGTTTACATTAGGTCTAGTTATTTCACGTTCGCGTTTCTTTCCATTTTGTGTCTCTGTTGGTAGCTGTGGGTAAATTTATCGATTCCTGACCATGGCCTTCACTTCTATATTGCACTTATAATACTATGTTTAGTGTGTTTGTTCTGTGTGTGTATTCGAGAGCGTGTGCGCGCGAGTGTGTATATGTGTGTTGTGAACGGTTGATATAAACGAATGAAAAAGGAACAGGAAAATTTCCCACTGTCAGACCTACATTACCAAGATCGTCTTCTTTCATTTAATCTAAAATACCTTATGTCTCAAAAATTACATGTATTTACTTATTTACTGCTATTGACTTTATTAACTATTTACATTTAATGGCTCAAAAACCTGTGTATCCTTGCAAATTAATTCGAGACGGGGTAGTTCGAGCCAAAAAGGTTAAACTAAAGGTATATTGAAGCCAATATTTTTATCAATAAAATAAAGGTATGTTTTGTGTATTTAAGAATGGCCTTACTGAGGTGATTCGGTAAGAACACAAACATACTTATGCGAGAAACATGATATTGCACAATAAGAAAAAAAAAACTCTAAATTAAAACAAATAAATGGATATTTGGAACTATGGAGAGAATTATCTAGGGCCTAAGATCGATGTCGAATGATCATTGTTAAATGAGCCATCGTTTTTATAGAAAAAATAAAATTATAGAATAAATTGTGATTGCCTCAATTAGGCGAAAAAATATAACTTGAAACAATTTCATCAGAGACGATATACCTCTTAGAAACACCTAACGATTGCTGATTATCTATCTATCTTCTTATACTGAGTCGGTCATATCTGGCCATTACCTCAGTTGATTGGGTGGCTAAATTTAGAATTTAGCTGAAAAAAAAAAAAAGAGAGGCACTGGATTCGTCCTTAAAACTATTTACAATCTGCATAACAGAGGTATCCTAAAACGCATACCTCTGAGCCCCAATCTTACACTGTGCGGGCTTTGAACTCTTCTGCGGACTTGGCATTCACCGCAGAGGAGGGAAGACTATTCCATTGGGGAATAGTTGTAGGAAAAAACGAGTTCTTCAGGGCATCACTATAGGACTGGTATCTACGACATTGTGAGTCGTTTACTTTTGATGCCCTTGTTTGGGTCGGTGTTACAGGGGTCAAGTACCTATCTTTATCAATAGACACTGAATCAGAGTGTATCTTGTAGAAGAAGGTTAAAGAGGACTGCTCACGACGGGCCTCCAGGGACGGCCACTCTAGCTCATTAAGCATGTCACCGACGCTACTTCTATTTCGCCATCGCCTACAGGTCCATCGAGCAGCTGTCCTCTGCACCTTCTCCACCTGCTGAGTCTGAGTTTTAACATAGGGATGCCAAATGGGTGATGCATATTCGAGTTGAGGGCGAACCAATGTTTTATATGCAACATCCTTTGTCTGCCTAGGTGCAAAAGCCAAGTTCCGTCTAAGGAATCCCAAAGTCCTAGTTGCTTTAGATGTAATCTCTGAGATATGTTGACCCCAATCAAGATCGTCAGTGATGGTGATACCAAGATATTTGCCGGATTGAACATGCTCCAAAACTTGCTGGTGAAGAGTATAGTCAAACTTAATTTGCTTGTCCGGAGGGTGTCGTGATTATCATCAAACGTCGATAACGTCAACTAATAAAATTGGTATGAATGCTCTTATTGTCGTGTACATGTAACGTCATGACGACGTAATTCTTTCAATTGAAATTGCAATGTACATCTTCGGTAAACAAAAATCTATTTAAAATTGTGCTATGATAACCAGAATCTTACACTCGTGGCTCTTTGTCTCTCGCTGGTTTGTTGTCCTCAATCAATGTGTTATGTATTGATCTTATAAAGAGAAGACTCTAATTGTCCTCAAAATGTCCTACCTCAATTATTGTTTCCATTATGACAATAAAGAATAAGATTGAAAAGAACGACTCTTTACATCACCGCAAATAAAATAGTCTGGGGATGCATTTTGTGTAAAACTTTTGTAATAATAACCAGGACTAGAACAGTCATAATAGCGTAAAGCGTAATATAAACATGTCTTTCTATAATAAAATATAGTTTTAATGGTGACAACTGCTTTTGAAACCCCCATCTATGAGTGTAAGGCGACTATTTTTGGTTTAAAACGGCATTTACATGCTCAATTTCCGAATGGTCTTTTTTTTTTTTTTATCTCTTTGCAATATTCGCACTTGCCCACAACTCTCTTTGTTTTGGTGAGTTTAGAGTCTCAGATACAGTGTGCAATAGCAATACAGTGAATTATCAGTGGCTTGAAACCTACAAATGTTTTATCCCAGAAGGGGATGATGGGAATACCATGGGAATTAGACGGTTTGAAAACTCCAACCTTCTAGCAATGTGTCACAATTTTGTGTCGATTAATTCCTAGGTGGGCGTTAGAGCAGTGTCGTCGTTAAACTTCAAGGTCAGTTATCTACGACCTCGCCCCTGTCTTGACGTATTTAGTCATATTTCAAAGCGTTCTGTTTATTTCGATGTCTAATCCCCAGTGTTCCGACATTCGACGCTTTATCTGGGAAAGCAATGTTAGTTACTCGACGTTGTCAGCGTTCTTTATGTGATACCATTACGATGACACACCCGTGCGATTCGACGCATTTTTCACATCTCCAAAATGACTATTTTCTGATGGAAATCTTAGATATTTTTTCATAATAATGCTCGAAACATAGGTTAAAGGTGCTCATTAGAACCACCTCAGTGCGGCGGTTCCAACGAGTACCCGCAACCTATGTCTTGGAGCAGAAATTAGAAAAATAATGTATACCCCCGTAAACCCCAGTTTTCTCTATATAAAGTGAAGTTTAGGGGTCTTCATTTTACGGACTACTTCACGTAACGGCAGTATTTGGCTCCCTTACAATATGCCGCTATAGTGAAATTGCCACAGTAGCATAATATTTGATCCGTGATAATAGGTAATAAAGGATTTTACCCTTAATAACTCCAAAAATCAAACGTTGTGGACATTTGTTAGAATCGCCTCGTCAAATATCCACAACATTTTATTCTTTGACTAATAACTTACAATAGTTTTGAATATCTCAATGAATGCATCTCATCTTGAGATAAACATTCGTTCTATTCAAAATGTCGTTATAACAAGTTTTGTCGTTTCATTGAATGTCGGTATAAAGAGGGTTGGCCGTAATTAGGATGTTCTGTCACTGCCTTGTTAATGTGGTCAAAACAATATTCTCTTTACAAGATCATTGTAGCACACATAATAGAAAACCCAAAGTAGCGTGATATATTACCCTTTTCATGTAAAAACCAAACACCTCATGCAATATCCACGTATTTAATTGAAGAACGGATGTTTATGTATATTGATAAATACAAATGAGCGTCACGCAAGTGTATATCAAATCTGGCATCAGTGCGCTTAAGCTCGTATGCTTGGATAAACGAGTATTCAAACATACATTGTGTTTCATTCAAATCCTTTTATTGTATGACACTTATGTTGAAATTTGATTTGATTTTTGTTGATTGACTAACTCGAAGCACACAATGCCATAGATTCGGTGCTGTTTCAGCGTTGTGTGCTCAAAACACAGAGAGAGAGAGAGAGAGAGAGAGAGAGAGAGAGAGAGAGAGAGATAGTACTGATTTCAACTCGTAAAATTTAATGTTGCCCTCTGGTTGTTTTGTTTTGTATGTGTTTTATTTTTATTGTTTTACTTATACTTTGCCGCCGAACGTTGCATATTTGTATCGCTCCTCTTGTTATTACATTTATTTGTAATCAGAGTGAATAAATTATTTGATTTGATTTGAAACCAGATTAGAATAGCATGACCAACTTTTGGCTACGGGATTGGTCTGAAAGTAGAAACAAGATTTTGGTACAAGTATAGGTCATTTGATTAATCAATGGAGTCGTGAAAAATAACACAGTTATGCATTTTACATATACAATCTATATTTAAATTAATATTGGGGCCCCGTCAAGCGATTTTGGTACTTATCGCCTATGCGAGCAGCGAAGGTTCAGGCGAGCCTGCGCATCCGCGCAGTCTCGCCAGAACGTTCGCTGCTCGCTCATACAAGCAGTGAATCAAGAGGAACCTTCAGACAGAAAGCCATATCCCTGGCCGCTCTGAATGGCTGGGCATGCGCAGTTAAAATTTGTCATGACGGAATGCTCGAAGACCCAAATTCGCTTGGCGGGGCTCATTGAAGATTTGATAATATTTAAATGGAAGGTAAGTGTTATAATCAGACTGAATGACAAAGTTGTAGAATATCTCGAATATTTTTTGCTCACGGACTGAATGACTGATATTCAGTCAAAGAAATACGTGAGCTGAAATGCTGTCTTAGTGCTCGATGTTATTCAAAGAATTCCTTATAAATCAGAAAATACAAAAATAAGCGGGGAAAACAGCATGAAAGAGATTTCATTATACGCCAGTATTGTATTAAATTCAATTATTCTTCGTATAGAGTCATATTCGTGAGATACTTTTTTTCGTTATGGAAAACTAATGGAGCAAAATAAAGGTCTCAGTAAACTATATTTACCAATTGCAACGTACCGGGTGCTGACAGTTATAAGTATCGGGGCCACAGTAGGAAAACACATAACTCTGTGTTGTTGTTTTTTTTTCTCTAAACAATAGTTGGAAACATTATGAAAATCTGTGTTGTTGTTTCTGATGATTTATGCTTCAAAAACAGGTATTTTTTCAGAGCCGTCACATCACCAAGTGTGATGCTGCACTACGAATAAACGTAGGTGACGCCAAATATCCAAAAGCGCATCAGTATTTTAGTTTCATCACGAAAACACGCCTATATAAATTTGACCCACTTGAACCCAACTTTTATATTGTAAAACTGGGGTTTACAGGCGTAAACCTTATTTTTCTTATTTCTGCTCTACTTTCTGATGGAAATTTGTGATATTTTTTCTTATTTCTTATTAATACTGCAAACATAGATTGTGGGTGCTCATTAGAACCATCTCATCGGTTCTCACGAGTACCCACAACCTATATCTTGGAGCAGAAATAAGAATAATACTTTGACTGAAAATTGGTAGATGCAGTTAGCTCGAGCGTGTTAAATTATATGAGTATTCAAGATCAAGGTCATTCTTTGACATTGGCCAAAGATCATTCAGATATGAAAATTAAAACTTATTTTCCTCAGCAACTACTGAATAATTTATTACAAGAAAATGAAAATTGAATAAAATGAGTTCGGTCACATGACCAAGATGGTCGCCGTGCCCATATGAGATAAAACCTTTCAAAAATCTTCTTTTCCAAAACCAAAGGACCGGTTGTCATGAAACTTGATATGTAGGAATGGTGACTCGGGCCCATCATAGTTTTATCAAATGATGACCTTCGGACGACCTTGACCTATTTTAGCCTAATGTCAAATTTTGTCAGGTAGAATTTGGTATGGGAAAAAAGTCAAAACTTTGTATTTTTCGGAACTTTTTCAGTCTCTGATCTGAAAATCGATAAATGCAGACAGCTTAATGAGTGGCTGAAACTACGAGTATTCAATGTCATGTCATTACTTGGCGTTGGCATAAGGCCTTCCAGATTTGAGGACTAAAACTTATTTTCCTCTGGATCTTCTGTGATCAGATTTTATGTCAAAGCTTATAGAAACAAGCAAATTTAAATTTTTTAATATGAGTTGAGTCACATGCCCAATATGGCCACTATGGCCATATAAAGTAAAAACACTTCTGACACCTTCAATCTCCGGATCCAACAGATCGATTTTCATTAAGCTGGGAATGTGGCATGGGGACTCGGGCCCATTATATTTTCTTCAAATGATGTCCCCAGGATGGCCTTAGTCTATTTTATGCCAAGGTCAAATTTGGTCGCCGCATAGGTATTTGTATGGGAAAAAGTAAACACCGTGTATTTTTCGAAAAATATTGCAGCCTGTCATCTGAAAATTGGTAGATGCAGTTAGCTAGTTGATTGGATAAAACTGCTTGAGTAATAAAGGTCAAGGTCATCATATGATCTCGGCCTAAGGTTCTTCAGATATGAAAATTAAAATTTATTTTTCACAGACACACTGCTCCATGTGTAACCAAATGTCACATGAAAGCTTATAAGGAACAAACAAATCAAAATTTATTAATACGAGTTCGGTTGCATGACCAATATGGCCGCTTTGCCATTATAAGGTAAAACCTTCAGAAATCTTTTTCTCTGGAACCAATGGGTCACGTGTCCAAGATCGATACCATGGTTGAACCATTTAAAAGTCTTCTTCACAGAAATGAAATGGTTCCATAAACTCATAGTACTCAGGTGAGCGGCTCAGGACCATTGGTTCTCTGGTTATCATAGAAAAAAAAAACAGTATACACGTAGATCAGTGTTTTAACTACTCTAGTGTGAAACTATTTCACCAAAGTATACTCGTATTTTTGAGCGAAGTACCATCCTCTAAGCAATGTGCCCTCCATATGAGCTATGCATAAGAAAACACGTCCGTTCGACATTGTGCATTCTTTCATACTTCCAAAACGGTCATTTTTCTCATGCACATTTGTAATATTTTCTCATATCAACTCTACACATAGGTTGCGGGTGCTCGTTAGAACGGCCTCATTGAGACGGAGCCGCCTCTGTGAAGCGGTTCTAATGAGTACCTATAACCTATGTTTTGGAGCAGAAATAAACAAATATAATATATACCACCGTAAAACCATGTTTTCTCTATATAAAGTGGGGTTTAGGGGGATATTCATTTCGAGGAATTGTTGATATGATGACATGAAAAATCTTGTTTTCGGCATTTGTGAACAACAAATGCACAGATCAACCCGCGTATCCACTTAAATATCAACGACAGAACGAAGTGTATACACGAAAACCTGTAAAACAGAAGAGCAGATCTTTATCGACTGCACGTGAATACTGGTAAAACCGCTTAAAAGGACTAAGCCTGCAAATTTTTAGCAACCGCACGTGAGTACTTGTAAACCGCTTAGAAGGACTTCGCCTGCCCAGGCAAAATAGTGCGAGTCGGACCATCCAACGCATATACGCCCTATTGCTTTCCTTGAGATATCATTTCATCTCAGTGTCTCGTAATAGTCCAACAAAATTGGAAGCAACGTATTCAAAATGACCTATATTGTATGATGGGGACGTTAAACTTCAATTTAAACAAACAAACAATTTTCTGAGCATCGAAGCAGTTTGGTTCCATTACCGTTATACACCCGTGCGACATAGTGCATTTTTTCACACCTCCAAAACGGTCATTTTTTCTGATGATAATTTGTAATATGTTCCTTACTTATACTGCAAACATAGGTTGTGTGTGCTTGTTAGAAAGGTTGCGCGTGCTTGTTACCATCTCATTGAGGTGGTTCTAATCAGTGCACACCATCTCTATAAAAAGCGGGTTTAGGGGTTGTTTATTTCACGGACATGTTCACTTAATGGCTGCTTGGTACAATGACTTCTGTTTATATACCTAAAATTCCAAGACACTGTCTAGTTTCTTCCACAGAGCAGACCGGTTATGTTTTACTTGGTCGCGAGTTTAACATCGCGTGATCAAGTCCGTGAAACGAACACATGCTAAACCCCACTTTACATAGAGAAAACTTTGGTCTACGGTGATATACTTGTACATTATTTTTCTTATTTCTGCTCAAAGACATAGGTTGTACGAGTATGCACTCGTTAGAACCGCCTCAATAACGAGCATGCACAACCTATGTTTGCAGTACAAATAAGATAATTACATTTATCAAAGATTTTCTCACGAAAAGCAGCAATTTTGGAGATGTGAAAAAATGCACGGGTGTGTTAGCGTAATGAATAGAGGTTTATTCGTGTGTTGGGCGTTAATATAATCTCATGCATTTACCGAGTATGAAGCATGGCGGACCTTCAATGAACTCGACCATTTTCTACATTATAGATGTAGGGTTTCTGCCATCTATAATTACGTCTAGTATTATAGTCTCACTGACCTATCACTAATAAATAGACGCAATGCCGCTTGGGAAAGGAAAAAGAGAACGAGTTAGCGACACGTGGGCACAGCAAAATACAAACAAGTCGTGCGTTTCCCATTCATCATATGACGAAAGAAATTGTGTTTTAGGGCTAAATTGAAAGAAAACACTTGTACGCAGATTTCCTAGCGCTGCTGGTGCAAAACGTTATCATCGTTCAATCATACTGAAGATAAACATTGTTTATTTCGACGTCACTGACGTCGCGTGAGTAAAATTGAATGTATTCATTTAAGAAATGAAATTTATTTTTCTGCAGTTCATGGAGGTATGAACGCAGTGGGTCGCGTGTAAAGTAAATGAAACTTTGCTAGCGACCCGCTGTCGTTCATACTTTCAAGAAAGGCAGAAAAATTAAGTTTATTTTTTATATTTACATTATTTGCCCCTCATCACTGGGCGAAAAAATGCTTGTAAGTCAAACTTGTAAAGCTGAAAAACATTTACACGCTGTTTTTCTACAAAGAGCGGAATAGCGTTGACGTCATCAACGCCCGTAGAGAACAATGGTTTAGAATGACATCACTTAACGCCACTGAAAATCATGTGGTTCGATGCGTTCATGGAAGTATGAACGCAATTGTTTTCTAAAGGTTTACAATTGACTTTACACTGGAAATGTAAATATTGAAGTATGAACAATGTGGCTTCCCAGTGGTTAACTATATGGATTTTCTACAGATGAACTGACAATGTAAATATATATGAATTAAGTCAATAGGGAACAGTCTCTGATCACTCCGGTTTTCGCCCACCCCCGATTAACGATCGACTCGTTATGAATGAAATAATCTTGAAATAAAATTTAAAAAAATAACTTAAGATATAAATTTTATTTTTCTGCTGTTCATGAAAGTAAGAACGCAGTGGGTCGCGTGCGAAAAAAAATGAATCCCGAAATGGTTCTTGTAAACTTTGCTAGCGACCCGCTGTCGTTCATACTTTCATGAAAAGCAGAAAAATACATGTAAGTTTATTTTGTACATTTACATTCTTTGTCCCTGATCACTCAGCGCAAAAAATGCTTATAGGGCAAACTTTTTAAAGCTCATAAACATTTTACACGCTGTTATTCTAAAAAGAACGGAACAGCGTTGACGTCCCCAACGCCCGTAGAGCACCATGGTTTAGACTGACGTCACTTGACGTACTGAAAATCACTCTGGAACCTAAAAGCTATGCGTAATCTACCAAGGAAGGCATTGCGGTACGTAACACTCCCCCACTTCGAGCAAGTAATCTTTCATGATGACGCAAAGCCACATACGGTGAAGTAAAGTCCGACCCTGGACGAAAACCCATCGTACGACATGAAAATCGTAACAAAGAAATCCAGAATAACTGGAAACATCCCCCGCTCGGGTGAAATTACAACGCTTTAACCACTGAGCTAAAGAGTCGACTGCCTGACGCAGTTGTAAGAGCACGGTTAAAAATCTAGAATTTAGTAAATGCGGTCAGTAACAGTAGGTGCTTATTAGCCTGTATCATACGTGATTAAAATACCATAACGTGCGCAAGAAAATAACAGATTTGAAGCCATCTTCGGACATGGGCATGTGTTTTGGTATTGAGGTAGAAGCAGGTCGGCACCTTAATTCTGATTAAGAATGCCGCTATAACGTCGGGCCGGATTGGTTACTATGCAGCAATTTCGGCCCGGCGTTTGCCCGCTGCTTTGTGCTGGTTTGGAAAGTATATATTTATAATTCCAATTCTCCATCATTATGTGCATCTCGAGGGATTTGATTGGTTGAAATTAATTAGGGGATAACTGTATTGAAAATTGTCATTTGGGGAGGTAAATCGGTGGTTTTACGGTCGGAAATTTCGTTTTACGGCGACGCGTCAGCGGAGCTGTAAAACGGAATTTGCGACCGTAAAACCACCGATTTACCTCCCCAAATGACAATTTTCAATACAGTTATCCCCATTCTGTTGCACTTATTCGGTTGTTTTGTTAAAAATTATACTATTTTGCACAAAGCGGCAGGCGTTGTGAGCTGCGTAAAACCAAATGTCAGCCAATGAAAAACGACGTTACGTGGTGACGTCGGATTTCCGACAGTATATCGTGGAATATACTGTCGCACATTTTTGACGTTATCCAATCAGACGTCGCGTTACATACGTAAGTGCATTAGAATGTTTTATAATTCGATAAATTCCATTGCAATAATCTCAGATCTGTTTCACTGACCGTTCCAAGGCGGCTCTTCTGTGGCGATTTATTTATGTTGTTGTTTGTTACTTACTGTGTGTATCACTTGTGTCTTTTAATTTTGGATGGCCATATGGCCATTTTGTGGGAAAGTAACTGTCCATATGGCCTTCCTTTGTTTAGGTTTCCATTATGGTCCGGTCGCTAAATGTTTGTATTTCTTTCCCTTTGGTGTCTTTTATGGATGGAGTAAGTTAATTGTATCAATTCCTGATCTTTGTTTTACTTCTACTTTACTGTGTGTATCACTTGTGTCTTTTAATTTTGGATGGCCATATGGCCATTTTGTGGGAAAGTAACTGTCCTTATGGACTTCCTTTGTTTAGGTTTCCATTATGGTCTGGTCGCTTAATGTTTGTATTTCTTTCCCTTTGGTGTCTTTGGTGGGTGGAGTAAGTTAATTGTATCGATTCCTGATCTTTGTTTTACTTCTACTTTACATAGCGACAGGTAATATAACGTGACGTCAAATAGCAAGTTTAGAACCCGCACGTGACGTCATTGTTTATTATGCGACGCCAACAGCGTTCGATTAAAAGAAGGAGAACTATTGAAAACGTAAATGTTAGACAACAAATAACCTGAATTTAAAGACATACCGTTTTATCGCTTGGGTTTCTTTCCTTTCAAACATTTCGAGTAAAATGTTGGAATTATAAGGAATGAGTCGACTCAGGATAGATAGATAGATAGATAGATAGATAGATAGATAGATAGATAGATAGATAGATAGATAGATAGATAGATGTAAACTCCAGCGAATCACTCACAAACTTTTTCGGGCTTTATGCAGTTTGTGAGAGATTCGCCGGAGTTTACACATCGATAAATCCACAAAATGAAATTTATTACTATAAAAGATAGCTGTGGATACGCGTTAGAACCGCGTTTTAACGAGCACATTTTATGTTTGTATGTTTAGAGCAAAAAAGAGAAAAAGCCAAACATGTTCTTCTGAAAAGGAGTAACCTCAAAACCATGACAGGTGCCGTCAATAAGTTGTTTTTTTTGTGTTTTTTTTTGGAGGTGTGGGGGGAGGGGGGGGGGCGAGGCGGGGTTTTGGCAGCATATTGTTTATTTTCTATGTATTATGTTTTATTATTATTATTATTATTATTTTATTGTTTTGTTTTTATTTTTGATGTGAGGAGAAGAGTGTCAGTCATGATTAGCCTGTGCAGTTTGACTACAATGTCCTTGTACAATAACTATATCACCGTCCAGTATTTGTCAGTCCAGCTGATTTTATGATCGTTTTTGTTGATCTTTTGCGTACGTTCTTCAAATTCATTTGTATTGTAAAAATCATTCATGGGTGTAGGTTCAACAGCGACCGTTCTGACCCGAGGGATGTCATGAGAGAAACGTTATCAGAATCGTTTTACCCATTGCACGCGGGAACTCCTAAAAGGGGTACATTGCCAAACAGTGCAGGCTGTGATCAGACTCCGCAACACGCGGCGTCTGATAAGGGCCTGCACTATTTGCTAACAGAATTTTCCTTCAAAGATAGAATAAAAACGAGAAAGTAGGCCTGACACCCCTTACTTGACAAATGGAATTGTCCAACATACAGCAATGCAAGAGTCGGCTTGTATACAATGGGCTAAGGTTGCTGTCGTGGTACCCAGAGATGTTAGGTCCGTTTGGAACGGAGTCTTTGGCGAGGTTCCGATCGACCTGGTCATCAAGGGAGTTGAAAAAGTCTATTATAAAGATAACACACCCATGCGACATAGTACAGTACTTCACGTCTCCTAGATCATAAAATGGCTACTTTGCTAGTAAGAAATGCATCAATGAAGTACCGCCTCATTGAGGTGGTTCTAAAGGGTACCCACAATCTATGTCTTGACGCAGAAATATGAAAAACCGTAAACCCCAGTTTTCTCTATATAGAGTGAGGATTTGTGGATTTTCATTTCATGGAAATGTCCACGTGTTCAGCTGAAAGATTTGTCTTGAATATCACAGCCGTCAATTATATTGCGATGGCCGTTATCACCGCGCGTATATGTCACCTTTTTTACTACAAACAAAACATGCGAATAACGAATTCGTTATACTGGAAAGCTTTTTGACGAAATTTTGTACATTATTGCAGAGTTTCCCAAAATATTCTTTTGTAGCGGACGTCGTCAGAAGTACATGTTTACATTTGACGTAATCAAACGCGTCCTTTTGCGCGCACTTCGTTGATCACGGTGTTCAGTGGGAAAATGTTTACGTCATGTTAGAATTAGGGGATAACTGTTTTCAAAATTGTGATTTGGGGAGGTAAATCGAAGGTTTTACGGTCGGAAATTTCGTTTTACGGCGACGCGTCAGCGGAGCCGTAAAACGTAATTTGCGGCCGTAAAACCGACGATTTACCTCCCCAAATCACAATTTTGCAATACAGTTATCCCCATTCTAATGCACTTCTACGGTTGTTTTGTTAAAAACTGTATTATTTTGCACAAAACGGATAGCGCTGTGAGCAGCGTAAAACCAAATGCCAGCCAATGAAAAGCGACGTTACGCGATGACGTCGGGTTTCCGACAGTATATCGCAGAATATACTGTCGCAAATTTTTGACGTTATCCAATCAGACGTCGCGTTACATACGCAAGTGCATTAGAATGAGAGTTTTATATCGGAATACAAAGATGTACCGAACGAATGAAAATCAATCACAGAAATTTTATTCATTTGTTTATTGGCTCGAAATTACTGCGGTGCATATTTCTTATCAACTGCAGTAAAACCAAGATAGCGGACATCGCAATTCAGCACGCGCGAGAGGGGTATATATTCTTGTTCGCGTGGTATATAGAAAATTATTACCCTTGCGCTGTCCAGTCAAACGCCTCCAAATTTATTTGCAGTATAACAAATCTGTGATTTACTGTCGGAAACCCGACGTCATCAGGCAACGTCGCTTTTCACTGGCTACGATTTGGTTTAACGCAGCTCATAGCGCATGTCGCCTTGTGCAAATTAGTACACTGTTTAACTATGCATTTGAGTGGGGATAACTGTATTGAAAATTTTAATTTGTGGTGGGGTGGGGTGGGTCGTAAATCATCGGTTTTACGTTAGTGGCGAGTCGACATAAAACGAAATTTCCTACCACAGAAAGCACCGATTTACTAAATCCCCAAAAGACAATTTTCAATACAATTATTTCGTAAGAAAAGGTAATATTAAACCGCCTGCGACGGTCAGCAAGAAAATAACAAACGTGGATATAATAAAAGACCCTTACACGATTATTTATTTCAAAAGGCTCGTTTCTTACTTTCATATAAAAAGGAACACTTATATAAAATCCTATATGTTCCACTGAAAATTCCAGGATATACATTATCGGATGTGTATCTTGTATTGTTCAGCGTTTTTCAGAATTAAGTCTGCCTAGAGGCGCCGAGGCTAATATCAACAAAAATAATACCACGAAAAAGCTAAAAGGTTGTGTCAAAATGTTTGTCGAATGACAAATGTTGTTTAGAGAACTCGTCTAACCAGAGAAGGAATCTATCTATAATCCTAATATAGATTCACTGTGCCGTGCCAAGTGGTTAGTCATCGTATAAACAAGTCCGCTCTGGACTGAAATTTATAAAGACATTACGAAAACACACCTATACAAATATATTTTACCCCCTAAAATACGAAAACACACACATACAGTTCTAGTTTTGTAGTCTCATGTTACTGTATGACCTCTTGTAAATTCTGGATATTCGTATATCACCAACAATGCTGCAAATGTGTGATGGTTCCCAACGGGCGTTCGTGATAGAACTGTGCTGCATCGGCGATGATCTGACGTTGTGACGTCGAAATAGTGTTGATACAGCGTCGTAATGTCCAACATCGACACTATCACTTTGTAACAGTACAATTAATACCTTTGCAATCGACAATTGCTTTGATTTATCTCTGTTGTACCACTGACAAGTATCTTATATCTAGGGATACAGATTCGTATAAGTCCTTGACTTTCTTCTGAATCCCTTTTGTATTATATCATTTATTTACACTTTGTATTCGTATGCTTGCTATACGAATAAAATATGTTTAAACCAAAATACGAAAATTCCGGATAAAAAACCGTGGTATTTTTCTTATTTCTACTCACAATATGAATTGTGAGTACACGTTAGAACCGTCTCATCGAGGCGGTTCTAATGAGTACCCACAATCTATATTTTAGAGCAAAAATAAGAAAAATAAGTTTCACCGCTGAAAATGCCAGTTTTACTATATAAAAGTTGGGTTTCCGGGGGATCAGAATTATATAGGTGTGGTTTCGTTATGGAAAACTGAGGTTTACGGGGTGTATATTATTTTTTCTCATTTTTGCTCCAATACATAGGTCGCGGGTACTGGTTAGAACTGCCTCAACGAGGCGGCACCAACGAGCACCCACAACCTATGTTTGCGGTATACACAGGAAAAGTAGCCATGTTGAAGATGTGAAAAGTGCACTATGTCGCACGGGTGTGTTATCGAACTATGCTGTCTAATAGTTTTGCATTAGTAAGTGCTACATGTAGTTTTAATTTTTACTCGAGCCTCCGTACTGTAACAAAATGGTGGATATTTGAGAAGCCGCGTTCTAGTGTCCCTTTTGAGGACGCAGTACACATGTTGGCAAAAATAAACAGAGCCTTATTATAAAGAATCCGTAAATATCGGAGTGTGACATTTTCCAAAATGAACGTTCAAGTCCAGTGTTCCAACATACAACTTTTAAAATGTCGGTTTTTTTTTTCGGCGTCGGGTGGGGTTGGTAACGACTCAACATAATTAAGGACATCTTACGCCGGTCAGCTTAACTGGACAGGCTTTTACATATCCATCACCATCAGTGGACATTCTTTCGCAAGAATCATTATTTATTTATTTTATTTATTTATACAATATTTTAAGAGGATACACTTTTAGCTAAAATAGCCAGTCTACCAAGTGGCCCTCTATAAAACATATCAACCAGTAATACAAAATATTTACAAATATATACATATGCATTTCTAAAACAATCTAAATCTTATGGATGCAATAAAACATGAGGTATACATGATTGTTAAAATCTAACATGATACTAGAATAAGTTAATTCAGTTCATTTAAAAGTATGTTTGTACAGCATTTTAAAATAGTATTGTTCTCGTTATAACCAACAGATAGCAAAAATGTGTGCCCGCACATTTACATATCTGCTATTTTAAAAGCACTTTAGTTAAATTATATTGCACATTTTATTCTGGTTAAAATCAACAGTAAAATTCAAACCTGCACATTTATAAAGCTAGTAACCTGTGTAGATTCAACAAATGACCTTTGGTAATTCCAAATAAAAGTACTAATATAATATCTGAATTAAAATATCTTAAATTACCGACTTTCCTTTAAGATCGTTACAAGTACATAAAGTTTTTTAAGTAGAAGTAAAACAAAGATCAGGAATTGATACAATTAACTTACTCCATCCATAAAAGACACCAAAGGGAAAGAAATACAAACATTAAGCGACCAGACCATAATGGAAACCTAAACAAAGGAAGGCCATATGGACAGTTACTTTCCCACAAAATGGCCATATGGCCATCCAAAATTAAAAGACACAAGTGATACACACAGTAAGTAACAAACAACAACATAAATAAATCGCCACAGAAGAGCCGCCTTGGAACGGTCAGTGGAAGATTTCCACTGGGGGGCTTAAATCGATTTTACGTGGCCACAATCCTCGCCCTTACTTCCGTCGCGATTTAGACAAATAATTTGTTCAGTCCGCATGAAGGCCTCCTAACTCATCAGTGCAACATCTCCGTGAACACAGAAATCAAAGAACCACAGAGGTGAGACAACGGTAAGCCTGCTTTGAATTCCGTTAGGGATTTAGATGTTCTTAAAGACTCTGGTAAAGAGTTCCATAATTTTGAAGCGGAATATGAAAACGAGCGATCAAATAGCGCAGTACGTGACCTTGGTACAGATAAAAGGCCATTATTAGTTGACCTTAAAATGACAGTATGTGTTTCTGACATAGGTTTTAATAGGTTAGAAATATACGTGGGTGATAAATTATTTAGCGCTTTAAATGTCAATATCGCTTTGTTATACATCAGTCGTTTTGGTACTGAAAGCCATCCAAGCTGTTCAAACATTTGGGCGGACGGGGTCAGATAATCAGATTGCAAGATGATCCGAGCAGCTCGTTTTTGTAACCTGCATAGTCTTTCGATGTTTGTTTGCGATGTTGTGCCCCATGTATTACAGCCATAATCCAGTAACGGCAGAATGTAACTTTGATAAAACAGTTTTTGAATGTCTTGTGGAACATACATTGATATTTGTTTGAGGAGTGATATTTTAGTAGAAAGGGTCGAGCAAAGATTATCTATTTGGGGTGTCCATGAGAGGTGATCGTCAATGATTATACCCAAGAGTTTTTGTTTAGATGCTTTATGGATAGTATTACCATCTGTCACTAAGTTTAGGTCACAAGTATCATGTACGCGATGTTTTGGACCCAGTAGCATATATGTCGTTTTATCAAAATTAATGGGCAAATTATTTCGTTTACTCCAGTGTACAGTATTGAGAAAGTCATCAAGTATCTCAGTATTTATTGTGGCTATACTAGAACTGCTTGTATGGATTGTGGCGACATCAGCAAACAAATACAAATTACGAAAACATTGGAAACCCCCAAGGAAACGAAAATTGTAAGATGAAAAATTGTGATATTTTTCGTATTTCTGCTCAAAATATAGATTGTAGGTACTCTTTAGAACCGCCTCGATGAGGCAGTTCTAACGAGTACCAACAATCTATATTTTAGAGCAGAAATAAGAAATGATCCAGTCATGAATCAGCGGAAATCAATTTTTTTTTCGTGTTAGATTGGCGTCAATACCTGTATTTATCATGACAGTTTTCCGTTACATCCGTTTTGGCGTCAATACCTGTATTTATCAAAGTACTTTTCCGTTACATCCGTTTGTCTTCACATGGTTGTTAATTAGCCGACTTATATTCCAGTGACACGGCAGTGAACTCTGTCAACACAATAGTGTGAATCTTCATATTTCCTCTCACGAGAAAATCGCATTTTTCTTTGCGACCGGATAAGACACAAACCAACCTAACCTCTAATTACGATAACACCCACGTACTATAAAATGGCGTCTATCTTATCTATAAAACAAACATTTTTCGGATGAAAAGGTTTGGTTTTTTTTTTTGTTGTTGTTGTTTTTTTTTTTTTTTTTTTTGTTTGTTTTTTTGGTTCTTTTTTTCCCCCTTTTTTTGTTGGGTGGGGGGGGGGGGGGTCTTTTTCTTCTTATTTCTAGTCTAAATACTGATTTTTTTGTGCTCGTTAGAACTATCTCACAACCTATGCCTTGAAGCAGAAATAAGAAAAACAGAGTACACTACCTAATTTTCTATCGCCCTATACATATTTGGTGTTAAGTGGTAGGGGGGGGGGTCTTCATTCCGGTGACTTGTAAACCTGATGACAGATCAACAAGAGTCTAGAAATGTCATCACGTAAACACGCCTATATAATTCTGACCCACTTGAACCCCACTTTTATATTGTAAAACTGGGTTTTACAGGGGAAAAGCTTTTTTTTCTTGTTTCTGCTCTAAAATATAGACTGTTGGTACTCGTTAGAACCGCCTCGATGAGGCGGTTCTAACGAGTACCGACAATCTATATTTTGAGCAGAAATAAGAAAAATATCACAAATTTTCCTCTTAAAATATTCGCTTTTCCGGCGGTAAGGTTTACAATGTATTTGAATAGAAGTGTTTTCGTAATGTATTGTTCTTTTTTCCGACCGGATAAGACACAAACCAACCCAACCTCCATTTATGATAACACCCACGTGCTCTAAAATGGCGTCTATCTTATCTATACAACAAACATTTTTCGGATGAAAATGCTTTTTTTTTTTTTTTTTTTGGTTGATTTTTTTGTTTCTCATTACGAAAACATGCCTATACAAATACATTGTAAACTTTACCGCCGAAAAAAGCAAAATTTTAAGAAGAGCTATTGTGATTTTTTTTCTTATTTCTGCTCAAAATATAGATTGTGGGTACTCATTAGAACCGCCTCATCGAGGTGGTTGTAAAGAGTACCAACAATCTATATGTAAGAGCAGTAATAAGACAAATAAGGTTTACCCCTGTAAACCCCAGTTTTACTGTATAAAAGTTTGCTTCAAGGAGGTCAAAATTATTTAGGCGTGTTTTCTTGATTATATTTTTGGTCTAAATACTGATTGTGTGCTCGTTAGAACCATCTCACAACCTATGTCTTGGAGCAGAAATATGATAAACAGTGTATACCCCCGTAAACCCCGATTTTCTATCTCTCTATATAAATTTGGTGTTAAGTGGGGGCGGGGGTCTTCATTCCACGGACTTGATGACAGATCAACAAGGGTCTCGAAATGCTATATCTAGCAACCGGGCGTATTATAACTTTAACAGGTGAAAAAATGCTACAACCTTTATCCAGGTCGAGGATCGAACCCGGGCCACCGGATTGATAAGCAAACACTCTACCGCGTCGCTATAAAAGTACAAGTGTGCTATATACCTAAACCTTATGGCATTCTTCCCTCCACATTGAAATTTGTTCTCGAATTTCTGGCAGTCCGAGATCACGTGAAATGATGCTCAAGGAGTTCTAATGCACAAGTTAGTTATTTATGGTGGGCGCCAAATGTAACAGGTGAAAAAAATGCTACAGCCTTTGGCCCGGTCGAGGATCGAACCCGGGCCGCCGGATTGATAAGAAAGCACTCTTCCGCGTCGCTATAGAAGCCGGCTTGTAGTACAAGTGCTATATACCTAAACCCTATGACATAATCATCAATATGACAGCTTACATTCCTGCAATTCTCCAAAATGCAAGCGCTTCGTCAAAAGTTGAGTACCGTGCTGTAATTCGGTACTTGTATTTGAAAGGGAAAATATGTCAGGAAATACATTGTGAGTTGACCCATGTTTATGGGTCTTCTGCACCATAGTATGCACAAGTTAAATTCTTGGTTGGGGAATGCAAACGCGGTAGCACGTCTTAAGAAGACGACACCAGGTCTGGACGCCAATCAGATGCCACCGATGAAGAGTACGGGATCTGGTGTACTCTGACAGGCGAATTAAGGTGGAAGAAATAGCCAATGAATTACAAATTGCACGTGGTGGCGTTTCATCAATTTTACATGATCGCTTGGGTATGCGCACGCTAACAGCCCGTTGTGTCCAAAAAGCCCGTTAGCTACGAGCAAATTAAAACCACAGCATGAGTACCCAGCGCATTGTTGAGGCGGTTTAGTTCAAAGGAAAATGATTTGCTTTCACGTCTGGTGACTGCCGCCAGAGAATAGAACACAAAAGTCGCCAGTGGGTAGGGCCGGGGTCTCCGAGGTCAAAGAAGTTCAAAACACAGTCCTCTGCTGTCAAGGTGATGACAACTGTATTTGGGAGCGCACAAGGTGTGATTATGTTGCACTTTGTAGCGCAGAAAAGTACAATAACAGGTGCATATTATGCAAATTTGCTCGACCAATTGAGAACTGCTATTCATGAAAACATGCCGAGGTAAACTCTCCAAAGGGACTCTGTTCTAACAGAAAAATGCAAGATGCGGTTGAGCGGAATGGGTACGAGCTAACCTATACTCCAGACTTAGCTGTTAGTGACTGTTTTCTATTCCGAAACTTGAAAAGGATGTCCATGAAGGTCATTTCTGGTCCAAAGAAGAAGTCGTGGCGGCAGTTGAGGAGTGGGTCTGAGACAAGCAGTGACAAGGACAGGTAAGACAAGAAGAGAAGACAAGGACTTCTTCAGTTCTGGGCTGGTGACACTGGAAAAGCGTTGGTCTATATATATCATCATCACGTGTAAAAAGGCCGTGAAATAAAGACCCCCCTAAACCCCACTTTATATAGAGAAAACTGGGGTTTACAGGGGTAAACATTATTTTCCTTATTACTGCTCCAAGACATAGGTTGTGGGTACTCGTTAGAACCGCCTCAATGAGGCGGTTCCAACCAGCACCCAAAACCTATGTTTGGAGTATTAATAAGAAAATTAGCACGGATTTTCATCAGGAAAGTAGCCATTTTGTAGATGTTAAAAAAATGCACTATGTTGCACGGGTGTGTTATCGAAATGTTCTAGAGGGCAATTACATCGAAAACGAAGAGATCGATCTCACCCAGAAATAAGCTATTTTGTTTTATTGACTCGCACGTGTAACATGATGACAAAAAATGTTCTAGAGGGCAATTACATCGAAAACGAAGAGATCGATCTCACCCAGAAATAAGCTATTTTGTTTTATTGACTCGCACGGGCTGCATGATGCTTCCACGCAGAGCTGAATCCGGCCCGCACACTAGTACTGGTAAACCGCTTAGAGGATCTAAGCCTGTCCAGAAACCGCGGTGCGAGGCGGACCGTTCATGCTAATAAACCCTATTGGTTTCATTGGGCGGCAGGGCTTGAGATGTCATTTCATCTCAATGTCGGGTAAAAGTCCCACAAAATTGGAAGCAACGTCTCCAAAATGACCTTTACAGTGTTGACGGGGACGTTAAACCTCAAATCAAACAAACAAACAAACAAAACATGATGACAGATAAACAAGAGTCTTGTAATATAGCAACCGGACGTATTGTAATATCCAAGACATCTTGAAAACGCGCCTATATAAATTGCCCCACATGAACCCCATTTTTATATATAGTAAATCTGGGATTTACAGTGGTAACCCTTATTTTTTTCTTATTTCTGCTCTAAAATATAGATTAAAGATTGTGGGTACTCGTTAGACTCGTTCTAACTCAAGTATTTACATTACCGGTGCATTTACAGAAAACCCCGTATAGTTAAATAGGGAGAAGCAATGTTAGTCAAACTTCGGTGTTTAGAATGTAAATTATGGGTGCTTGTTGAGTGAGTGAGTGAGTGAGTGAGTGAGTGAGTGAGTGAGTGAGTGAGGGAGGGAGTGAGTGAGTGAGTGAGTGAGTGAGGGAGGGAGTGAGTGAGTGAGTGTTTGAGTTTTACGTCTCACCAACAGCCAATGTGATGCGGAAACGGGACCTCGGTTTAAAGACTCCGAAAGGCTGGAGAAACCCGGGATATCGATCCTACGACCCCTGGTTTACAAAGCGTGATGCTTGTTAGAACGTTCCACTGCGGAAGTACATGCAAAAATGTTTTTTTTTTTTTTTTTTTTTTTGTTGTTGTTGTTGTTGTTGTTTTCTTTCTTTCTTTTTCTTTCTTTTTCAAACAGCTGCATTTTGAAACCTTTCAAACGAATTGAAGCCCCCTGTGGTGTATTGATCATGCTACAGTGGATCTTCAATGGCTCGAACACCTTTGGGACCTCGAAAATCTGTTCGAGACATGGGTAGTTCGAGCCATCGAGGGTTACTGTCAGGAGGCATAACGAGATACTTTTGGACATCTTTTCTTCGTTCTATATTGAAAATGTATGCTGCGCGTACTAATTAGAATCGCCTCATCGAGGCGATTCTTATGAGTACACACAGTATACATTTGCAAGATAGAAGACTAAAATCTCCTTAATTATCCCCCACATTTTCTTATGTAGAGGATTTCCGTAGGGGCTCAGAATGAGTTTGACTCGGTCATGCATGTAAACGAGCCATCGGTGTTCGAGCCATCGAAGTTCTACTGTACTTGCATCATAAACAAGTGACCATGGGTTCCATCCCGGGCGTCTGCAGTCTTTAAACCAAGGTCCCGTCTCCGTATAAACTGTGATGTTGGTGGGACGTAATACTCAAACAAATACATAAAGAATACGTGTGTTAGAATGGGTATCAGTGCATTTAAAATTGACATTTGGGGACGGTAAAAGTAATATTCCATTTTACGGAGGTACGTCACCGGAAAATGGAATTGCCAGGTTCGCTTCCCCAAAAGACAAGTTTGAAGAAACATGTAGTGTGTGTGTTGGGGGGGGGGGGGGGGGGAGGGTGAGTGGGTGTGTTAGTTTTACGTCCCACAAACAGTTAAGGTAAAGTGCATGCAGATATTACCAAATAATTTCCAGAATCGGACAGAAAGCAAAAGGATTGTCTGACTATGATTTCGGAAACCAATCCGAAAATAGGTCTCCGCTGTTGAAATTACTGGCAAAGATAATAAATTTCGCTTTTAAACGTTGTTGTCTTGCACTGTTTCCTGCTATGCTGTTTTTGGTCTGAATGTTATGTTTATGACATTTTAATAAACAGGATTCATAGCCTGTACTTTCTGATATTAACTGTCAAGCCGTCATTTTCTATTTGTCGATGATTTAATTTAGGCTTAGCCAGCTACTGGATCAATACAGGAGCATTTCAGAATGGTATGTGATAATAACACTGTATTGCAATGCATCACGTGGACAAGTCCGTGAAATGAAGACACCCTAAACCCCACTTTATATACTGAAAACTGGGGTTTACTGGGGGTAAACATTGTTTTCCTTATTTCTGATCCAATACATAGGTTATGGGTACTCGTTAGAACCGCCTCAATGAGGCGGTTCTAACGAGCACCCAAAACCTATGTTTGGAGTATAAATAATAAACATATCAAACATTTTCTTCAGAAAAAATTGCCTTTTCAGAGGTTTGAAAAATGTACTATATCACACAGATATGTTATCGTAATGACCCCCTATTTCCTGCTGTACATCAAAATTCGTTGCCTCCGATGCTGTAATTTCCCGGCAAGCCTACCCAAGACAGTTGCAATAATCAGCACGTCAAAAAGTCTGTGTAATGCAAACCCTTGCAAACCAAACTTAATACAGAGAAAAACCGGGATTTCCATTTATAACATTATTTTTTCCTTCTTTTTTATGTGCTCTAAGCCGCAGAATGTGTGTACTCGTTAGAATCGCATCAGTGTTCCATGTGTTTCATGCCTCCGCCGAAGCCGTTTACCCTGTATGGATGGATGGATGGATCGATCGATCGATCGATCGAGGCATGTATGTATGTATGTATGTATGTATGTATGTATGTATGTATGTATGTATGTATGTATGTATGTATGTATGTATGTATGTATGTATGTATGTATGTATGTATGTATAAGGACTTTTGGCGAGTCCGGTCAAAGAGCTGATGGCGGCAAATATGTTAATCATCATGATAAGACAATACGTCGCGCGCATGTATGTATGTATGTATGTATACTTAGAGACTTTAAAACCGCACCACTCATTATGGTCACCGAAGATAAACAATTCTGAATCAGTTTGAGCACTGGTATAAGTATTCATGATTGAGTTTTTCACATTACGATAACACACCCGTGCGACATAGTGCATATTTCTCATTTCCAAAATGTCTACTTTACTGATGAAAATCCCCAATATTTTTCTTATAAATACGGCAAAAATAGGTCGCGGGTAATCGTTAGAACCGCCACATTGAGGCGGTTCTAACGAGTACCCACAACCTATGTCTTGGATTAAAAATAAGAAAAAATAATGTATACCCCGTAAACCCCCGTTTTTTCTTTATAAAGTGGGGTGTAGGGGGGTCTTCATTTCACGGACTAGTTCACGTGATGATTACTGCAAATGCTTAGAGGGGATGTGCAGCCATGCATGAAAGCGCCGAGAAAAATGTAAATTTGTTGTTTTTTGTTGTTGTTGTTGTTGTTTTTCGCATAAAAATTAAAGAAATTGATAGTTAAGCCGTAGTTTAGCATTTATGCTCCGGAGTGAATACTACATACTTTAAAAACAACGCAGAAATGACAAATTTATGCCATTGAAAAAGAGTTTTATAAATGTTTGAAAATTTAGGACGTTTCCAAAAATAGGGGTGCAGGTTAATTTTCGTAGACAACTGATGTTTCACAAAATAACATTGGAAGGAAAAATGGTGTTGGATTAAAAGAAAACATTAAGCATGAACAATTATCAAACACTGCTTTAAAATTTATTGAAATTTGGCCAGCAGTTAGGAAGGTGCTGCTGATTGAAAATCACATGCGTCATGCCTGGATTAATACACATTCACATCCCTTAGGGGCTATTCTGAAGCCTTTGGTTTTTACAAATTTCAATAAGGAACACATACTTTCGAAAGGGGTGCAAAAATTAGCTTCAGACTTATCCTAAAGGGGGGATAAATCTACATTAATCCAAACATGATTCAAAGGTGATTTTCAATATGCTGCATCATCGTGACTGCTGGCCTTATTTCATTATTTCGAGCATAGCGGCACATTCACTGTAAGCGTTAGCAGACTTAAAGAACTCCGCCATGGATTTTTTTATTATGTACAGTCGAACTCCAATGGCTCGAACACCTTTGGGACCTCGAAAATCTGTTCGAGACAGGGGTAGTTCGAGCCAATGAGGGTTACTACCAGGAGGCATAACGAGATACTTTAAGACATCTTTCGGTATTCTATAATGAAGATGTATGCTATGTGTACTCATTAGAATCGCCTCATCGAGGCGATTCTAATGAGTACACACAGCATACATTTGCAAGATAAAAAACTAAAATCCCCTTAATTATTCCACACTAGTTCTTATGTAGAGGATTTCGCTAGGGGCTCAAGCCTGGGTTCGACACATCCATGGTGAACGAGCCATCGGTGTTCGAGCCATCGAAGTTCTACTGTATTGCTTACTTTAGGTACACTTACATGGTACATATAAATAGTGGTGTTTTTAAAGTCCACCAGTGATGGGTGTGCGGTCAATAAGCTGGTTAATCCTACGTGCACTTTGACATTACTTGACGAAAATGTTTACAATCATATGACGATGTCATCACGAAAACACGCCTATATAATTTTACCCCCTTGAACCCCACTTTTATATAGTAAAACTGGGGTTGCCGGGGGTATACCTTATTTTTCTTATTTCTGCTCTAAAATATAGATTGTGGGTACTCGTTAAAACCGCCTCGATAAGGCGGTTCTAACGAGTGCCCAAAATCTATATTTTGAGCAGAAATCAGAAAAATATCACAATTTTTCATCATAAATTTTTATATTTTTTTTTTTTTTTTTTTTTTTTTTTGGCGATAAAGGTGGCAATGTATTTGTATAGGCGTGTTTTCGTAATGTGGCCCTATTTCGTTATTTCGTGCATAGCTGCACATTCACTGTAAGCGTTAGCAGACTTAAAGAACTCCGCCATGGAAAATTTTTTTTTTTTGTTCAGTATTGCTTACTTTAGGTACACTTACATAGTACATATCATCACGTGAATGAGTCCTTGAAATGAAGACCCACCTAAACCCCACTTCATATAGAAAAAACTGGGGTTTACGGGGGTATACATTATTTTTCTTATTTCTGCTCCAAGACATAGGTTGTGGGTACTTGTTAGAACCTTCTCACTGAGGCGGTTCTAACATGTACCGCCAATCTATGTTATGACCATTTATAACAAAAATATCAAGGATTTTCATCAGAAAAGTAGCCATTTTGGACATGTGAAAAATGCACTATGTCGCACGGGTGAGTTTGCATAATGTAAATAGTGGTGTGTTTTTAAAGTCCCCCAGGGATGTGTGCGCAGTCAATAAGCTTGTAAATCCTACCTGCACTTTGACATTACTTGACAAAAATTACCCACGACTATATATGCAAGGTCTGATACTAATAAGGGTTTGGTAATGTGACAGTAACGTAACCCGACGAATTGTGTTTTAAGGGGAATGGGAACACCTGGCGGATTTTCCGCCATTGTTTAAAGGGAGACAATTTTCGAGACCTTCTGTTTGCTTTTCTATAAGCCCTGTCCCATTGAAAAAAGGCGTCAAATTTGACCCCTATTAACATTGGAGACAAAAATACTTTTGCAGGACTTGCCGCCCCTGAAGGTGTTCCCATTCCCCTTAATTTCAAATATTTTCATTTCTTAAATTGACGTAAGTCTGGTACCATTTGACAAAATTATCTTTTGCGAAACCAAAGTCCTATTTTAGTAGAAGCTTCATTTTAGGAAAGGAAAATATAGCACAAAATTGGTTCTTCAAGAACCGCACTTTTGTTAGAAAAGTATGATGCTGTTAAATGATGCCGAAAATGGCTGTCGCATTTACAGAAACTCAAGTACATTTAGCGCAATTTCTCATTTAATATGACCTACAATATTGACAGTTTTTTTTTCTGGAGTTACACGGACCAAGTAGTTCTTTCACCAGAATATAAGGATCTGATATGGGTTTCTGTTGTACATGGTCTTTTTCAACCCTCGGGACGACCGTCCTGAACGGAACCTTGGTTATATATGGGCGTTTCAAACCCTCGGAATGATCGGAACTCGCTCCGCATGGTCATCCCAACGGTTGGAAACGCCCATCTACAACAGTACCCCGTATAAGAGTGTTTTCCTTGCCCAACACCACGGACAATTTTCATTTTATTTTATTTATGGTTTTCAAGTGACTTCTAGCATCAGTGGGACAGAATGATGGTAAAAGAAAAGATTTCATGATCTATCTTCACCACAGGATTTTGTCGACCCGGCAGGTACATGTATATGTATCTAACGCGTGAACTCCTGGTCGACGGTCAGATGCGTATCCGACAGTGCTACCGAGGTCCGCGAACGATGGCAGTACATGTGCAAACTTTGATGGGCTTCATCTCATTTTATATGACATAGTTTCTAATATATCCCAACGTCCTGTCAATCAACCGCTAGCCAGGTAAAGATGCAAAACATAAGGTGTTGTACATTTTACTGCACGGCCCCTGCCCATCGGGGTTGAAGAAATAGATGGGCTGCACGATGCTTCCACGCAGAGCTGAAACCGACCCGCACACGAGTTCTGGTAAATTAAACCGCTTAGAGGATCTAAGCCTACCCAGGCAAAGCAGTTCGAGTCAGCCCGTCCATGATAATAAACCCTATTGGTTGATTGGGCGGCAGGACTTGAGATGTCATTTCATCTCAATGTCGGGTAAAAGTCCAACAAAATTGGAAGCAACGTCTCCAAAATGACCTTCATAGTGTTGACGGGGACGTTAAACCTCAAATAAAACAAACAAAACATTTTACTGCAGACCCATAAATCAGCCGCCAATTAGATCACATCTTAAAAATCAAGAATAAGGTTCCACATCAGACTTAAAATGAAATAAGTGCTTGTCAAATGTACATTGCTTGATCCACTTTTAGGATTATTTGATGAATTGCATTTTATTGTGAAACTGACTTGATACAAAGAAGTTCATTTGTAGGTACTTAATCAGAGTTTGAACAGTTTTGTGTCCACGGGTATATTGCTTGGCTGATTGGTTTGAGGCTTAACGACGCCAACACTGTATAGGTCATTTGGGAGATGATGTTCCCAATTTTGTGGAACTTTCACCCGACACATCTCAAACCCTGTCTTCCAATGAAACCCGTAGGGTTTATAAGCACCGCTTTTGCCTGGGCAGGCTTAGATCCTCTAAGTGGTTTACCAGTGCTCTTGTGCGGTCGGTTTCAGCACTGCGTGGAAGTATCATTCAGCCCATCTATTTCTTCAAGCACCGATTGGCGGGTCCGCCACAGGTATACTGCGTGTGAATAATTTACCCAGAAAACTCAATACTCATGGATCTCAACCGGTCCCAAAGCACCAAAGATATTAGAAACAAAAAAGCTTTAATGAACCTTTACTTCTCTCTGGGCTAATTCAGCAGACGACACATTGTTGATATTGAAAGAAATACCAAAGCCCGATTTCTGAGAAAAAATAAATGTCTTCTGCTGGGGAATACCCAGTATGCAGAGCGTTTATGCTTCATCGCTTTCGCAACCTACAGTTGAACTACAGTCAACCCTCTTTATACCGACACCCAGCTAACGACAAATCTTGTTATAACGACAATTTCAATGGACTCGTAAGACGTTTAATGAAGATATCCAAGAATATTGTAATTATATAATACTCCAAGAATTTTATGTTGTGGATATTTGCGATTCCCACAAATGTCCACACCATTAGTTTCTTGGAGTATTTATTTTATTTATTTATATACATTATTTTAAGAGGGTAAAAAAACACATTTAGCTATAAAAACAATTCTACCATGTGGCCCTCTTTATAACACATAAAACATATATATAAACAACATAGGTATACAAAAACATTTCTACCGCATGGCAGCTTTGTCAGGACAGGTGAGGTGTCGCGTCGCACACAGGAATGATTCCAGCCCAAGCTGAGCTCAGTTAGACGGGAAGCATGTGGCGGAACCGATGTCCAAACAGCATGTCCCGACTCCCGAGCCCAGCCGGAAACCTGGAGACCTGTAAGCCCGACACTATCTCTGTTGTGTCAATTTGCAGCCATACGGATTGTGGGTGTTAAAACTTTAAAAACCTACAAGATTATGGTTATTAAAATTACGAATGGGCGCGCAAAGTCAACTAGTATTAAAAGTATACAAAATACAGGTATTATTTTCTGCTTAAAACGCTAAAGGAAAAATAAATAGATAAAATGTTCACAATTACACTTCGTGTATGATTATTCTTACTGTAAGAGTCAGAGAATTTCCTTAAGACCGTTTTTGAAAGAACTTAATGACGTTGCGTTTCTTACAGAAATAGGAAGCGTGTTCCAAAGTCTCGGAGCTGAGGTCGAAAATGCCCTGTCATAAAGAGATGTGCGGGATCTTGGAATTGCCAGGGTGCCATTGACTGATGATCTCAGAGTACGACTTTGTGTTTCCGAAACTGGTTTTAATAAAGTGCTTATATATTCCGGTGTTAGGGCATTTAAAGCTTTGTACGTAAGCACAGCTTTATTGTAGATGAGGCGCTTGTTGATAGGCTGCCACCCCAGCTCTTTAAACATAGTTGGAGACGGTGTATCAAAGTCAGCACGCAAAATAATACGAGCAGCACGTTTCTGTAGTTTAAATATTAAGGGAAACAGTCCATTATTTTTTATTATATGACTCATTATTTGGATTCTCTGAGCGACTTCGAAATAAAAAGTTTAGGTACAACATGCATGGTAGTTAACCCAGTCATGGTTGTCAACTTTGCTTCCCTCTTTAATTGCACGCCAGTGGGTCAGCCCTCAGATTCTATGACGGTTCCAGCGTAAAGACTTACTGAGAATTAGAGCGAATATAATTTTATGTAATGTTGGTTGGCGCCTGATGCTCTGCCTCTGGTTGGTCCCATCGGAGTCTAACTTGTTGGTTTTCTTTTCTTCGGCATTTCAGTGGCTTCTTGCTGTTGAGTCCTCACCGTTGTTTCATCTCTGTGGTTGTTTGATTTCCTGTGTTCTCGGAGATATTGCACTGATGAGTTAGGACTGTCCAATTATTTGTGTAAATCGCTAAAAAAAGTAAGGGCGAGGATTACGGGTGCGTAAAATCTATTTACACCCCCCCCCCCCACACACACACACCATCCGCAAACCCAGTGGATTGCGTTTCACTGACCGTTCCAAGGCGGATCTTCTGTCGCGGGTTATTTTTGTTATGGTTTGTCTATGAGTGTGTGTATCGCTTGTATTTTGTTTTGGATAGCCAGTTCTCCAATTTGTGGGAAAGTAACTGTCCTTTTGGCTTCCCGCTATGGATGTTTCCATTAGGGTCTAGTTATTTTAAGTTTGTGTTTATTTCCCTTTGGTGTCTCTGGTGGGAGCTTTGTGTTACTTGTATTGATTCCTGTTCATTGCCTTCACTTCTGTTATGAAAAACAATGGAACCTCACTGTATATAGGAAAACTGAGGTTTACAGGAATATGCATTATTTTGTTTATTTATGCTCAACGATAAATGATCGTATTCCCCTGCAATCTTCCCTCTGACGTCACTGCTCAAAAGTAAAAGTACACAATTGGATAAATCTAAGTTGATCAGTCAAGTGTTATGTTTGTGTTGAATTGCTTGTTTTTGTGTGTGTGTGTGTGTTTTTTTTTTTTTTTTTTTTAAAGTTTTAAGGTTTTATTAGTATGAACTCGCACAGCTTTTCCTTGGCAGGCTTAGATCCTCTAAGTGGTTTACCAGTACTCATGTGCGGTCGTTTTCAGCTCTACGTGGAAGCATCATTTTACATGTGGTAAGCCGGTACTCACGTTGACATGAACAACGTCGAGCTATGCACGTATCACCTTTGGGTAGACTCACAAACAATCGACCCAAAAAGTACTTCGGAAAAGCCAAAATCAAAGAACAAAGGCAACGCCAACATTTGTTAGTATTTTAATAACAATCAACAGGGTCAATACTATAAGAATATGAGCTAGCGCACGACAAAACCTGCAATAAGACATGCGCGCCAATCGAAGACTCAGATCAGCCTGCGCATCCATATAGTCTAGCCGGAGACTTCTCTTGCTGCATGAAGGACTAGTAGGCCCTCAGCTACCATTAAAGGGCACAACGAAGACTCTGATCAGACTGCGCGGATGCGCAGGCTGATCTGAGTCTTCGATGGGTGCACGTCGTATTGTAGGTTTTGCCATGCGCTGGCTCATATTATATGGGTGTGAGGGGTGGATCCCGAGGGACGTATTTTCTATCCACCCCTCACACCCATGTAGGATTTATGTAGGACCAGGTGACATATAAAACTGCAACCTTGGAACCTTCAATAGCAAAACTTCTTTAAGGGCGGGCGCTGTGGGTTTATACTTTATTTTTTATCTTTTTTTTTTAAAATATTAGGGATCCCATCATGTAAACAAGTTCATGCAAAATCCCACTTTATACAGGGAAAACTGGGTTCACAGGGGTATACATTATTTTCTTGTTTCTGTTCCAAGACATAGGTTGTGGGTACTCGTTAGAAATGAGGCGGTTCTAACGAGCACCTGCGACCTATGTTTGGAACACTGATTGGGAACCTATCACGAATTTTCATCAGAAAAAGTAAACGTTTTGGAGATGTGAAGCAGTGCACCATGCACACGGGTGTAAATCGTAATGCGGTACAGAGTTCGCCCTCTGTATTTTATTTTGTTTGTTTGTTTGAATTGAGGTTTAACGTCCCCGTCAACACTGTAAAGGTCATTTTGGAGACGTTGCTTCCAATTTTGTGGGAATTTTACCCGACATTGAGATGAAATGACATCTCAAGCCCTGTCAACCAATGAAACCAATAGGGTTTATTAGCATGGATGGTCCGCCTCGCACCGCGGTTCTGGACAGGCTTAGATCCTCTAAGCGGTTTACCAGTACTAGTGTGCGAGCCGAATTCAGCTCTGCGTGGAAGCATCATGCAGCACATATATTTCTGCAAGCCCCTATGGGCGTGGGCTGCAATTTTCATCAGAAAAAAACATGTTTTGAGATGTGAAACAATGCACCATGCACACGGGTGTTTATCGTAATGCGATACAGAATTCGCCCTCTGTATTTTATTTAAAAGGGGTACCTTGGCAAACAGTGCAGGCCCAGATCAGACGCCGCAGAACGCGGCGTCTGATCAGGGCCTTCACTATTTACTAACAGAATTTTCCGTCAAAAATAGAATAAAAACGAAAAATGGGTCTGACACCCCTTATATGACAAATGATTACACTCTCTTTTGGAGTCCATGTCTGTTGGTCTAAACATTGATATTTGCCATTTGTCTATGGATTAATGGTTTTGGATTAACGCTTTGGTACTACGACCTAAACTACTTGTCCAACATATATCAATAGAAGAGTCCACTAGTATACAATGGGTTAAACATACCTTTTTTTCACTAATTCATTTCTCAAAAGTAGGTCGAATCTAATGAAACAGCTTTTAATTGCAATTAGCGCTAAAATGTTGACACAGCTTGTGATTATTATTTCTGTTTTGTATTTCAAGTGATGTATTTAGAATCAAATTACATTTGCATTTCCCTAAAGAGAATAATATTCTTGTAATGAACCATATTCATCGCCGACAAATATTGTATTTCTGTTTGTTTGAAAATGCAGTGTTCGATATCCCAAACTTCCTTGTCTAATGACGATATTTGAAACGCAAAATGCATTTTGAAGATTCCGTTTCAAACACTCATATTCAAATGATATTATGGTGTAAAAACATCCTTAAACGTGCTAATGCAAATTTAACACATCTTTATCAGTCTGTTTACGTGTTTGAATTGTGTTTAAACCCGAAGCAAATGTATCATTACGCAAACACGCCTATACAAATACATTGCCGCCTTTATCGCCGAAAAAATGAAACTTTTATGATGACAAATTGTGATATTTTTCTTATTTCTGCTCAAAATATAGATTGTGGGCACTCGTTAGAACCGCCTCATCGAAGCCAAAGGAAGCCATTGGTTAAAGATGTCATTTAAACGACATCTTAAACAATGGGAGGCCAAGATTATGTCGATTAAATGATATCTTTATTGTTTTAAATTTCACGCTACTTTTTTCAGAGTGGAAAGGAATACAAGAAATATGTCGATTAAACGACATAAGTTTGTTTTCTGTTCCATTCTATTTTTATTGTATCAAATTCCGCACCCACCTTTTTCAAAGTGGAAAGGAAAACAAGAAATATGTCGTTTAAGGTTCCTCAATACAGTTACTTAGCTATATTTGAGGTACTGAAAAAATCATATTTGCAAATAATTTCCCAAAAAGATTTTTCATCAGATGGTAGTCCATGTAAATGTAAGAATATGGAAGCCAAAGATTTTTATTTGAAAGTCACCATAATAATCTATTGTATTAGTAATCTATTGCATTTTTCCTTGGTTTTGCAAAAAAATGATATCTTAATCCACAGAACCACAATGTGTAAAATACTATCATAGAAATGTGGCTCAAGGTTGCCTTTAGGTACTGCAACAGAGGAATTTCAAGTAAAATACCTAAATAGTACTGAAAATTAATGATTCCCAAAATTTAAAAAAATGTAATTATTATACCTGGTACTATTTTAAATTCAGTGTAGGGTAGCCAAAAATGACCAGTTCTACCAATTTGGCAACAAGCTCATTGATTGGGTTGAGGTGTTGAAATCTCTTGCATTTAGCTTGTAAAATGATTGCCCTTCTTTGGTGCTTTCATTTATTCATTTTATATATTTCAGTCATGCAATTTATAACAATTCATGCAATCACTGCACCAAAGTTTCACTGTGTTACTAATTGTGCTTACAGGATGGGTGATTTGATACTTTATAAATCAAAAACAAAAAATTGAAATTAAAAGAAGCCAACAGTCTATCCCCATGTTTGAACTGAAGGACTGAAAGCAGCCTGTTCAGCACTAGAAACTTTGTGCAACTGCCAATAACTGCAATGGTATAGAAATTATTTTTTCCCATTGGTTTGTTACATTGGTTCACGTGAGCCACCATAAACAAATCAGTGATTTTTGACAGGTGAACTTCTGGACAACACAAAGGTTATATTTATCTAATCTATTTAATGATCTGTTGTGTCACCTACCTACCAATGTATAGGCTGGTTAAAACTCACAGAAGCCCAATGCATGTAATATGTTTTGATGAAAAAAGCTTGAATTTTTTTTTCAATGTTTTTACTTGTGGCTGGACCGAACAACACAATCAGGACAATGTTACACATAAAATGGTTCGAAAAATGAATGCATACTTTTCATAAAGTAACAAACAAATTATGTTAGAAAGTACCTGAAATTAGTTGCAAGACAGTTTCAAATATGAATATTACGTTTTAAATTAAAAACAATGGTGTACCATTGTTATTTTTGGGAAATTGGTTCCAAGGCGTATGAATACAATTTTAGTTGGCAAGATGGATATCTCCTCAATTTGACAGCTACAATAATTTATCAGTGATGACAGGCTTCCAAGATTGGCGATGTCATAATGCTGTATGCAGGGAGAAGGCTACATAGCTGAATTTTCAAGGTATATTCATTGATGATGGGCAAAATTAAATGTGGAATGCATAAATGATGAGCATTCTGAGCATTCAGATTTACCGCAAAAAAAAGAAGATGACGGCGCCCATGAAGAAAAACATGTCAATGTTTTTTTTTTCTGGTTTTCAATTTAGGTAGGCTTTTTGATAGAAATCTTGGTCCGAGTCGCTAGTATTTGATGTGAACTATTGATCTGCAGCTGTTTTAGTAACTTGTAAAAAGGTTATAAAGCAGTTTCATTTTTTTCCTGGTAAAAGTGAAAATACAGAATTGCATTTATTTTCAAAGGCACAGAAATGTAGCTAATGCAAGAAAGTACTTGCTGTAATAACCGTTGGTATCTCCAGACCTTTTCTTCTAGGACAGGCACTTTAAAAGGTAAACAGGATCATATTTTGGGGGAAAATAACATGCAAATCTCACACCTATATTTTTCTTGTGCAAATGTATTGAGGAACCATAAACGACATATTTTTGTTTTCTGTTCCATGCTAATTTTATTGTTTTACAATTCCACGCTACTTTTTCAGAGTGGAACAGAAAACAATAAATGTATTTTTGTTTTCTGTTCCATTCTAATTTTATTGTTTTTAATTCCACCCTACCTTTTCAGAGTGGAAAGGAAAACGATAAATATGTCGTTTAAACGACATATTTATTGTTTTCCTCCCCACGCTAATTTTATTGTTTTAAATTCTGTTCTGCTAGGACTGGAACAGAAATGTCCCTTCCCGGGTCCCGTACATTAATTCCAATGATCACGTTATTATGTAGCGACACGGCGACCAAACTTCTAAGCGTCAATGTCATTTTTCACAAGCCCTAAAAACGTGTTGGACCGCCTCGATTGTCACAGCAGGCAATGAATCGTCCTCGCATACTTCCAATTATTCTACGAATCGTTAACTGAGGGATCCTACGCCACTCTTCTTGAAGTGCTGCACAAAGCTGAATCAGGGTCCTTGGAGGTGGATCGCGGCTTAGGACTCGTTTCCCGAGGGTGTCAGATACGCATTCGATGTGAGATACGTCTGGACTCATCTCATGCCATGGTATTGTCCCAATATTTTGCCGTTGAAGGTACTCTGTGACGACGCGTGCCCGATGAGCCCTAGCGTTTTCGTCCTGAAAGATGAATCCAGGACCGTGGCGTTGAACAAACGGTATATCACGTGAGGAGCCAACACGTTATCACGATAGTACAGTCCTGTAACTCTGCTTTGGCACACGTGTAAGTATGTTTTTCCAGTCATGGTCATCCCACCAGATGCCATATCAGACCCTGATCCATATCCATCACGAACAACCCCAGCCGGGTCTGTTTAACGTTCACAAGTACGACGCCAGACTCTTCTACGACCATCACGAAAGTCCAAGTTAAACCGGATTCGTAACTGAACATAACGTGAGGCCACTAATTAATGTTTGTGTGTACACCACGCAAAACTTGCTCTACGGTGCCTAGCTTTCAACGGAAGTACAACTTGCGGACGCCGTGCCGTAAGGTCACTCAAGTGAAGGCGATTTCGGATCGTCTGTCTAGAGACATTAATTAACCCCTCTTCCTCGGCGCAGGTAATACTTGAGATTTTCGGTTGCGAAACGCTTGATTGACAACAAGGCGGTCATCGCATCCGTTAGTACTCTTCTGGAGTCCACTTTTCTGCAAATCCGCTACTGCTCCTGTCCTACGATATCGTGTCCACAGTCGACTGACAACTGACTGTGACATAGTCATACTATTTGCCGTCTGCAATTGCGTACTTCCCGTCTGTACCATACCAAAGGTTCTCCAACGTCGACCCCCCGTTAGCTGAATCATGGTTCTAATAACGAATTTGTTTATGAAATCGTTTCATTCAACAATTCAACAGTCGATACAGAAAGTTGTATCGAAATCTCGCATCAATAAACCGGTTTGTCACTAACGTTAAAATTCACGTGCTACCCCATGCACAATTTATGCACGTGTGCTACGCCACTCGAGCATAAATATCATACTGCTCAATGATAGAATATACACAGATGATAGTCAATTTGCATGGTGTACCCCGTATCTGATTATTCCTAATGTTTAGGCTGATGGGCTCAAAGGTACCCGAATACCCCCTACTTTTTATGAACAGTATAGTATAACTGCATGGGTCTACAGGGGTAAACCTTATTTTTCTTATCTCTGCTCTAAAATACAGATTGTGGGTACTCGTTAGAACCGCCTCGATGCGGCGGTTCTGACGAGTACCCACAGTCTATATTTAGAGCAGAAATAAAAAAAAAATTCCATCTAAAATTTTCTTTTTTCGGCGGTAAAGTTTACAATGTATTTGTAAAGGCATGTTTCTGTAATGTAAGAGCCCCTTCAGTATTATAACTAACAATGACCCGCCCTTGCTACAAGTGCTTTTGCATAGCTTATGTTTGGTGTTTTTCACACTTCATCTTTTAAAGAGCTTCAATGATCCACAAGATATTTTTATTTATGTTCTGTATTGTATTTTCTTTGTTTGATTTGATGTTTATCGTCCCCGTCAACACTGTAAAGGTAATTTTGGAGACGTTGCTTCCAATTTTGTTGGACATTTACTCAACATCGAGATGAAACGACATATCAAGCCCTGTCGCCCAATGAAACCAATAGAGTTTATAAGCATGGACAGTCCGACTCGCACCGGTTTACCTTGGCATGCTTAGATCCTCTAAGCGGTTTACCAGTACTCTTACTCGGTCGGTTTCAGCTCTGCGTGGAAGGTCGGTTTCAGCTCTGCGTGTATCGCTTTAGCAGTTGTACCGGTCCCGATAGCTCAGTGAGTGAGTGTGTGAGTGTTTGAGTTTTACGTCTCACCAAGAGCTAACGTCATACAGAGACCTCGGTTTATAGACTCATCCGAAAGTCTGATGAAGCCCGCAATCGATCCTGCGATCCCTGATTCACAAGGAGAGTAGCATAACCACTACACCATAGAGGCTTCTCCGAAAGCTCAGTGGTACAGCGTCCGCTTCGGGAATGGGAGGTCGCGGGTTCGATCCCCGGCCGCGCCATACCAAAGCGTGAAAAATGGTACTAGTATCTCGCTTGGCTGACGCTCACATTATCAGGGGTAGTCCTAGGAAGATAAGACGGGCCTCCGTGGCCTAGTGGTTAAGAGCGCTAACTCTTGATCATTCGGTCTCTCACCGCTGTGGTTCGAGCCTCGCTCGGGTCACATGCAACGGAATGTCAGGTGGTTTTTCTCCGGGTACTCCAGTTTTCGCCCACCTCTGATTAACGATTGGTTCGATATGAGTGAAATAATCTTTGCGCCGTAAAACAAAAAACAAAAACAAAAAAAGAAAAAACCTAGGAAGATTAATGAAGGCAGGTAAGTATTTGTTAAAGGATACTGTGTTTGTCGCAATAAAAGCTCTACAGAGCTTAAGTTATTTATTTCGGATATGCGACGTTAAATAAAGCTTCTTTATCTTTATTTTTAAGCATTTTCATGCAGCCCATCTATTTCTTCAAGCCTCGATGGGCGGGGTCAGCTGTATTGTATTGGCAATGTAATTGTTTGCGTTCATTGAATTATGAATAACATCTTGTCACATGCAAAAGTGAATTCGCATGTATATACTCTGGTATACATACAGTTGTCCTTATAAAGTTAGGTTTACCCGAGACTTCACGAGTAAATCACGTTAGAAATCCCGTGAAATGACCACCCCCTAAACCCAACTTTATACAGAGAAAACTAGGATTTACGGGGGTATTCTTGTGTTTTTTTGTTGTTTTCTTTGTTTGTTTGTTTGTTTTTGTTGTTTTTTTTTCATATTTTTGCTTCAAGACTTAGGTTGTGGGGACTCGTTAGAACCGCCTAGGTGAGACGGTTCTAACGAGCACCTACAACCTACATCTATGATTTAAGTGTACGAGAAATAAGAATAATATCACAGAATTTCATCAGAAAACTAACCATTATGGGGATGTGGAAGAATGCACACTGTCGCACGAACGTGTTTTCGTTATGATCACACGATATTAACGTGGCCGACTTCACCTGGAGCCAATGGCTAACTTTGGCTACTTTGGTTGCTGTTCCATTTTCCTACATCACACCTACGTCAAGGGTCAAAGTTAGGCAAATCGATAAACAGTAAATCAAAAACGAAGAATGATACCTCCATTTTAAAGAGTGCTCATCAGAGCGCATGCGTGGAAAACCGGACTAACCATTCCTCAAGGCACGGTTTCATTGGTTTAATTGACATGCGCAGATACTGATCACATGGTCTGCTAATAGTACTGGCCGTCTATGTTCAGCTGATACCGTCATTGCTATTTGACGTAAAAGGTTCGAGCTGAAGTTGGCCCAAGAGATATCGGCGGTTCTAACGAGCACCTACAACCTATGATTTAAGTATAAATAAGAATAATATCGTAGAATTTCATCAGTATAGATGTGGAAGAATGTACAATGTCGCACGGATGCGTTTTCGTTCAGATTACACGATATTAACGTGGTGAAAGCAACCGAGAGATACTCTTGCCTAAAGGGGAATGGATACACCTTCAGGGGAGGCAACTCATGCAAAAGCATTTCTGTCTCCCATGTCAATAGGGGTCAAATCTTAAAGGAAAGAATTTGCTCCTTAGGAGCAAATTCTTTCCTTTAAGAGTAGACCCCTTTTCAGTGGGACAGGGCTTACAGAAAAGCGAACAGGAAGTCCCAAAAGTTGTCTCCCTTTGGATAATGGTGGAAAAATCTGCCAGGTGTTCCCATTCCCTTAAATGGTGGGTAATAAGCAACAAGTTTGGATTCACCTGAGCAGACCTCTAAATCACCTAGTAGTATTTTATTCCAATAATATTCTCTCTCATCGTATAATATGAAAATGTTACCATGACAGATTGATATCGATTTCATCGTTAGTTGAGTCTATCTCCAACATTATGCTCTCCGGAAAGTCCATTAGATTGTAAAGAAATGAAATATGACATTTGCTTTAAGAATAGGCCAGCCTAATATATGTACATGTAGCGAAGGCGTTTCGCATTATGATAGCACCTCTTTGTGATTGGCCCCACCAATTGGGGCTTGAAGAAATAGATGGGCTGCATGATGGTCCCATGTAGAGCTGAAACCTACCCGTACACGAGTACTGGTAAACTGTTTAGAGGATCTAAGCCTGTCCAGGCAAAGCGGTGCGAGTCGGCCCGTCCATGCATATAAACACTATTAATTTCATTGGGCGGCAGGATTGAGATGTTATTTCATCTCATTGTCGGGTAAAAGTCCCACAGAATTGGAAGCAACGTCTTTAAAATGACATATACAGTTGAACTTCGATGGCTCGAACAACGATGGCTCGTTTACCATGTATGAGTCGAATCCATTCTTGAGCCCCTAGCGAAAATCTCTACATAAGAAATAGTGGTAGATAATTAAGGAGATTTCAGTCTTTTATCTTGCAAACGGATGCTGTGTGTACTTATTAGAATCGCCTCAATGAGGCGATTCTAATGTGTACACTCAGCATACATATTCAATATAGAACACCGAAAAGGTATCTAAAAGTATCTCGTTATGCCTCCTGACAGTAACCTCAGTGGCTCGAACTACCCCTGTCTCGAACAGATTTTCGAGGTCCCAAAGGTGTGCGAGCCATTGAAGTTCGACTGTACAGTGTGGACGGGGACACGGTAAACCTCGAATCAAACAAACAAAACCTCTTTGTGATACATGTACACAGATATTAGCATATGACATTTTTCAGTTTATCCCCGATATCAGACGTCTACATTACGCAAACACGCCTATACAAATACATTGCCACCTTTATCGCCGAAAATATGAAAATTTTATGATGAAAAATTGTGATATTTTTCTTATTTCTGCTCAAAATAAAGATTGTGGGCACTCTTTAGAACCGCCTCATCGAGGCGGTTCTAACGAGTACCCACAATCTATATTTTAGAGCAGAAATAAGAAAAATAAGGTATACCCCCAGAAACCCCAGTGTTACTTTATAAAAGTGGTGTTCCAGGGGGTCAAAATTATATAGGAGTGTTTTCGTGATGAATATGGGGTATAATATACTGAACCTAAAAAGAAACGCATCTCCAAATATAAATGCGAGTATTTGCAGAAATAATCATGTTTGTAGTAAAATCGATATAATGACGCAATAATATAATCATTCCTGAATGTAACTACCATAGAGAATTTAATTTCCAGTGAGAATGTTTGGAACACAAATCCGTTTTGTCATAGAGGTAGTCATTTCACAAGTTCAAAACATAAGAAGTTAATAGCGAGTATGTCCTCCGTTTAAATTCAGTCCTGCACGCACACGCCTGGTCATGGAAAGGATTAAACGATTGATCTCTGCCTGGGGAATAGCATTCCACTCCTGTATGAGCGCGAGACGCAAGGCTTGACGCGTTGTTGGCGGCTGGGGGCGGTTACGTACGCGCCTATCCAAGACGTCCCACAAATGTTCTATAGGAGAGAGATCTGAACTATACGGAGGCCAATGCATCACGTCAACGTTGTTTTGCTGAAGAATCGCCATGCTGAGCTTTGCTACATGCGCCCGAGCGTTATCCTAATGAAACGTAACGCTGTGCTGTCGTACATATGAAACAACTACCGGTCGTAAAACGACGTCAACGTAACGCTGAGCCGTCAAAGATCCATCAATGAATACCAGGGGCGTTTTATGGCCATAAGATATGCCAGCCCACACCATCAACCCACCGCCTCCAAATCGATAACGTTCAACCAAACAATTGTCACGATAACGCTCTCCGTCACGCATATACACACGTTGACGGTCGTCAGCTCTGTACAACAAGTATCTGGACTCGTCAGAAAACATTACAGTACGCCACTGACTAAGGGGAAACAGGTCTGGCCTATGTTGTGTGAGCCACGCCATTCTAACCTGCCGTCGTCGTGGTGTTAATGGCATACCAACGCACGTACGACGAGGACGTAATCCAAACTCTCGAAGGCGATTCTTGACAGTATCTGCACTTATTCGATTGTTGTGCGTTCCTGGTGTCATCTGAGACGTCTCGACGGCTGTTTGGAACCGATTACGAAGGTGGGTTAGACGGATGTATCGGTCCTTCGACGTGTCGTGACGCGTAGACGTCCACTTCTGGGCCTGTCATTTGTCTTTCCCGTTTGACGTAGACGCTGGAACAAGCGAGTTATCGGCGATTTACTCTCTTGGAAGTTCCTGGCGATGACAGCCTGAGACGTCCCACGAAGAAGCATTTGGACCGCTACGTTACGTTGATCTTGCGTCAAACGTACCATATTCCGTAGAGAAATTTTACCGGACTTTTAATACCTAAACTCCAGGTAACACAATATGCCAGTATGATGAGGTTACTGTATACATTTAATGTACTGCATGAGGAAATGTTGAAAACAACGAATTGCCAAGTGGAGCCTTAAACTGTACAGATATCGCCCAAATGTTTTCTGCATAAGAAAGTTTAAAAAGTATGATCGCAAAATGATTTTTCAGTCAACCTGATGCTTGCATGAAAATATTTTGGGTTAAAAAGTTACATTTCTTTTTCGGTTCAGACATGCCGATTCTTAATCAGTCATTCATATATGTCATTACATTGAATGATGTCCTGTGATTCTGTTTAAATACAAGGTCTTGATTTAGTTCTGGACGGGGTTGGGGAGGTGTTGATTGCACCCTGTGATAATTATGTAGGCTTGATATATCAAAATGTCGATTGCACGGCGATTGTGCTAGTAGTCAAAGTTGAGATTGGCTGATATTTTCTTTTTTTTGCTATCGGATAGATATTCAAGGGTGACAACCTACGTCATAGGAGAGATGTCATTCCCATTTCAGGAGCGGCCATTTTGGTGTAAATAGGGTGAATAAAATGCTTCAAACTAGATATGTACATTACGCATATGCGTGCGTGCGTGCGCTTGTACGTATAATGTTCATGTATTTGTTTGCATATTTGCATGTTTTCAATGTTACTTTATCAATGTATCTGTATGTTTCGAATTTTACATCTCCAATCGCATTAGTTTATTCGGTGATGATGTCTTATTTTGAAATCATCGTACTCTTCTTCCTACTTCTATTCTTCGCAGCTCTCCTAAATTTTCTACTATCCTACCGAGAAATCTCTGACCTTTTTTGTCACACTATGCTTGGAATGGAAAGATGTTTATGTAATGTCTTCCTATACTTACAAGTCTTAAGATTGTTTCTGTACCCAAATAGGTAATGATGTAAATGCATGGCGAGTAAGTATCGGAAGTTTTTACAATAAGTTTTGTCTTCTAAGTAACAATTTGTATTCACGCTTCAATTTGGACACAGCCTCAAAATCTAACCAAAACGGCGATGCTTCAATTCGGTTTATACGTTGTTACATCAAAATGCATTTCAAGTTTTTTAAGAACCATCTTTCCATTATAATTATTGCTAATTTATTGCTTTTACTGTCTGGAGATGTCGCAGAGAATCCTGGTCCGGTTTTAAATAATTCAGAATCAAAATCTAGCTTATCAATCGTTCATCTAAATACAAGGAGTATCCGTAATAAATACGAATATATTAAAGATAATTTCCTAGATTTCGATATCTTGTGTTTTAGCGAAACACACTTAAACAATGAAATACAAGATGAGTCGATCAGGCTTGAAGGTTTTAATGTTCCTTATAGAAAAGATACAACAGCCCATTCCGGAGGATTATTAGTATATGTCTCAAATAATTTAGTAAGTAGTCGACAGCCACAACTTGAAAATAATTCTATGCAGTCGATCTGGCTTGAAATAAAATTCATGGGGTGTTCTATGTTGCTATGTAACGTTTACAGACCACCAAATACCCCTGTTTTGTTTTGGAATGATTTTAACTTATCTATTGGTAACGCGTTAGATATTTCACCAAACATTGTTATTGTTGGAGACCTAAACGAAAACTTATTGAATGCAAACAATAACCACTTAAGAAATATAATACTATTAAACGACATGAAGAATTTAATAGACGAACCTACAAGGGTCACTGATCAAAGTGAATCTTTAATTGACCCTATACTCATTTCGAATTCTTGCAAAGAATTGCACTCTGGAGTTTACTTAGTACCTGGTTATATTAGCGACCATCGTGGCACTTTCGCATATTTGTTGTTTGACAATATTAATTACCCTGTTTTCAAACGTAAAGTGTGGCTATACAACAAAGCAGATTTTAATAAACTTAATGAACTTATTCATGAAACGGATTGGTCTTTCATTAGGTCGAACACTATGAACGACGCCTGTAGACTTTTTACTGAGAAATTACTAGATTTTATTCACCAATCAATTCCTCATAAACTGGTCACCATACGACCAAATGACAAGCCTTGGTATGACTCGAAAATTAGAAATACTTCTAGAAAAAGGGATCGACAACATAAAAAAAGCTTTAAAAACAGGAAAACTGGAGGACTGGAATAAATACAAGTCGCTGAGAAATAAGGTAAATAACCAAAAGAAACACGCAAAAGAGCAATTTTATGACAACATGGAGCAAATTATTGTAGATTCAAGTACGAACAATCCGAAATTATATTGGAAATTACTAAGACAATTTATAAAAGCAAATAAAAATTCAGAAAATATTCCGCCATTAAAATTAACGAGTAATGGCTCAGATCAATACATGTTCACTGAAACAGAAAAAGCAAATTGTTTAAATGATTTTTTCGTATCAATATCCACAGTAGATGATTCTAATACTTCTTTACCAAATTTTGTTCCAAAAACTAATAATTCAATATCGAATGTACAAATAACGGAATCTGAAATTATAGATATGATTGGAACACTCAACCCGAATAAAGCAGTAGGTGAAGATTTAATTAGTCACAAAGTTTTGCAAGCAGTTAAACATTCAATAGCCAAACCATTGGGTATCTTATTTAATAAATCTTTAGAGGAATGTGCTTTTCCAGAACCATGGAAATCATCCATTATAATGCCTCTTTTCAAAAAAGGTGAGGCATGTTCGCCTTCTAACTATAGACCTATAGCTCTGTTAAGTTGCCTTGGTAAATTAATGGAGAGAACAGTTTATAAACATATTTACAATTTTCTCTTAGAAAATAATTTAATTTATCCTAAACAGTCAGGTTTTCTCGCAGGACACTCCACTGTTTACCAACTAATTGATATGTATCACCAAATATGTCAAAGTATCGATTCTAAGCACTACACCTGTATGGTTTTTTACGACATCTCCAAAGCATTTGACCGTGTTTGGCACAAAGGGCTATTATTTAAACTACGACAACATGGAATTTCCGGCGATCTACTAACCTGGATCAGTGATTATTTATCTCATAGAAAACAAAAAGTTTTCGTAGGTTCTTCCTTCTCAGATTGTAAAGAAACTACAGCTGGTGTACCACAAGGATCGGTCCTTGGCCCCCTGTTTTTTCTGATCTTCGTAAATGATATTGTTGACAATCTTCTGAGTGTCGTTCGGTTATTTGCTGATGACACGTCTTTGGCGTTCACGGCGCGAAATTTAAACGATATAGAAGGTATAATGAACCACGACTTAAAAGTAGTATCCCTTTGGGCCAAACAATGGTTAGTTAGTTTTAACTCGAGCAAAACAGAAGCTATGTTGTTTACCCAGGAAACAGGTATAGAGGTCCCAAATTTAAGTTTTGATAATGTCCCAGTTCAATTTGTGACTCACCACAGACATCTTGGTATAACCTTGTCAAGTAATGCTAAATGGCACCAACACATAGATACTATTAGTTCTTCAGCTTCTAAAATATTAGGTGTTATGAGACGATTGAAATATACGCTCAGCAGAAAAGCTTTAAATCAAGTATATATATCCTTTTTAAGACCAGTTCTTGAATATGCTTCTGTTGTATGGGATAGCTGTACCGGATATGAAAAAGACTTATTAGAAAAAATTCAACACGAAGCTGCTCGAATTGTAACTGGCTTAACTCGTTCAGTTTCAATTCACAACTTATATAAAGAAATAGGTTGGTTATCTTTAAATGACCGTCGCACCTATCAGAAATATATATTAATATTTAAAGTAAAAAATGGAATATCTCCAGATTATTTCCTAAACTTGTTCCCTCCGATAGTTGGAACGCAAACAACATATGCTCTAAGAAATGCTCAGGATTTTCAAATTTTAAGCCAAAGGACTGCAACTTTTTCTAACTCATTTGTACCATCAGCTATTTCTCATTGGAATGCACTACCTGATAACTTTCGTAATTGTACATCTGTTTCGTCTTTTAAAAAACTAATTTTATCCAATTTATTTGTAGTTAATACAGTCCCAAACCACTATATACACGGTAACAGAAGACTCTCAATAATACATGCCAGAATTAGAAACAGATGTAGTAATCTAAACTCCGATCTCTTCGCTAACCATCTCATTGAAAACGCCGCATGTATTTGTGGCTATGCGCGAGAGGACGCAGATCATTTTTTCTTTCAGTGTCCCAATTTTTCAAATGAACGTCGGACTCTTTTTGAGGCAACACGTGCATTTCATCCTCTCAGCTGCAATACTTTATTGTTTGGTAAAGATGAATTGTCTAGCGAAGAAAACCAGCATTTATTTAATTTAGTACATCTCTATATTAAGAATACAGGTCGGTTTGATTGAAGTTGTTGTAGTCCCTACACATGCAACGTGGTTTTGTGATGTATTATGTCATTGTAAAATTGCAAATTGTTTGACAATTGATGAATGTGCTCGGTAGATCTCTCTCTCTCTCTCTCTCTCTCTCTCTCTCTCTCTCTCTCTCTCTCTCTCTCTCTCTCTCTCTCTCTCTCTCTCTTAAAGCACTTTTATATCACTCTTCTGCTACCACAATTAATACTCTTGTTGTTTATTTGTCTTGAAGCATTGTGTCATAGCCATCATCAAAATTTGTAAATGAATTGTGTATACGGGGAGGGCCGTAATTAATGTTGCTAGAACTTGTGGCCCAACCCACTTGCTTGTTTCATTGTAAATGAAAAGCAATAAAATATGTTTAAACTATATGTACATTACGAGTCTTCAGAAAACACACTGCAGCTAGTAACGAACAATATTTATTACATCCCATCAGTGAGCTAATTCCACCTAGAAACATTGAAAAGGCTTCGATAGCTTCGTCACAAGATTTGATTCGGCGCTGTAAACAATGGTAGTTCCGACATCATTGCCAAATCAGCTTGTGTCGAATTATTTAAAGAAAGGGCCACATTTCTGATACAGATTTCAGTATGTTTGATTTTGTTTTATGACCTAATGCACTGACTGCGCCTACATGATGTGACAAATGCCTTTTGTGTAGTCAACGCCGGCAAACCTACGAATGGTTATGACGTCACTGCTCTGAAGTAGGTTGTTCGCCCTGGATATTGGTGTATGTGATGTTCCTGAAAACGTAAATACAGTGAAATACCGAAATTAAGACCACCTAAAATTAAGACTAAATCTGCGTTTAAAAGCTTATTGAGGTTTCAGTGATTCTTTATGTGTGTTTTCTACACCTAGTGTCTCCTAATAAGAGACCACCTTTGGGATTGATCAAAATGGTATTAAAGACCACTTTTGAACAGTCCAGAAGGTGGTCTTAATATAGGAAGTTTACTGTATATGATACTCTGACATATTCATAATAAACTTTTGTGTTACTCTTTCACGTTTTGAACTTTATATGTACGTAGTATTTAACGATTTATGTTCATCACGTGAACAAGTCCGTGAAATGAACACCCCCTTAAACCCCACTTTATATAGCGAAAACTGGGGTTTACGGGGGTATACATTATTTTTTTCTTATTTCTGATCCAAGACATATGTTGTGGACACTCGTTAGAACCGCCTCAATAGACATAGTATGTGGGTACTCGTTAGAACCGCATACCCACAACTTATGTTTGCAGTATAAATAAGAAAAATATCACGGATTTTCATCACAAAAAGTAGCCATTTTGGAGATGTGAAAAAATGCACTTTGTCGCAAGGGTGTGTTATCGTAATGTTAAATTAGTACATGATTACATTTTTCTCGTGAACATTCATTAACATAAGACATGCTGGGATTTAAATGTATGTAGTAGGAAGGGGTAGGGCGGCTTTTAACAACTTGACAAAAGCACAGGGGGACATAAATGCCCCCAACCCCTGCCTTCTTTGTCAAGCTGTTTGTACCCCTCCCCCCCCCACCCCCACACACACACTCAAACACGCACACCCTCTCATAGTGCATACCATTGTACATGTAATAATGATACAGTAGAACTTCAATGGCTCGAAGACCTTTGGGACCATGAAAATATGTTCGAGACCGGGGTAGTTCGAGCCACTGAGGGTTACCGCCATGAAGCATAACAGCCTTAATTTTGGGACAACTTTTCGGTGTTCTATATAAAAAATGTATGCTGTGTGTACTCATTAGAATCGCCTCATAGAGGCGATTCTAATGAGTACACACAGCATACATTTACAAGAGAATAGGAAAAAAAAATCCTTAATTACCCTCCCTTTTTCTTATATGGAGAAATTCCCTCGGAACTCAAGAATGTGTGCGACTCAGCCATGGTAAACGAGCCATCAGTGTTCGAGCCATCGAAGTTTTACTGTAGTTGTAAGTTTTGTTTTCAGGCTTGCCTACCAAAGATTGTTGATATTTGGACAAGGAGGCAGCTGTTTTATCTGTATCGCTTTAAGCCAGACACAGTATTTCCTTTCGATTCTCAGAGGATCCTTTCCTAGCACCATTTACGATACAACCTGCAAACTTTCACAGAGCTTTCACTTTCTATTTTGTTTTAATTAGACGTTTACACTGCACATGCTTCAGTCACACTATCAAATGTACAAACGGGCATGGCCGATAAGAGACGACCTCGATCAGCCTGCGCTTTTGTGCAGGATGATAAGAGTCCTCGCAAGTCGCATGACTAAACTTTGGATCATGACGCATCCATACAGTCATCACGTGAACAAGTCCCTGAAATGAACACCCAACCAAACCCCACTTTATATAGCGAAAACTGGGGTTTACCGGGGTATACATTAAATTTTCTTATTTCTGATCCAAGACATAAGCTGTGGATACTGGTTAGAACCGCCTCAGTAGACATAGTATGTGGGTACTCGTTAGAGCCGCTTCATTCAAGAAATAGGTAGTGGGTACTCGTTAGAACCGCCTCAATGAGGCGGTTCTAACGAGCACCCACAACCTATGGTTGCAGTATAAATAAGAAAATATCACTGATTTTCAACAGAAAAATAGCCTTTTTTAGGTGTGAAAAAATGCGCTATGTCGCAAGGGTGTGTTATCGTTATGGCATGACCAAATTCGGATCCTGACGCATCCATACAGTGAACAGTAAATACTAATCAGACCATCACGAAAACACGTCTGTATGATTTTGACCCCTTTGAATCCCACTTTTATATAGTAAAACTGGGGTTTCCGGGGGTATACCTTATTTTTCTTATTCTGCTCTAAAATATAGAGTGTGGGTACTCGTTAGAACCGCCTCGATGAGGCGGTTCTAACGAGTGCCCACAATCTATATTTTGAGCAGAAATAAGAAAAATATCACAATTTTTCATCATACAATTTTCATTTTTTTTCGGCGATAAAAAGGTGGCAATGTATTTGTATAGGCGTGTTAACTTAATGCGGAGAGCACAGAATGAAATTACATTTCACATGCCGGAAGCACGTACATGTAATATTGCTATTTTCCGGCATATTAATAGCCTACATATACTATATGAAGTGATGTCTCTCCTTTTTGGTGAACCTGACAGAATCAAGTACACTCTCGGTTAAATGATGACATGATTTCTGACATCATTTCCCAAATGTGTCTGTCAGGAACACCCAGTAGCACAAAATGTGTCACAAGTTGTCGAGAAACGCCATTAAAAAGCGGTACGGTAAATGTCAGAATTCCAGCTGAAACTGGCCCGGGAAACAAAAACGGGGACATGATAGATAAATGTGTTTATTGTGGCTCGAGCCTTTGCTCGTAGGTCACTGATATTTTAATTGTCAACGATTACACAGAACATTTCTTACACAAAGAGTTTTGTACATATTCTATAAATAGAACTGTGTAATTTTTCACTGGCAGATTAGCAAGAAAAGGATTCGCGTGTCACATTTTGGTTGAATGTTTTAGCATACGAGGGATGTTCGAAAAGAATTGCTTATTGTCCTCTAGCTCGATATCCACATGGGGCACGATCAAAACCAATACATACTTGTGTAGGGCTATTCAATATCTACACAATGGTGTATAAATGTACATGTTAGACTAAGTGAAAGACATAAAATTTGCATTTGCAGACACGCAGCCATTGACCACTGCAGTAAAAATGGTTGGTAGAAGCGTCGACTGAAAAGGTGAAAAACGGGCTTACATCAAAGTTTGCTTAAAACTTGGTTGTTCTTCGAAGAAGCTGATGACTGAAATTTCTACTGATTTTTGGGCCTACTTGTGTGTCTTATGACACAGTTCGGCGGTGGAAAAAGAAATTTGAGTCTGGTGTAGAGTCCATCAAAAATGCACCGAAATCAGGTAGGCCATAATCTGAATCTCGTAAAGAAATCGTTTCCAAAATAAAGGAAATCATTGAAGGAGATGCCAGATTTACAGTTCGTGATATTGCCAGATTTACAGTTCGTGATATTGTTCGTGGTATGCATATCACTTTTAACGATTCACAATATTTTGAAGAAGCATTTGAAAGTCAGAAAGATTTCTGCTAGATGAGTGCCACATCTGTTGACTGACGAGAAAAAGAGGCAACGGTTTAAAGTGGCCAAATAGCTGCTTCACATGTTTCCAAAATATGACAAAAAGCAGTTTGCCAATGTCGTCACAGGGGATGAAACCTAGGTCCATTATTTTGAGCCCGTCAGAAAGGTTAACAATAAGATCTGGGCCACTAAAAAGGCAAACGCGCAATAACTGCCAAACGTTCTTTGAGAACAAAGATGGATTTGTATGAAATCTTCTTCTCTGGTGAAAGAGTCGCAATAAAAGAGCCGGTGAAAAAGGGCAAAAGCATCACCGGAAAGTATAACAAAGACGTAGTACTGAAGAAACTGAAAAAGTATTATCAGAAACGACGCCCTACCACTGCTTTTAAACATGTCCGTCTTCTACATGACAATGCAACCGCTCATACCTCCGCAATAGTTACATGCACGGCGTTTTTGAAGAAAGAAAAAGTAACTGTTTTGTCTCACCCCCCGTATTCCCCAGACCTTGCCCCATGTGATTTCTTTTTGTTTCCGAAATTGAAATCATTCCTTGCTGGGCGGAAATACCAGTCCCGACAGGCACTTAGATCTGCCATTCATTAGTACCTTATTACTCCGCCCAAATCAGCGTAGCTTCAAGAAGTGGATACACTCAGTGGCTATAAATGAGTTTCCAAAATGGCTGACAAGAAATTGGAGAAAAATATGGTCTGAAATAATTGCAATTTCCTACCTAATTACAAATTGTACTCAAATGCTGATTGGCCGATATCACCTATTAGGGTATATGTTTACATCAGCACTTAGTAAAATGATGATGTCATCAGTTGCCATGGCAACACCAGACAGCATACAGATTAGCACCTTCCTTTTGAAAAATCAGGGTAGGTGTACTAAAGGAGTTATAAAATTATCAATTTCTCATCTTTTTAATTATAAATTGGTAGAAATATTAGCAACATACTGAAAAACAATTTGATTGTGTATAATTTTACTTACAGATAATACATTATGGGAAATCTGACCTGCTTTCGGATGTAACATAAATTCGTCAAAATCACCGAAAAGCAAACATCATTTTGGTGATAGACACTAAGGAAACAGACAGAAAACGAACTTTGTGATATATCTGATTTCAGAGATATTGAATAATAGTTTCTAGCAAAAACTGTTGTTTTGAATATATCTTAGGGGACTGCAGCAGCAAGGAGATCCAGGAAAAAATGGGTTTATTTGAACAGCTGTGCACTCTTTGTGCTCCATAAACAACATAAAAATATGTTGTAAAATTTTTTAAATAGTATTGTTAACTTAAAGCACCATTTTGGACTATATTTTTACAAAAGACTTTACACAACTATAATTAGTACATTGATATTGTAATCTAGGGATACAGAATTGAAAAAGTCAGTTGACTTTTTTCTGAATCCCTTTGTATGATACTTGTATTCTTTGTCAACATTGTCTGTGTAAAAGATGTATGTATTATACAAAGAAATAAAGTTTAAACCAAAAGACTTTGTCTTTCGTATAACAGTGTCAAATAAATGTGCCAAACGCTACGGGTACCCCCATAAACACTATTGCCCATCTAGACGTTTATTCACAGTTGATAGCTACATTTCCTATATCAAAGAAAGATACTTCTTTTCACTGATTGTTGCTAGAACATTGGAGCGTGTGCCAGTAATTTAGATAGAAACAATGCGGCCTACTTACTTAATGTTTCCATAGCAACTATTTTACTCTCAAGGGTAAAATTACCCCACCCACTTCTAATAATGTATTAATTCAATTGGGAAAATTTAAACACATTTGCTTTCTCAGCTGTCCATCATACTCAAAAGACATCAGAGTAACCAAAATTATATAGATTATAAATGAAAATCTTAATCATTCAGAATAAGAAGAAATCTGTGAGCCAGTGCAGGTTTTTGAATCCAATTTTAAAACCACGGTACTCTAAATGAAGAATACAGCAGAGCTATGCATGGCAAGATTTCTAAGAACAATGGCTGTATTTGTTATTGGTAATGAATAAACAACACCACCTAGTAAATATAACATGCGTTGGATCTTTTATTTTTAAGTAATTTGATTTGGAAATGTAGTCACAGACTTACGCACATCACGACGTCAAACAGTTTGTGGAGCTCATTTATGACCACTGACCGGCTGAAACTTTGCATTTCTAGCCACGGGGAGTACTTCGAGTGCAAGACATGAGCACTTTTGGGCGAACTTGAAATTTGAAGTCTTCAGATAGAAATAAGCAATTCTTTTCGAACCTCCCTCGTAGACCCTTAGCATAGAAGATGACTATTTCTTTGAATGGGAAGCTGTTTTTAAAGCTTGTCAACCTGTCCTTTTTTGCTGTGCCCTGACTTTGGAGCAGATGTAAATTGCGTTTGCCCTTTAGAAACATAAGTGGATAAATATATAGCTGTCCACAAGATATCGTTTCAATTTGTAATATTTTAAGTCATTTGTTTCAAGTGAGTTTATAACAGTTTATGGAAAAAAAAACAGAAGTCATATTAACAACTGTAAAATGCATGGCATTTTCTGATGATTCAACTGTACATCAGGAAAACACGCCTATATAAATTTGACCCTTGAACCCCACTTTTATACAGTAAAACTGGTGTTTACAGTGGTAAACTTTATTTTTCTTATTTCTGCTCCAAAATATAGATTGTGGGTACTCGTTAGAACCGCCTCGATGAGGCGGATCGAGGCGGTTCAAACGAGTACCCACAATCTATAAATTGAGCAGAAATAAGAAAAATATGGCAATTTTTCATCTTAAAATTTTCATTTCTTGGTGATACAGGTTACAATGTTTTTGTAGTGGCGTTTTTTCGTAATGTGTTGCGGGTTCATTGAGGCGGTTCTAACGAGTTCACGCAATCTATGTTTGGAGCGGAAATATGGAAAATAACAGAATGTTTTGTGGAAATTTTTCATTTTTGGGTGATAAATTTTTCGAATATACTTGAATAGACGTGTTTTCATAATGGCATTGCGAAAGCTTTCAAAACGACAGGCGGTGGTCAAGCCTCGACAAACCACTATGCTAACACATGGCGCTACATAGCGCATTCGTTCACATCTCGAACATAACGTTACCACATTACGATAACACACCCGTGCGATATAGTGCAATTTTTACATCTCCAAAATGGCTACTTGCCTGACGAAAATCTGTAATATTTTTCTTATTTATACTGCAAACATAGGTTGTTGGTACTCGTTAGAACCGTCTCATTGAGGCGGTTCTAACGAGTACCCACAACCAATGTCTTGGAGCAGAAATAAGAAAAATATTGTTTACCCCCGTATATCCCAGTTTTCTCTATGTAAAGCGGGGTGTATGGGGGTGTTCATTTCACGGACTTGTTCACGTGATGAAGGCCGTGAAATAAATACTTCAGTCTATAAATAATAAATACCATTTTATAAAGAGAAAAGTGGGGTTTATAGTGGCATACATTATTTTCCTTATTATTATTAGTATTATTATTATTATTTACATAGAGGGGGCTCTAATGAGCGCCTACACTGTATATATGCACAACAATTAAGCAAATTTCAAACATTTTGCATCGGAAAATTCTGACAGACAAGACAGACAAAACTTTTATTCTCTCAAGACATATAACATGACATATGAGGGAAATATACATTACTACATGATAGCGAAGGTGCGTTAAGTTTTAGTAGTTAAGAGTTACGAGGACCAAGCATATTTAGACAAAATTAGGCAGTATGTCTTTGCGGGGGAGAACATGTATTTTCTCTTTTTTTTTTTGTGGCACTTTTTCAAATTTCCTTCCATGTCTACAGAATCATCTGAAGGTTTACTATAGCTTCAGTGAAAACAAAACAAAGCTGAGCAAAATGGGAGTGGCTAATTCGGGTTTGTAAACTCATTCAACAATTACCAGGTTAAACTGCACTGAAGCGTAGCATTTTTGCACGGACTTTTCAGGCTTGACACGTAAATAGAAACCTACGTCTCTAAAAACGAGGTCGTGTAGTTTTACGAAAATTGTGGACATAGAAGTATTGGAAGAAAAAACAAGTAGTGGGATAGTGATTCACTTAGCGAGGGCTTTGATATGGATTAATACTTTATAGATGGATAACGATAATGACGTCAAGCAGGTGTGTATCGAAAAACCGAGTCAACGCTGAATCAACGCCAAGATGTTGATTCAGCGTTGATAGGGTGTCATGGGCACTTTGAACAAGACCCATACAATATACATGTCCGCCCCCGCAAATCGGGTAAGTTGAGGAAATAAATGGACCACATGATTGATGCTTCCACGCAGGGCCGAAGCCGACCCGCACACGAGAACTGGTAAACCGCTTAGATGATCCAAGCTCGTCCAGACAGAGCGGTGAGAGTCGGTCCGTCCACGTCCACACACCCCACCTGCTCCGCCGGGCGGCAGGGCCCGAGATGTCATTTCACCCCAGCGTCGGACAAAAGTCCCTTAAAGTTTGAAGCAACGTCTCCAAAATGACATTTACAGTGTTGATGGGAACGTTAAACCAGATCAAACACACATACAATACAATATACATTCTAATTCTAGGCTTAATAGAGGCCGTTTTAGGCCACGGATGTTTTTTTGGGTATATTACGAAAACATGGCTATACAAGCACAGTGTAAAATTAAATATAAAAACGACAAGTTTAAGATGACAAATTGCGATATTTTTCTTATTTCTGCTCAAAACATAAATTGTGGGTACACGTTAAAACCGCCTCATCGAGGCGGTTCTAACGAATACCCATATTCTATGTTTTAGAGCAGAAACAAACAAATAAGGTTTACGCTAGGGCCTGTAATCCCCAGATTTACTATACAAAAGTGAGTTTAAGGGGTCAAAATTGTACAGGCATGTTTTTGTGATGATGTAATGAAAATGGTTAATTTTATGGTGAAATGTTTGGTATCGTACAACGTAGGTTGTACATGTAGGTGCTCATTGAGGCGGTTTTTACAAGTAACTTCATCCTTTGTCTTGGAGCCGGAATACAAAAAAAATGTCTACCCCAGAGCCTGTAAACACAGTTTTTCTCTGTATAAAGTGAGGTCTACGGGGTGCTTATTTCACAAACTTGTTTACGTAATGAAATTCAATCTCCGCAAGTAAGACCAGTCTTCGATTGGCAAAGATGTTATAAGATAAACTTTCTGGCGACAGGCTTCTAATGAGTCCCGTCTCGAATCAAAGCTTCTTCAGGAAGGCACAACCCGGCCTTCTCAGCTAGCCACTACTGTCTAACAAAAATCACAAAATACTACCTTAACTGTTGCTATGCTGACTCAAAGACAACTGCCCCGCCAGTGCCATCAGTGCTTTGATTATAGAAGCGATTGGACGGCCATTCTGAAGTTATGGCGCTGTTCTGTTCACCCATACCATTACGCTAGCACACTTGTGTGACATAGTTCATTTTTCACATCTCCAAAATGGCTCTTTTCGGATGAAAATCCATGATAATTTTCTTATTTATACTCTAAACATAGGTTTTGTGTGCTCGTTAGAACCGCCTCAACGAATACCCACAACCTATGTCTTGGAGCAGAAATATGGAAAATAATATTTACCTCCGTGAACCCCAGTTTTCTCTAAATAAATGGGGTTTAGGGGGGGGGTCTTTATTTCACGGACTTGTTCACGTGATATGACGCTGTTCTGTTCAGCCCTAAGACTAATAATCTTTCGTTCAAGACTCGACCAATAATAAGCTCGGTTAAAATGCTTTATAAAGCTGTTCCTGGTATAAAGTTGCACAAATAGTACGCTAGAAATGTAATTACCCAGGTAATTACCAATGCGAAGCTAATGAACTACTACTAAAAGAAGACGTTTATAGACCTAGGCTTTTGTCATCCTGTACTTTTTGTTAATTAACAGGCTTTCTGTTCGGTTTTGGGTGACAGTTTCAGTTGTAATGAAAGGTGTTTACGAACGTACACATCATGTTCGTATTTTACGCCAACGCGAAAGGCAATAGATAAGGTAAGTACGTTTGTATTTTGTGATAATTGAAGGGTGTTTTTTGTCAGTTCTCCATTTAAACATATGTTGTGGGTACTCATTAGAACCGCCTCACTGAGGCGGTTCTAATGAGTACCCACAACATATGTTTATATGGAGGTATAAGGAAAACTATATTTCAATTATCACAAAATACTTACATGTACCTTATCTTTTGCCTAATATACATTTAGAATAGAATATTCCGCCTAGCAACAGCTTCTGATAGTTTAGTTACAAGATAAGGGTGCCAGCCATATCTTATTCATTGTATGTTTTATACAAGTCTGTTCTGTTTGCAAACAATGAAGACCCTGATCACACGCCGCCCCGATGAATACCCTGATCAGACGCCGCCGCAGATCAGGCGCCGCCTCTGCGGTGTCTGATCAGGGTCTTCATTGTTTGCCGATGGCCAATCTATAGGAAGCTGCACATATATGGATTCAACCGAAGATACATGTAGTGCTGCAATTCGATGTCGTATTGAAGAAGAAATCATTATTTTATGCATTTTTTTTCACGTTTTTTATCCTGTTCTAAACATATAGAAGCCGGTATCGGTAGCTCAGTCGAATGCGCGTCTGAATGGTGATCAGGAGGACGCGAGTTCGATACCTGCCGGGGTTGGCAACATTATTTCATGGAGATTGACCAGGAAATCTTTTCTACGGTCTTTCTCTCCCTTCCGCTGATTCAAGAAGGGCGGTGGTCAGTTTCTGGCGAAAAAATGTGTTCTGTTCTGTGTAACCGCTTACGTATAAACCTGCCCAGGAAAATTGTGACCGCCTAAAAATGACCTCAAATAGAGCTGACGAGGCCGTTAAGCTCCAATACAAACAAACACAAATACTTTATTATCCAAACGTACAACCCATTAGGATGCATGTACCATATCCATACTAGATCATTCTTTCTTGCATGACACTGAATATGTCATTCCTAATGTCAATTTGCGAAAACATTACGAAAACACGCCTATACAAATACATTTTAAACTTTATCGACGAAAAAGGAAAATTTTAAGCTGAAAAATAGTGTTATTGTTCTTATTCCTTCTCAAAATATGAATTGTGGCTACTTGTTAGAACAGCCTCATCGAAGCGGTTCTAACGAGAAGCCAAATATAGATTGTGGCTACTTGTTAGAACCGCCTCATCGAGGCGATTCTAACGAGAAGCCACACAATCTATATTTTAGAGCAAAAACAAGAACAAAAAAGGTTTACCCCTGTAAATCCCAGTTTTACTTTAAAAAGGTGGGATTCAAGGGGATCAAAATTATAAAGGCGCGTTTTTGTGATGAGTTTCAATATTTTCAGTAGTGTCTGTATTTCACATGACTGAGGGGGTTCTAACGAGTTCACACCTTCCCTGTTTATGAACAAAAAAGGTTTACCCCTGTAAATCCCAGTTTTACTTTATAAAGGTGGGGTTCAAGGGGGGTCCAAATTATATAGGCGTGTTTTTGTGACGAGTTTCAATATTTTCAGTAGTTTCTGTGTTTCACATGACTGAGGGGGTTCTAACGAGTTCAAACCTTCCCTGTTTAGGAACAGAGCCAGCTTATCATTTGTCTGGCCGGGCTGAATGGCCTGTGAACGGGCACGGATTTGAATGCGCATGGATCGTGACTGGATCGATATCGCCGTGGAGAGGGAACGGTCAGAACCCGGTCGCTGATGGGAATCCACAGTCGGTTAACTTCTATTCTTGCACATCAGACAAGAAAATCCATGATTTTACCCTGGGATAGAAATATATGTTCTGACCCTGGTGTTCCGATCCAAAATCTATTATAATAAATGCACTGGTTGATTACAACCTCGTATGTGTCGTCGTTAAGGTTGACGTCATGCACTTTATGTGACGTCACTTAACATTCCTGTAGTGTCATCACAATATGGCGGACTTTGGTAACCGAAGTGACTGCAGCATTAAAAATCCGCGCAAAAATGGAATGTATGTAACAAAAAGAATCCAATATGGGTGTGAGGCAAGCCTCGTGATGCCGGACAGTGACCCTCGGGACGTATTTTTCCATCCAGCCCTCACACCCATATAAGATTCTTATATTATAATGCACTTGCGTACATGTATGTAACGCGACGTCTGGTTTGGATAAGACGTTTATTTGCGACAGTATAATCTGAGATATACAGTCGAACACTTAACGACGCTTTTCATTGGCTGACGTTCACAGCGCTTGCCGTTTTATGCAAAATAGTTCCGTTTTTAACAAAACAACCGAATGAGTGCATTAGAACGGGCTTATCTGTATTGCAAAATTGTCAGTTTAGTAGATAAATTGTCGTTTTCTTTTTTTTTTTTTGTGTATTTTGTTTCTTCCATAATTTTTTTTTCCCTACATTTTCGTTTGTAAAACCGCCTGTTTACCTCACCACATATCAATTTTGAACACAGTAATCCTCTAAATTGCGAGAAAAGTGTTAATTTACTTTAAGTTGCAAATGTATTTTTGTTGCTGCACTTTTGTGTGAAGACGGGGGAGGGTGTGGGGTGGGGTTACGTCCTTCTCAAGATTATAAGATTATGTCACTTATTTCGAGCTCATCGTCAATCAGATGTGGGCAGTAACTGGAGTACCGTAGAAAACACACCTGACCTTCCGTTCCGAACCGTATCGGTGAGAGACCTAAAGATTAAAAGTCAGCGCTCTTACCCACTAGGTCACGGAGGCCGGTGCAAGTATTATGGTATGTTTTTGTTTTTTGTCTAAATATGGCAACTACAGGCGTGTTGCTTTAGAATACACTTATCAAATTGGTTGCGACCAAAAAAAATGTGTATTCTGGCTTGTGCACTTGCTAACTCACGCATTTAATAGGTGTCCTTTGCCTCGGGCTTTTTAATGCAGAAAAGGAATTCACCATATTTGCTTTATTTGCTGGCTCCCAGCTTGCACATTGTCACTATTGGAAAAACAGGTAACCAGACTCCCCTGACCTTAAAAGGTCAGGGGGGTCTGGTTACCTGTTTTTCCAACACTGATAACCTTCAGACTAGGAACCAGCAGATAATGCAAATAAGTTGAATACATGCAGGATACTCACGTCTTTGAGGTGGATACAAAAAATATTTCATGTCACAGTTGAAAACATCCGAATTTTTACGTGTGCGAGTACGAATTTAAAACGCGCGAGATGAAATACTTTTGGTATCCGCCGAAAAAAAACGTAAGTTTTCTTTTATTTTATGATTTATTAGGCCACTTACGGTAACTGATCAATCAGGTGACCAGCTATTCGATTGTCGTATTTTATTATTAAAACATTTATCATGTTTTTTGTTTGTTTGTTTTTTCAGTTCATACTGCAATCAAAAAAGAGAGAAAAAATCAAGGGGTTTTGCAAAAAGAAAAAAATGCAAATTTCGCAAAAAATAATTAGAGTGCAGGCAGAGATATTCAGTGTCATTGCTCGTACGAGTAGTTTAACGTGACGTCCAATAGTGCAAGGTTTCTGACGTCACCCAGTCGTCAAAAACAACATGGTCGCTCGAATAAAAAAAATCTTGACGCGTTACATTATGTCTGAAAAGATGCATGTGAATAGTGTATTTTAGCTTTACAAATTATCTTCGAGGCTTAGACGCAATCACAGTACGGTCTATAAACGGCCACTACAGTATAACGGTCACTAGTAGTACGCAGGTACGGTCTATAAACGGCCACTAGCGGTATAAATGGTACATGAAGAAGAAGAATAAGAATTTTATTCCAATGCAAAATAGGCTAAATAGCCCTTGAGCATAAACATGTACAAACATGTATCTAAACAAATGCATATAAACAAATATGATAGGCTTACAACAAAACAAGTTTCATCACATTAATTGCCTAACCTAACATAGAAAGTGAAGTTTATCATGCTTCATGTTTGAAAATTTGATATCTCACTGCCATACAATGCGCAGATTGAGAACACACACGCACGCACGCACGCGCACACGCACATACAAATTTGCAGAGAATGTATATAACGTATCAGTATTTCACTTAAAGATGCTATGATACGATATTGACCTTCTAATTAGAAGGTCACGCATCTAATTTCCTTTACTAAACGCAGAATGAATGAGACCATGTCGCCCAGTCACTGTCTTAACGAAACGAAATTTAAAATAGAAATGGAGGCAATGATCAGAAATCGATACAATCAACCCACAGCTCCCATCAGAGACACCAAAGGGAAAGACACACAAACATGAAACAACAGACCCTAATGGAAATACCAACAGCGGAAAGCCAAAAGGACAGTCACTTTCCCACAAAATGGCCAACAGGCTATCCACAATAAAATAACATAAGCGACACAAACACCCAAAGACAAACCATAACAAAAATAAACCGCGACAGAAGACCGTTTCCAGGCTTCATGTACCCTTAACTTTTAACACTGCTTTTAATTTCATTTAATTACATATATAAATATACCCCAATACACAAATTATAACTGACAAATAGAATCAAAATTATGTAACACAATAGCTAAAATAGATCTACATTAACCAGAAAAAAGGCTGCATTTCGAGCTTCAAATGCTTCATATACATATGCTGCTACATGTAGTTTATTTATGTTTGAAGTATTCAATAATTCTATGCATTTAATCATATTTGGTTTTATTCTGCAGTGCCTTGGCATATACATGTACAATGTAATATCTTCTTAAATCTTCATATATGGTACACTAAAAAATGAAATGCTATTCATCTTCCAGTTTGTTGCAAGTCCTACATTTTCGTTCCGCATATTCAGCCCCCTATCTAGTCGACCTCCCAACCCCCACTTCTAATCTATGTGAACTTACTCTTAACCTCAAAAGTGCATTTATCAGTCACTAGTGACACGATACGATATCATTTCACAACTGATTGATATAATATTTATTTGTCTAAAATATTCATTGATTTCGCTGCTAAGTATGAAATAAAAAAAGAGAATAAAGCCAGGAAGTGCCACCATCACAAATATACCTACCACTCCTCTCTAAATAAAACTTGACACGTTTCATATTTTCACAGACTTTCAAGTACGTAATAGGAACGTTGTACGTAGCTGGACTTTTACGTTACGTTACGTTACGTTACGTTACGTTTCGTTTTTTTTTTTTTTTTTTTTTTTATGTTTTCATATAGCATTACGATAACACACCCGTGCTACATAGAGCATTTTCACATCTTCAAAATGGCTATTTTTCTAATGAAAATCCGTGATAATTTTCTTATTTATATTGCAAACAAAGGTTGTTGGTGCTCGTTGGAACCGCCTCATTGAGGCGGTTCTAACGTGTACCCACAACCTATGCCTTGGAGTACAAATAAGAAAAAAAAATGAATACCCCAGTAAACCCCATTTTTCTCTATATAAAGTGGGGTTTAGGGGGGTCTTCATTTCACGGACTTGTTCACGTTATGTCAAGTTCGTAATAGGAACGTTGTACGCAGCTGGACTTTTACGTTACGTTACGTTTCGTTTTTTTATGTTTTCATAGAGTCAATTCATTTCTACCTAAACAGAAAGTCAAATGCCCTTAGTGATCAGCCTGCATCGCCACCAAGTTCATTATCTAAGATAAACTGTTGTGCCAACGGGTACATGTACCCACTTAGTACACAGTAAATACTCTGATCACACTGTGCGAATGCGTAGGCTGATCTGAGTATTTGCTGTGCGCACATGTCTAAACCATTATCCTGCTGAATATATTAATTGAGCCACACCCATTGTGCCAACTATCAGCCAATCAGACTGCTTGGTATTTTATTTTCATTCAATTCACAACCAGCATGACAAACAGTGTAAATCCTGATCAGATCTACACTGTTTGCAAGACGGGGTTGTCGTGAACAGCAGGATAATTGTTAAGACATATTTTTGTGTGGTGAAGCATATAAAAGGACTATGAAATTGGCATCCGACAATAAGAAGTAAATAAAAGACAAAATAGAGCCAAATAGTATTGTTTATTACCAGCGTTAAGGTAATGAAGTGCGTTTATTACCAATGTTAAGCTAATTAAGTGCCACAAAAAAGGATGGTCACAGATCAAGACAGTTGCACGTTAACTGTAAATTAGATAACAGCTCTCTCTCTCTCTCTCTCTCTCTCTCTCTCTCTCTCTCTCTCTCTCTCTCTCTCTCTCTCTCTCTCTCTCTCTCTCTCTCTCTCTCTCAAATTTGGCCTGTAACTTAGACGAGATACATGTACGTAACCGTTTTAACGTTTTCAGAGTTAAGAATCAGGCAAAACACCGAGTTGTCAAAGTTACACGTCGCAGATACTGCGCCCCCTCCCATCCGGGCTTGGAGAAATAGATTCAAGTGCACCATCCTGGAGAACTGATTACCGCTTAGAAAAGGGGAAAAAACATTCCCTTAAACTTGGTGCGGTAGGACTTGATGTGTCATTTTATCTCAGTGCCGGGTAAACATCGTAAAATTCCCACAAAGTCGGCGGCAGCTACGTGTCCGCAATGACCTAAATATTGTTGAAGGGAAGGAAAACCTTAACACAAACAAACAAACTGCTTGTTATATTATTTTACGCAACACTGTAGACATTACGCAACACTGTAGATGTGTTAACATTACGAAAACACGCCTATTCGGTTACCCGCCCCCTAAAAATAAAATTTTTTAGATAAAAACTCTGATAGTTTCCTTATTTCTGCTCTAAACATAGATTGTGGCTACAGGTTAGAACCGCCTCGTTGAGGCGGTTCTAACGAGTACCCACAACCTGTGTTTTTGAGCAGAAATAAGAAAAACTGTATACCCCTGTAAACCCCAGTTTTACTGTATAAAGGAGGGGGGGGGGAGGGTCAAAATTAGGTAGGTGTGTTTTCGTGATGAGTTTCACCCAACGCACATTGATCTGCCGCCCAGGAGAGAGGAAGGAATCTGGGTGTTTATCAGGTAACTTCCATTGTCATTAGCCCGGCCCTCATTGTTTTTCAGCTGTTGCTTTTAGGCATTTGGGGCTTTGCCCGAGCCTTCATCTTTGGTTTATCACAGTGAATAAGTTTGAATCACCTTTTTTCTGTAATATCTCACATGTTGGGTTAGGCGGTTCTAACGTGTTCCCACAATCTATATTTTGAGCAGAAATAAGAAATATATCACAATTTTTCATCTTAAAAGTTTCTTTGTTTTCGGTGCTAAAGTTTACAATGCATTTGTATAGGCGTGTTTGCGTAATGAATAAGAAATATACATGTATCACAAAGTTTCATCATATGATATGAGAGTATACCTTGCATGGAGCTGTTATCTTAGCAATGCTTACACTTTCCCAAGAGACCATATTTTCATTCGTGCTCTAAGTATTTCTAAAAGCCATTTTGTGTTGGAGAATAAGTGAATTATTCAAGTCAAATCGAGCATGTGTACGCGAAAAGGTTCGACAAACAAAGACTTAGGTAAAACTATGCACTCTTGCGGTAAATGTGCATGTTTACGTGCACAGGATCTCTTAAATGTCTTCAGCGACTTGCGAAGACACTGACCAGGCTGCACTGACCAGACTGCCATAAGCATATGTCATTTGTATTTTCCCATACATAGGCGTAACTATTTATTTTATTGACAAGCGGAATAAATTGGAATTTACGCCCGGAAAACGACATGTTCTCCAAATATATTCTACTTCAATTTAAAAATGTGTCGCTATAAAGCTGTTTCTCATCAAGAGATTTCAACAATAAAAGCCTTCTTTATCAAGTGATGTTCCAGCATCAATTCTAAGTTTCCTTAATTAGTTTCTGTTCCAGGGCGTAATCTTAAATACTTTCTCTTAAAAAAAGTTTGGAAACAAGTAATATACCACACAACTGAGAATTTTGGAGTATGCAGTAGACTACATCATCACGAAAACATGCCTATATAATTTTGAACCCCTTGAACCCCCACTTGTATACAGTAAAACTGGGGTTTCCGGGGGTATACCTCATTTTTCTTATTTCTGCTCCAAAATATAGATTGTGGGTACTCGTTAGAACCGCCTCATCGAGGCGGTTCTAACGAGTATCAACAATCTATATTTTGAGCAGAAATAAGAAAAATATTACAATTTTTTCCTCTTAAAATTCTCTTTTTTTCCGGCGGTAAAGTGTACAATGTATTTATGTAGGCCCGTTTTCGTAATGTGTTTCGGGTTCGGCTGATTAGGCCTCATCGGTGACCACTAGATATTTTCAAACTTCCACAGAATCCCAGATCCTAGAAAATAGTGGACTGGAAAATATATAATAAGAATAACTATTATAAAGTTTCTAGAATTTAACCTTTTATATACAAGTATGATAAAACGGTCCGCATGATTAGTTGCTGTACAGTGCGGTCAAACATATTGTCTTGTCAAACATTGGCACAAATGTTTGTTTATGCGTACGTTTCTTTGTTTAAGAAATAGATCAGATCTAGCTGTGATTTGTTGAGTAATAAATCTCAGTTTGGAGGTCAGTTGTAAAGTAGACAAATCACTAGCGCGTAGCGCGCGTGATTTGTCTACTTCCAACTGACCGACAAACTGTGATTTATTAACCTAACAAATCACCAGCTAGAGCTGATCTATTTCGATTCTAACACGCTGAACTCGGCAATAATGCTGTTGTTTCCTTCAAATTCTCACAACTTTCGCCATTGTTAGAAGAAATCCCGCTAAAATTATCGACTGAAACACATGCATTTATATCCTTTCCTAACGTTTTCGATGCGAGAAAATGACGCTGCACCGTCCAACGTCAAGGAAATCGACTAGTGACGTCATATCTTTGCAGTTTTTAATGACGTCATTCGTCACGCTCCTCCTTGCCGTGATTTGTTGTAGAATAAAACACAGTTGTTTTCCATTGCCTGTATAGGCGCGCTGTGTTAGAATTGTTTGATTGATGGTTAACGTCCCCATCAACACTGTATATGTCATTTTGGAGACGCTGCTTCCAATTTTGTGGGACCTTTACCCGACATCGAGATGAAATGACATCTCAAGCCCTGCCGCCCAATGAAACCAATAGGGTTTATTAGGATGGACGAGCCGACTCGCACCGCTTTGCCTGGGTAGGCTTAGATCCTCTAAGCGGGTTACCAGTATCGTTTGCGGGTCGGTTTCAGCTCTGTGTGGAAGCATCATGCAGCCCATATATTTCTTCAAGCCGCGATGGCTATGTGACACATATGTCCCACCTTAAAGCAAGTCAATACGACAAAATTGTCTGTCCTGTGAGTTACGTGTTACCGACAATGTGATGTTTTAATAGGTACGCTCGACGCACAGAACCGCAATGTGCGGTTTCCTCTTGATGACGCGAAGATAAGGCGCATTGTTATACTCATCATGAAAACACGGCTATATAATTTTGACCCCCCTTGAATCCCACTTTTATATAGTAAAACTGGAGCTTGCAGGGGTAAACCTTATTTTCCTTTTTTCTCCTCTAAAATATAGATTGTGGCTTCTCGTTAGAACCGTCTCGATGAGTTCTGCAACGGAAGGTCAGGTGTTTTTTTCCGGGTACTCCGGTTTTCGCCCACCTGTGATTAACGATCGGCTCGATAGGAGTGAAATAATCTTGAAAGGGCCGTTACCCCCCCCCCCCCCCCCAAAAAAAAACAAAAAACATTTTGAGCAGAAATAATAAACAAATCACGGTTATTCATCTTAGAATTTTCCTTTTTCCGGCGATAAAATTTTCAATGTATTTGTATAGGCGTGTTTTCGTAATGGCAAAGTAATTTCTAGGCTTTTGAAAGGGCAACGCAAGGGCAATTATTTTTCATATTACCCGTGAGCAGAACAAAACTCTCATGTTCGCCTTTGCTAAATTGCGATGTTCGCCATACAGTTGGTAAGAAATAAAAGCCGAGTAATTTCATACACAGCAATATTCTGCTGACAGATAAATTAATAAACGTTTTTATTGTTTTCAATTCATTCCGTACTTTATTTCATTATTTTTCCGTCATAAAACTTTCATTCTAACATGCCACAAACGTTTTCCCATTGTCGGAGCATCGTGCTCAACGTAGTGCGTGTGTGTGTGTGAATTCGGGATTAACGTCGCTTTTAACAATTTTTCAGTCATATCACGACGGTGTCTGGTTGCGACAGGGAGCTCAATGCTCACTTTTATAGTGCTGCCTCACTGAAGTATCATGTCCCAGACACATTACATGATACCACACCCAGTCAGATTATCCTGACACTGGGTCGACCCGTCCTAGCTCTACCCCGTAAATCTGAGTGCCAAGGGAGGAGCAGCTAGTACATGTACCATTCTTAACGACTTTGGTATGTCGCGGCCCGGGATCGAACCCGTGACCTCCCATTCCCCGAAGCGGACACTTTACCAACTGAGCTATCGGGGCCGGTACGTAGTGCGTGTAGAAGAGCGAAGTTGATAGCGTCACAGCAAACATGCATTTCTCACGACGTCAGCTGTAAAAGATTTCTTTATAAAACATTGCAACCAAGAAAAAAGGTCATAAAAAGCGTTACAGTTTACAATGTAACAGATCCGTTATACTGATTCCCGAGGGGAATATGATGATTTGTTTGCCCGGGCAGGTAATATTGCCCGCGTTCGCCCTCGCCCTCGGGCAATATGTGTACTCATTAGCATCGCCTTGACAAACTATAGTTAACGCAAACATGACAAACATGACATATGACAAACTATAGTTAACGCAAACAAGCCTATACATATAGAATTTCGACTCCCTCAAACACCACTTTTATATGGTAAAAAACTGGGGTTTACAAGCGGGTTTACATTATTTTTTTCATTTCTGGTCAAAAACATAGATTGTGGTTACTCCTAATGATACCTCAGGAAAACCTTACAAAAATATCCAAACATCACTTGAACAAGTCCGTGAAATGAAGACCACCCTAAACCCCACTTTATATAGAGAAAACTGGAGTTTAAGGGGTATACATTATTTTCCTTATTTCTGCTCCAAGACATAGGTTGTGGGTACTCGTTAGAACCGCCTCAATGAGGCGGTTCTAACGAGCACCCACGATCTATGTTTGCAGTATTTATAAGAAAAATATCAGGGATTTTCATCAGAAAAGTAGCCATTTTGGAGATGAGAAATATGCACTTAATCGCATGGGTGTGTTATCGTAATGTATATGAATATCTGGAGCTACTGAAAAAAAATTGTAGTGACCCCAGAACGTGTTCGAATTAGCCATGAGGAACGAGCTAATCCGTGTTCGAGTTTTCGAAGTTACACTGTATGTGGCTGCATCAGTAAATCCTTGGTACAGATTATAAGAACCTTACATGGGCGTGGGGGTGGATTGAAACATCCGCGCCGAGGGTCACTGTCCGGCATCACTTGGCTTGCCAAGTGATGCCGGAAAATGATCCGGAGGGACGAACATCCGTCCCGAGGGTCACTGTCCGGCATTACGAGGCTTGCCGAGTGATGCCTGGCAGTGATCCCGAGGGACAGATTTTTCTATCCATCCCTCACACCCATGTAGGATTCTTTTTCTTGCATACCTTCCAGTTCTAAGCGTGGATTTTAATAAGGAAAGGGCTATTGCAATGGCAATAGCGGTTTTACGTTTAAATGGCTATTGCCAGTCAACTGGCAATAGCGGTTTTTCGATAAAATTGCTATTGCCAGTTGACTGGTAATGGCCATTTTAACGTAAAACCGCTCTTACCAGTTAAATGGTTATAGCAAAAAAGAGTCTTTAATCCAGTCGCATATAGAACTACAACAGACAACTGATCTCTGCAAACTGCATTTGCTGTTTCAATAAAACACAAGTAAAAGAAACTTTTCAGAAAACAAATCCTGATATTTTTCATATTTCTGCTCTAAACATAGTCGATAGCGTGCAGTTTGAGGACAATGAAAAAATAATGATTCGCATCCTCTATTTCGTCACAATTCCAAGATTTGCTGTTCACAATATTTTTACTAAAGAGACGGTGTTTTATGCTACTACCGTTTGTTCTACGGTTTGGCCTTTACGAGTTCCCTCAAAGTAATAGCTAGGTATAACAGAGCGGTTTGATATATTTCTTTTAAAAGAAGCGACCCACTGAGAAGAACGCACAGTGTCGTCAAAATAGTTCCAATCGCTAACACTGTCGTTAGAAAAGAGTTCTAGTAAAACTTTGGTTTTTATCAACTGTTTGGTATAGATCACAATTTCTTTAGGACTGTCTTGATATTTCACCAACAAGAGTTGGTACTAATGTTATAAGGTAAGGTGGCGCCATATTATGAATCATCTTACTGAACAAGACATAGATTGTGGGTACTCGTGAGAACCGCCTCATTGAGGCGTTTCTAACGAGCACCCTCAACCTAAGTTTAAAGCTTAAATAAGAAACATATCACACATTTTCATCAGAAAAGTAACCGTTGTGGAGATATGAAAGATTGCACTATGTCACACGGGTGTGTTATCGTAATACGGGATATTTATCCATAAAAATATGGTTGGGCATGTGTTTAGGTGTACAAATATCGAAATATTAAAAAATGTAAAAAAGTTCATCTGATTACAACAAAAAGTACATGTATACAGTGCTGGGGGAGAAGATTGCAGAGCTTCTCCTCTACAACTTCCTCGCTAGACGTGTTGATAAAATTAAAAATAATACAAAAAAAATACAATACAAAAAAATAAATATAAAAAAATAAAAATATGTTTTCGCCAAAAAAGCGTCAAAAAGACGTAAAGTCGATTTTTATTTGTTTCTTTTCTTTTTGGTGTTAGTGGTAGTAATACTATTGTCTCGTACTTCAAATGGTGTGAACATTTCGTAAACACGCCTATAAAAATACATTGCCACCTTTATCGGCGAAAAAATGAAAATTTTATGATGAAAAATTGTGATATTTTTCTTATTTCTGCCCAAAATATAGATTGTGGGCACTCGTTAGAGCCGCCTCATCGAGGCGGTTCTAACGAGTACCCTAATTCTATATTTTAGAGCAGAAATAAGAAATTTAAGGTATACCCCCGAAACCCCAGTTTTACTATATAAAAGTGGGGTTCAATGGGGTCAAAATTATATAGGCATGTTTTAGTGATGATAAGCTCTTCCTTTTTCTTTCCTTCTTCTCCTTCTTCTTGTTCTTCTTATTATTATTATTATTAGTATTATTATTATTTATTCAGTTGTTCTCCAATTGCTCTTAACAACGTTATGTTCTCCTAAAATGTTGTTGATGTTATGTTGTTGTTGCATGGTTTTTTGTTCGCATTGGCACTTCGCACAATTTATGTAGAAAAAACATATTCATGCTTTAGCAATCTCCTCCAATGGGTGGTAGGGTGAGGCGGAGGTGTCGTGTATTTTTCGTCACTGGGTCGTCCAAGTGATATTGGTGTACAGTTTGGCAAGGCCTCTTGCCCTTGCAGCATGTAAGGGTAGAAAGGGAATATTGTTATTTCTTCCGCCTACAAAATGTTGATCCTCTTGAACCCCATTTTTGTGTGGTAAACCTGGGATTTAGATAGGTCTACCTTATTTTTCTTATTTCTGCTCTAAAGTATAGATTGTGGGTACTCGTTAGAACCGCCTCGACGAACTTTTACGTGATAGAACTGGGATTTAGAAAGGTAAACCTTATTTTTCTTATTTCTGCTCTAATATATAGATTGTGGGTACACGTTAGAACCGCCTCGACGAGGCGGTTCTAACGAGTACCCGCAATCTATATTTTGAGCAGAAATAAGAACTATATCACAATTTATCATCTTAAATTTTTCATTTTTGTCGGCGATAAAGATTACAATGTATTTGTATAGGCGTATTTTCGTAATATGTTAGTTCTTCAGTTTCTACACTTGAGTTCATTTCTGACGTTACTATTATGCTAGCGTCTTGCGAAAAACTTTCCCTCATCGAAACGTATGAAGGTAGACAGAGGGTCTGGAATGGCTCAGCTTTGAAAAAATATTGGCAAATATAAATATTTGAAAATGAATCCATCCCGTCGCTGAAATGACAGCATGATGCATTTAGTGCTATCATAGGCCGAAACAATTACATTGTGAGACATAACTATTGTCTATCAAAATGTCATTATAACGCCCTTCTAGACCTGTTACTGGTGATTGATATTTCTAAGGCCTTATAAGTAGCCGACTGCTTCCATCACCGGTGAAGAATAACCACCGAATCACAAAGAGGTGGAACTGGCCATTAATCTTTTGTTTTCTGGACACTAAACGCGCCACGACAAGAGAAATAAAGAATTCCAGATTCATGCCTTTTATAAACATGTATCAAGTTTATCAGGCCAGGCTTCGAGAACGCTTGTAGAATCGCGAGGCTTGCCGAGCGATTCTACACGCGTTCTCAAAGCCGAGCTTGATAAACAAAATATCAACATCAAGTTTATCAGACAACGCGTGTAGAATCGCGAGGCTTGTCGAGCGATTCTACACTCGTTTTTTAAGCCGAGCCTGATAAACATGATATCAAATTACACGAATCTGGTATTCTATAAAGTGGCAATTAATGATCCGTTATCGATTGTTTTCAGTGCGCCCAACATTCCGGCGCGCAATAATCGGTCGATATATTTAGTATCAACTGACCGAATTTTTTTTTTCCATTTTCCCTCTGATATTTGTCGTTTTTTTTTTTTTTTTTTTTTTTTTTTATTTTCCTGTAATAAGAACATGTTTGCCAAATTGTCCAGTAGTCCGGTTCATTCTAGAAAGTGCAATCTAACGTTGACCTATCCTGAGATAGCATATCTTTATCAGGTCCCAGTGTTACAATGCAATTAATGTAGGCAGTAACTGAGAAAATTTTTATTCATGGTTGCGGAAAGGTAAGACAAAAATAGGTCTGCTCAGCTACACAGATTTAAATGCTAAGGCGCTCATTACGAAAACGTGCCTATACAAATACATTGTAACCTTTATCACCGAAAAAATGAAAATTTTAAGATGAAAAATAGTGTTATTTTTCTTATTTCTGCTCAAAATATAGATTGTGGGTACTCGTTAGAACCGCCTCATTGAGGCGGTTCTAACGGGTACCCACAATCTATATTTTAGAGCAGAAATAAAAAAAAATAAGGCTTACCCCTGTAAACCCCAGTTTTACTATATAAAAGTGTGGTTCAAGGGGGTCAAATTTATATAGGCGTGTTTTCGTGATGTGATCAGATTGCATGCATGTGCAGGCTGATCTGCGCCTTAGTCATTCACAACGCCCAAAACAAATTGATTCATGCTGTTGACCAAATAACGGTGCTAGAAGCATGATGTTAGGGCACACTTGTGCAGTAGTTAAACATTTGACTCATGATCGAGGGATTCCGGGTTCGAGGCATCATGTGTTGTGTCCTTGAAAAAGACACTGCATCCATATTCGTCTGGACTTGTTTCTGCCCAGGAATAAACTAAGGTCAAATGTGACAAACTTAGTTTTTGTTTTGTTTGATTTGAGGTTTAACGCCCCCGTCAACACTGTATAGGTCATAGTTTTTGAAAATTAATCCATAAATATTATTCTAATGGCCTCCATAAAATTCATCATTCGAACTTCAATGGCTCGAACACTTTTTTGACCATAAAAAAAATCCAGGGCCCAGTTGTTCAAAGAATCGTTAGCTTAACGAGCTTGTAAGTTTCATATTGTTAACTGTTCTAGCAAGCTTGATATGTAAAATTTTGGGATTTTTGCTGAACCAATCTGAGCAGCTTCTGCGGATGCAAAAGCTGCTCACATTATCTCAGCAAAAATTATAGCATATTTACCATAATTAATGATCAAAATTTTAACGATACGTTAACTAACGACGTCGTTAGTTTTGAGCAACTGGCCCCAGATATAAATGGTTCGAGCTACCAAGGGACAATCATTGCCCAAGGTCAGAAGGCAAATGAGAATGACTTCACAATATTTTCCAGTCTCATGAAATAATGATATTTTTTGTGTACTCATTAGAATCGCCTCATTGAGGCGATTTGCATGACCTCACACACCATACCTTTTAGGATGAAGTAAGAAATACCTCCATAATAATTCAAAACATGTGGCTATCTGGAGCTCTGGGAAGAACTCCCTGGAGACCGTACATTACCATGACACACCCTTGCGACATAGTGCATTTTATCACATCTCCAAAATGACTACTTTCTGATGAAAAATCGTGATTTTTTTTCTTATTTATACTGCAAACATAGGTTGTGGGTGCTCGTTAGAACCGCCTCATCGAGGCGGTTCTAACGAGTACCAAGAACCTATGTCTGGGAGCAGAAATAAGAAAAATAATGTATACCCCTGTAAACCCCAGTTTTCCCTATATAAAGTGGGTTTTAAGGGGGTGTTTATTTCACGGACTTGTTCACTTGATGAGAGCGAGTTGGAATAAGGCGCGGTAAACTGAGCCATCCGCTTTCTTGTTATTAAAGTTTAATTGTACTTTTAGCGTTCTTGTGTTTGAGATAACGAACCTTTAAGCTTTATAGTTGGACAAAAACATTATCTGTTTTGGATATGTCCTCGTTATTGCACGCGATCTCTTTCTTTCCCGTCAATAGCTTGTATACAAAAGCATTGGTTTGCATGCAGGTTACTGTAGCTACAGCACTCCATTAATCTGGACAAAATTAATAGTTTACAAGCGGATTGTTAGGCCGCAGATGTCTTGATGCTTGGATATTCCCTTAGGACCTTGCCACGAGAGGAATTGGAATAGTTAATTTAGCCAGCTCATGGGAAAAGGCTACAACGACAAAGGCTCTAGCGAGTCTACGCGTACGCGCAGTCTCGACAGAGCCCTTGTTATTCGCTGACATCATCACGAAAACAAGCCTATAAACACGTCTATATTATTCTGATCCCCTTAAACCCCACTTTTATAGGTTGACGGGGGTAAACCTTAATTTTCTTGTTTCTGCTCTTAGATATAAATTGAAGGTACTCGTTAGAACCGCCTCATCGAGGCGGTTCTAATGAGTGCCAACAATCTATATTTTGAGCAGATATAAGAAAACTATCACTTTTTTTTTTCATTTTAAAATTTCCCTTTTTTCGGCGGTAAAATTTACAGTGTATTTGTACAGGCGTGTTTTCGTAAAGTGTGGTGGAGATGTTAAGGGAGAAAAGAAGTCATGCAACTGGTAAGTTGCCCGCACATGCTCGGCTGAGCCTACTGTTGGTCAGTTATTGTTCTAAGTGCCCTTTTCTCAGTAGCTAACATAATTGAAGATTCCAGAAGATTTGTTTGTTTGTTTGATTGAGGTTTAACGTCCTCGTCAACACTGAAAAGGTCATTTTGGAGACGTTGCTTCCAATTTTGTGGGACTTTTACCCGACATTGAGATGAAATGACATCTCTAGCCCTGCCGCCCAATGAAACCAATAGGGTTTATGAGCATGGATGGTCCGCCACACGCACCGCTTTGTCTGGACAGGCTTAGATCCTCTAAGCGGTTTACCAGTACTCGTGTGCGGGTCAGTTTCAGCTCTGCGTGGAAACATCATGCAGCCCATATATTTCTTCAAGCCCCGATGGGCGGGGGCCGAAGATTCCAGAACTCGGAACTGATACAATGTATGACGACGATTTTCTCAAGTAAAACCATGCACATTTTTGTCAGATTATCAGAAGGTTGCGTATGCGATACATTATACCTGCCCGGTACGTTACAATTCTTTCATGGAGAACATGCTCCGCTTAATTCAAGAGGGCAGTTGTCAGTTTCTGGAGAAAGAATATGGACTGTGTACATGTACTTTAATAACACGATCGTTTCGATATGACCTAAAACGCGCGAACTGAGCCGAAACCTTCGCATACGTTTCGCCAGAGTATTTGTTACTCGCATATACGTGACGTATTTAGACTATATTTAGACTATATGGGCCCCGTCAAGCGATTTTGGTACTTATCGCCTATGCGAGCAGCGAAGGTTCAGGCGAGCCTGCGCATCCGCGCAGTCTCGCCAGAACCTTCGCTGCTCGCTCATACAAGCAGTGAATCCAGAGGAACCTTCAGACAGAAAGCCATATCCCTGGCCCTTCTGAATGGCTGGGCATGCGCAGTTAAAATTTGTTATGACGGAATGCTCGAAGACACAAATTCGCTTGGCGGGGCTCATATATGAAGACCAAGGGAATGAAGAAGTCACACATCTTGTCATATTGCATGTAGCTGTCTGCGCAGACCCGACTGAGCCTTGCAATACGATTCTTTTTCTTTTGAAGATATATTCTGAGGGAAATAACTTTAGCATTTTTTTTATATTACCGCTATTTTCGCTCTTGTCTGGATCTAAAATAGAACCAAATTTTTACACATCAATATTTAATGTATTGGCTGTGAAAAATTTCAAATTTGATTTAAAACAAAATGCACAAGATACACCCGCTGCATAGCGTCAATCAACGTCGGGGTGTCACACAAGATCTCACACCAAATATCAGTATCTGGTATGCCCACCATCTGAGTCCACAACAGTCCCACACCGTCTTCTCATGCCCGAAATAAGCCTCCGAACCACATCCATGTGTATGCGATACCATTCCTCATGAAGACCACGTTCAAGGTCTCTTACGTTGTTGACGTCATTTCTCGTTCCGATACGTCTTCCCAGATGGTCCCAGAAGTGCTCAATAGGCGACAGATCCGGTGATCTGACTGGCCAGTCTAACACATTCACATTATTTGCCTGCAGAAAGTCCATTATATGACGTGTAACATGGGGTGTACATTATCCTGCTGAAAAATCGTGGCGTGTCCTTGACGTAAGTAAGGCAGTAACACAGGCCGAACCATTTCATCACAGTATCGGACGACATTCAAGTTTCCCTTAACAGTCACTAAGTTTGTTTAGCCCGATGCGAAATTCCGCCCCAAACCATAACGCTGACGTCCCCTGAACGGTCATGCTCAATGACATTAGCAGGGTCCATCCTCTTTCCATCTCGCCTCCAAAAACGTACTCTTCCGTCAGCAAATTTCAAATTGAAACGGGATTCGTCCGTGAACACAACTTGGTTCCACTGTCGTCTTGTCCACCGGCTATGTGCCCTTGCCCAATTGACCAGTCTAGCCAGTCTTTGGTCCCGCGTCAGTGGAACTTCTACGTATGGTCGACGTCCACGTAATCGCGCAGCTCGTACATGTACATGTAGTCTATTCCTTACAGTCCTACCGCAAATTCGTGTTCCAGTTGCATTCCGAACCATACCGGCGATTCTGGTACTGCTGAGAAACCGATTACTTCGAGATGACGTCGTGTTGTTTTACGCGGTCTACCAGGGCGTGGTCCGTCTTGCATCACGAAAACACGCCTATATAAATTTGACCCCCTTGAACCCCACTTTTATATAGTAAAACTGGGGTTTCCGGGGGTAAACCTTATTTTTCTTATTTCTGCTCTAAAATATAGATTGTGGATACTCGTTAGAACCGCCTCGGTGAGGCGGTTCTAATGAGTGCCCATAATCTATATTTAAAGCAGAAATAAGAAAAAAAAATCAGAATTTTTCATCATAAAATTTTCATTTTTTCTTCGATAAAGGTGGCAATGTATTTGTATAGGCGTGTTAACGTAATGTTCACGGTGCCACTTTGAAGGAACTTTGATTTGAGTGTTGACTTGGCACTTTCACTAACACGAAAATGTTCTGCAACCTCCTTAACTTTAATGCCGCCAGTAAGCATTCCAATAGCCATATTTCTTGGTCTGACGTCAGTCCAGGACGGCGCCCCATCTTAGAACTTAAAAATTTACGATTTTTCGACGGTTTATTTGTTTATGGGCATGGACCACAAAAATGAAGTGAGTATCATCGATACTGACTGGATTATGCACGTGTACGGCGTGAATTGAGTATAATTACGCCATACGTCAGTGGCATTGAGAAAAGCGTGAACAAAATACAGAATTAGTGAGTTTGGTATCAGAAATGACTTACAAGACCTATTTTATTAAGTCAGCACCACAGAGTTTGAAAAAAAAGTGTGCGCCGAAAAAAAATCTAAACTTAGTAGATACATGTATCACGTCGGGTTTGCCACAAGTTAAACCATGCATGTGTTTTGCCTGGTTATCAGGAGGTCTTGGGTTTTATACTTTCCGGGTATCCGACATTCTTTTGTTCAGATTGACCATGATTCGTATTTTGAGCTGAAATAAGAAAAATATCACAATTTTCCTTCTAAAAAGTTTCGCTTTTGTGGCGGTATACTTTACAATGTATTTGAATATGTGTATTTTCGTAATGGAACAAGTCCTACTGTAGGTTTTATCGAGCGCTCTCAAAGGGAAAACATTCTTTTTCAAGGGAGGCGACCCTTTATTAAGTTGTTCTAACTTGTTTCAATATGGGCGTTCTCCTGATGGAGAAAATGGCTCCTTTCCTATTCGACGAGCTGTATACATGTACACATGACATACCAAATGTTGCCATCGCTGTATAATGTAATCGTATTCCTTTCGAGCCTCGCTCGGGCCACGTGTGAGACGCCAAGTTCTGCAACGGAAGGTCAGGTGGTTTTTCTCCGGGTACTCCGGTTTTCGCCCACCTCTGATTAACGATCGGCTCGATATGAGTGAAATAATCTTGAAAGGGCCGTAAAACCCAAACCAAAAAAAAAAAAAAAAAAAAAATCGTATTCCTTTAAGTATTGATTAGGATCCATACTGTTTTGTTGTTTTTTTGTGTGTGTGTGTGTGTGTGTTTTTTGTTTGTTTGTTTTTTTTTTTCAGTAAAGGCAATTTAGTAAAGCAAAATAAAAAAAAAATAATAACATCACGTGAACCAGACCGTGAAATGAAGACCCCCCTAAACCCCACTTTATATAGAGAAAACTGGGGTTTAGGGGGGAAACATTATTTTTCTTATTTCTGCTCCAAGACATAGGTTGTGGGTACTCGTTAGAACCGCCTCACTGAGCACCCTCAACCTACGTTTTGAACATTTATAACAAAACTAATAAGGATTTTTATAAAAAGGAGCCATTTTGGAGATGTGAAAAATGCACTATGTCGCACGGGTATGTTATCGAAATGTAATAAACAAACGTAAACAATATCGAGGAACCAAGACTGTACTGCAGGCCTACGTCAAGCATACCATTACGATAACACACCCGTGTGAGATAGTGCATTTTTTCACATCTCCAAAATGGCTACTTTTCTGATGAAAATCTGTGATATTGTTCTTAAAAATACTGCAAACATAGGTTGTGGGTGCTCGTTAGAACCGCCTCATTGAGGCGGTTCTAACGAGTACCCACAACCTATGTCTTGGAGCAAAAATAAGAAAAATAATGTTTACCCCCGTAGACCCCAGTTTTCTCTATATAAAGTGGGGTATAGGTGGGTCTTCATTTCACGGACTTGTTCACGTGATGCATCGATAGGACCGTTGCACGTCGTATCGATGTTAGCCCGATGTTGGCCCGATATTTCTTTGCTGGCGGCGAAAAACTCACTTTCAACTGTATCGGCTGGATGATATCATTGGTCATAAATGAGTCTGTGTACATGTATGTGTTTTAAAAGACTTAAAAACGTCAGGCAAATCCTGCAGACTCATATTGCAACGCCAGCTGTATTAGAATAATTCAAGCAAGTATACATGTGTCACAAAAAGAAGGGAAAAATGTGATAACATATGTCAGTTTGGAATTGTCATAAATACTACTACCTGATACATGTATAAGTTAGATATAAGCCAGCGATGGACATAACCTGCAATGATATGTGCGGCCAGCATTCTGAGTGTCTGCATCTCTTCAGTAACCAGAGAGAGAGAGATCCGCGAAATCTATTACCAAATAGACTGGCTTATCAGAGCAGAAATGATAAGCGATTATAAGTCTTGCCATTGCGACCAATAATCGATTAGTATTCACTGAAGATTTGATCATGGCTTTCTGTCTGAGCATGACTCTAACCGTGTGTTATATTTTACTGTATGTCTTCAGACAATCGGGCCTGAGCAAACAGTGTAGACCCAGATGAGACGCTGCACTATGTGTCACTCAGTTAGCTATTTGCCAGTCAGCCAGCTATTTTAGGCAAGCATTGAGTAATAAAGTGTACCTATCAAATAATTGATTACGCAAACACGCCTATACAAATATATTGCCACCTTTATCACCGAAAAAAAAGAAAATTTTATGACGAAAAATTGTGATATTTTTCTTATTTCTGCTCCAAATATAGATTGTGAGCACTCGTTAGAACAGCCACAATCTATATTTTAGAGCAAAAATACGAGAAAGAAGGGATATCCCCGGAAACCCCAGTTTTACTTTATAAAAGTTGGGTTCAAAGGGGTCAAAATTATATAGGTGTGTTTTCTTGATGGATTGCTAGCAAATAAAAAAAAACGATAACCATTTTTTTGAGAAATTCATCAATAGCTTAATCTATTATCCGATTAATCGTGCCAGCCTGAGTGAATTTACAGGCTGATCTGAGTCTTTGTTGGTCGCACATGTCTAATTATAGGATTTGTCGTGTGCTGGATCGTGTCCTATTAAAGCAATGATTTGCATCTAAGGTTACCCGCAACATCTGCAGAATGATGCTGCGCGTTTGCGTATTTATTTTTTGTATCGTTTTAAGATCATATTAGTTCCTGTTCTGTCATATGAGACAGGCATACGGCAGTTTCAACTCTTTAGAAATTCAGCATCATATATGAAATATCATGTCATTTAATACACGAGATTTATTTTATTCTTAGTGGTGAAATCAATGCATATCTGAAGCAAATAAAATATTGTGAAAAGTTACGATATGTTCACATCGTGAAAAAAAAAAAACAAAAAAAAAAACATAAATCATGATAATAATATTTAAAATCTTGTAGTGTCCAATTAGTCCAGAATACGGGAATAATTGTGATATTTTTGTTTTTATTCTGCTCAAAATATAGATTGTGGATACTCGTTAAAACCGCCTCATCGAGGCGGTTCTAACGAGTACCCACAATCTATGTATTAGAGCAGAAATAAGACCAATAAGGTTTACCCCTGTAAACCCCAGTTTTACTATATAAAAAGTGGGGTTCAAGGGGTTCAATATTGTATAGGCGTGTTTTCGTGATGATATATGAGAGTCCATTTTCTTTATTAAACGAGTGTCAGAACGAATAAATTTTGCAAACGGTGACAAAAATGTATTTTCATAAAAGTATGATACATATCACATGGAAGATTTGCTTTTGTTTGATTTGATGTTAAAAGTCCCCGTCAACACTGTATAGGTCATTTTGGAAACGTTGCTTCCAATTTTGTGGGTCTTTTACCCGACATTGAGATGAAATGATACCTAAAGCCCTGTCGCCCAGTGAAACCAATAGGGTTTATAGGCATGGACGGTGGACTTGCACCACTTTGCCTGGGCAGGCTTAGATCCTCTAAGCGAACACGGACGTTTATGTTCGATTCTTCATACCGCATCACCCGACATTTACGTTTCAAATACGTTCTCTATTGGCAGTCGCACCAAAGGTTTGCCTTAGTAGACAATAGTTTGGTCGCAGACGTTGCGCGGTGTAATTGTCTACGCCCATGGCCTAGACATAGAGGTAGGGTTCAACACGGAAGTGCAACCAATAGTTACCCACAATTCAGGTTTGACCTTTCCATTTTATGCAACAACAAGTATAAGCTTTCACTAGTAGCAAAAATGGCCCACAACAAGTAAAAGCTTTCAGACAAAGGCAAAAAAGAGGCCCACGAGCAGAGCTCTGGCAAAGAACTGCTACCACATTTGTACAAGCCCATTTCTGCTTTCATATCTGTACAGGCTAATAGGAAATATACATCTACAAACTCTAGACCACGACGGACCTCTGCCTGTCTTCATGAACTCACCATGAGCCTCCGGCTCTAGTGAGCCGAAAACTTGCCTCGCCGTTAGCACAATGTTTGAGTTAATCTTCAATTAGTCTATTATAACGTGTAGGAAAGTTGTCTACATAACTTCTCCAAAAGGTGCGAATGATAAAGGAGCTAAGTTGACTTCTTCACGATGAGGCGGTTCTAACGTGTACCCACAATCCATATTTTAGAGCAGAAATAAAAAGAAAATAAGGTTTACCCCTGTAAACCCCAAATTAAGTATATAAAACTGGGGTTGGGGGGGGGGGGTCAAAATTATATAGACGTGTTTTCGTGATGCTGAGCCATGAGAAGAATTCCCTGGTGACACAGGAACGAGTTTGAAGCAGCCGTATTAACCCTTGACCTGCTGAATATTTAAATATGCTCCACCCACCACTGATTATCAACCAATCAGATTTCTTGATGCAAATCATTGCAACAAATTCATAAACTTAATGACAAACAATGACGATCCTGATCAGATGGCTTCATTGTTTGAAAGACGAGCCATATCCGGGCTCAGCAGGACAAGTGTTAAACGAGCCATCGGTGGTCTAGCAATAGAAGTTTCACTGTTATTTGGTGTGATAAAAGCCAAAGAAAACCCCACTTATAGGTAAATATGAAGATTACCGGCCTTTCGGGTATAAATTGCTTGTAGCCTCGGTTCCGCTCAGCACGGTCATCCCTCGGGTTGGAAATGCTCATCTACAACAGAACCCCATATCGGATTCTTATATTGCTTATAACATTTTCCCAAACAAGGAAACATTACGAAAACATACCTATTCAAATATATTGGTAAAATATTACCACCAAAAAATGACATTTTTTAGAGAAAAAATCCTGATATTTTGTTCATATTTCTGCTCAAAACATAGAGTGTGGGTACACGTAAGAACCGCCTCGATGAGGCGGTTCTAACGAGTACCCACAATCGATATTTTCGAGCAGAAATAAGAAAAATAAGGTAAACCCCAGTTTTATTATATAAAAGTGGGGTTTGAAGGGGTCAGAATTATATAGGCGTGTTTTCGTGATGGAAAATTGGTACTCGTAAGAAGCACCATGTCCACAGCCTACATGAGACAAATGACGAATTTAAGCATATATGGAGACCTTGTCGATAGCACGTTATGTCAAATGGGTGGGTTATTTTTGTACCTAATTTCAAACTGTGTTTGTTTGCAGTTTACCATCCCAGTCTGCCAAGTTAAGGTCATATTGAGCCGCCCTATTTACCTGACCGCAACTTTTATGGGCGGGCTTATACATAAGTCATTGACCAGACAGATGGCGTGACGTCATCCCGCTTCATCCGGGTGACTATCACGGGTACAAGTCAGTGGCGTTCGAATTGCTCGCACCATAGAAAAGGTGTTAGATTTCATTATATATAGAGGATCTTACACGAGTGGTCATTTCATACGAAATTTATGAAATGACCACGAGTGTATGATTCTCTTTATCATATGACTACTTTAAATTGGATTTTATCGCCTTTTAATTTGACAAGTTTTCTACGAAAAATGCATTGTTGACATGGGTGCGTCATGACGTTACTTAATCCCGCCAAAGTGTTATTACACGTGTGGTCATACGGTGTTTATTACACGACATTATCCACTGCTTCACCGGCCTCGAAAGCTCAGTTGGTAGAGTGTCCGCTCCGGGGAACGAGAGATCGCGGGTTCGATCCCGGGCCGCGACATACCAAAGTCGTTAAAAATGGTACTAGCTGCTCCTCGCTTGGCACTCAGATTTACGGGTTCGAGCTAGGACTGGTCGTCCCAGTGTCATGATAATGTGACTGGGTGTGGTATCGTGTAATGTGTCTGGGACATGATACTTCAGTGAGGCAGCACTATAGAAGTGAGTAATGAGCTCCCTGTCGCAACCAGACACCGTCTTGATATGACTGAAAAACTGTTGAAAGCGAGGTTAAACCCGAATTCACACTCACACATATCCACTGATTATCAACGACGTGATATGATAAATATGAATATTGTACGTAACTTCAGTGATGGATCGATAAAGCAAAACCGTTGTATTGATACATGTTTTGATAGCCAGAATAAAAGCAAAACCCTTGTATTTATTATTATTGCATTTTTTATTATTTTTATTTTCGTAGAAATATTTGAAGATACAATTCTCGAGATGATCATTTTACCCATACAGATTTTATTTTTCTTGCACTACAGACAAGGAAATCCGTGATTTTACCCTGGGATAGAAATTTATGTTCTGACCCTGGTGTTCCGACCCAGACAGCTAACATAAATGCGCTTCAATTCATTTCAACTGCCGGAACTACTTCCGCACTACTTTTATTTTGTAAACAATATACACGTGCGAGCTGTCAAAATAACCGGAGGTGTTGTGCAAGAAAAAGAATCCAATATGGGGTTCTAATATGGGGTTCTGTTGTAGATGGGCGTTTCCAACCCTCGGGATGACAGTGCTGAGCGGAACCTCGGCGTAGCCTCGGTTCCGCTCAGCACGGTCATCCCTCGGGTTGGAAACGGTCATCTACAACAGAACCCCATATTGGATTCTTATATTATATGGTTTGCTTGTACGTGTTTGATATTTCACCTTAATATCTGTGGTCGGTAACAAAAAGGAAAAGAAATATATGTAAAAGATAATTTTAATTAAGCTTGGTATTTTATTATTCAAATCTCCTGCTACAGTTAATTTAACCAAAGTTTCGAAAATTCAGGTTTTGTCTGAATGAGATTTAGAATAACTTGCCCTCGGATGTATCTTAGTCAACTTTTGGGTTGTAAATAAATAAATAAACAAATAAATAAATATAAGTTGTTTCATCTCTGTGGTTGTTTGATTTTTGTGTTCACGGAGATGTTGCACTGACTAGTTAGGAGGCCTTCATGCGGACTGAACAAATTATTTGTCTTAATCGCGACGGAAGTTAGGGCGAGGATATGTGGCCACGTAAAATCGATTTAAGCCCGCCGCTGAGGCGGCTCTTCTGTCGCGGTTTATTTTTGTTATGGTTTGTCTTTGGGTGTTTGTGTCGCTTATATTATTTTATTTTGGATAGCCTTTTGGTGGGAAAGTAACTGTTCTTTTGGCTTTCCGCTGTTGGTGTTTCCGTTGGGGTCTGCTGCTTCATGTTGTGTTTATTTTCCTTTGGTGTCTCTGATGGGAGCTGTGGGTTAATTGTATCAATTACTGATCATTGCCTCTACTTCTATTTTGCTATATAACCTGATAAAACTGATAAACAAACAAAAAGCAATTAAAGAGGGAAGCTAAGTTGTCAACCGTGATTGGGTTACCTACCATGCATGCAGTCTGTCGTATAACATTTATGTTATACCTAATCTTTTTATATCGAAGAATGATTTTACGAAATTGGGTGCTGAAGTCATTGCGGTTATATGTTTTTCTGAATTAATATACTAAGTGACCATAAAATTCGGGTTCTGATAGACTTTTTTGCAGAAGAGATTTAGTCCAATATTGAATTGTGAAATTAAATCAAAATGGCGTCTATAAAATTTTGAAAAGGCTTTGCGTAGTTTATGGTACCGATAACCCTGATTAGTAATTGAGTTTAGCAGTTAACAATTTATTACGAGTATTGAAGTCAGTTACATGACTACACATTCTGGCAAATCGAATTAATTGCGAAATATAAACGCCCTAGGATCGCGCACGAGGAACATCACCGTCCAAAAAAGGAAAATTTACAATCTCAAAATCAAACTCATCGCGTTTATCATAAATTTTGCAAGAAACAAACCCATCTACAATAAATAGATGTAAATCCAAAAACAGGACCTCGGTATCAGATGAATTGGCTTTATTTAACTGAAGTTCTGTGGGGTAAATTTGATTGATCAAACCATCGAAATAGGTATTGTCAATATTTAATAAATCATCCAAATATCTAGAAGTCGAGCTAAAAAGGTTCAATGATTTCAGACTGGTTTTCAGCAGGAAGGGTCATCATTAAGTCTCTCTCATAACAAAACAAAACAGATCAGCCACAAGGGATGCGCAATTATACTCTTGTACTGAGTCGGGCATATTTGGCCATTACCTCAGTTGGTTCCGTGGCTTAATTTTGAATTTAGCTGAAAAAGAAGAGGCACTAGTTGCGTCCTGAAAACTATATACAATCTGCAAAACAGAGGCATCCTAAAACGCATACCTTTGAGTCTCAATCCTACACCGCACCTGCCCCGAACTCACCCTTGTTTGGGCCGACGCCGCCACAGGCGCCAAGTACCTATCTTTATTAATAGACACTGTATCAAAGTGTATCTTATAGAAGAAGGTTAAAGAAGACCGCTCACGACAGGCCCCCAGGGACGGCCACCCCAGCCCACCAAGCACGCCACCGACGCTACCTCCACCTTGCCATCGCCTGCAGGTCCATCGAGCAGCTGTCCTCTGATCATGATCATCTTTTCTGATAGGCGCTATACAGTGCACATTGGCTCGCTAAAAATCCACGGTGTGTATTCTGCATGCGTGACAAAACGTCCTTGACATCGTCTGACTAGTAATTATCTCTGGAACGGAGGTTCGCAATTATCTGCAAATTGTACAATAAAACGTTTATTGTAAATACTTCGGAGACAAAACACTGGAGCAGCTATGCAATTACTACGGCGAAAGACATCACTGCAATAATTAATGTTGCTTTACTGCAGTTTAAAACAAGTCGCGTTCCCCCAATTACAGTTTACTGTTTCAAAACTTCGACTATTTATATCAATCGGAAAAGTGCACAATTGAATAAGAATGTTAATATGACAAACGAATGTGCTCTGATAATTTGAATCATACTTTTAAGGTTGCATGGTACAGGTACCGAGTTGGTCAAGAGTTAAAATGTTCTGCCTGTAATAACGTTGGAAATGATAACCGATTCAAGCTGATAGTTGTGTGGAAGAATTCATTTTGTCAAACTGATCAACAAAAGTCTATACTGAACGATATGTTAGTACCGAAGCGAAAATTTGCCAAAGTGTAGCTTATTTACGGAGTTACCGATACCCATCAACAGAAAAAGAAAAAAAAAAGAAACATAAACATGAAACAACTAGACCCTAATGGAAGCATCAATAGCAGAAAGCCAAAAGGACAGTTACTTTCCCTCAAAATAGCCAAGTGGCTATCCAAAACAAAATAATATATAAGCGACACACACACACAAAGACAAGACATAACAAAAATAAACCGCGACAGAAGAGCCGCCTTGGAACGGTCAGTGAAACGAATTCCACTGGGGGGGGGGGGGGGGTGGCTTAAATCGATTTTACGTGGCCACAATCCTCACCCTTACCCCGTCGCGATTTAGACAAATAATTTGTTCGCATGAACAGTAGAAGTAAAACAAAGATCAGGAATCGATACAATAAACTTACTCCACCATCAAAGACACCAAAGGGAAAGAAACACAAACATGGAGCGACCAGACCATAATGGAAACCTAAACAAAGGAAGGCGATAAGGACAGTTACTTTCCCACAACATGGCCAAATGGCCATCCAAAATAAAAAGATACAAGTGATACACACAGTAAGTAACAAACAACAACATAAATAAACCGCCACAGAAGAACCGCCTTGGAACGGTCAGTGGAAAGAATTCCACTGGGGGGGGGGGGGGCTTAAATCGATTTTACGTGGCCACAATCCTCGCCCTTACTTCCGTCGCGATTAAGACAGATAATTAGTTCAGTCCGCATGAAGGCCTCCTAACTCAACAGTGCAATACCTCCTTGAACACAAAAATCAAATAACCACTGAGATGAAACAACGGTGAGGACTCGATTGCAAGAAACAACTGAAATGCTGGAGCAAAAGAAAACCAACAGTTAGACTCCGATGGGCCCGACCAGAGACAGAGCATCAGGTACCAACCAACATAAGCCTTTACGTTGGAACCGTCATAGAATATGATGCCTGACCGCCGGCGTGCAATTAAAGAGAGAAGCAAAGTTGTCAACCGTGATTGGGTTAACTACCATGCTTGCAGTCTGTCGTATAACATTTATGAAGGCCGTTTACGGAAATAAGGGCGAGGATTGTGGCCACGTAAAATCGATTTAAGCCCCCCAGTGGAAATCTTCCACTGACCGTTCCAAGGCGGCTCTTCTGTGGCGATTTATTTATGTTGTTGTTTGTTACTTACTGTGTGTATCACTTGTGTCTTTTAATTTTGGATGGCCATATGGCCATTTTGTGGGAAAGTAACTGTCCATATGGCCTTCCTTTGTTTAGGTTTCCATTATGGTCTGGTCGCTTAATTTTTGTATTTCTTTCCCTTTGATGTCTTTTATGGATGGAGTAAGTTAATTGTATCAAATCCTGATCTTTGTTTTACTTCTACTCCTAACTCATCAGTGCAACAACTCCGTGAATACAAAAATCAAGCAACCACAGAGATGAAACAACGATGAGGACTCGACAGCAAGAAACCACTGAAATGCTGGAGCAAAAGAAGACCAATAGTTAGACTCCGATGGGCCCGACCATTATTGTCAAACTGATAAAAAAAGTCTGTACTGAACGATATGGTAGCACCGGAGTGAAGATTTGCCCAAATGTAGCTTTCTTACGGAGATACCGATACCCATCAGTGAAATGGGGTTTGAGATACATGGATAAAAAGCTTATCTCTCCATTTTTAGACCCGACGGAATTACTTCTCATAAGAGGTGTACAAGATTAAGAAAGGGGCAACACGAGTGGCACCTTGATTTCTGCGAAACATTAAAAAATACGATGATTTCGATTGGCACTTATATCCCTGCTAGCATTCTACATAAATCTACAGCGGGCCGTTAGCGGCCCGTCAGCTACCCTGACGGGCCGCTAACGGCCCGCTGTAGATTTATGTAGAATGCTTACTGGGATATAACCTAAGCAATTCATTTAGCTTTCTTGTGCTATCAATTATTATTATTTGCTGTATGTGCAAACATTTCATATGATTATCAATGTTTTAAATCATATTACTGTAATTGCTATTATAGTTATATATAAATCACCCATATTGACCGTTTTTGTGAAAAAACAAAGACAATTTTTATTTTAAATGTCCAAATCGTTTTCATTCCTGGAACTGAACAAGTTTGCGGCCGCGTAAAATGGATTAAAGCACCCCCTCGCCCCCGCAGTGAAATTCGTTTCACTGACCGTTCCAAGGCAGTTCTTCTGTCGCGGTTAATGTTTCTGATGGTTTGTCTTTGTTGGTGTATTTCGCTTATGTTTTTTTTTGTTTTTTTTTTGTTTGTTTTGAATAGCCGATTAACCATTTTGTGGGAATGTAACTGGCCTTTTGGCTTCCGGCGATGGATGTTTCCATAAGGGTCTAGTTATTTCGTGTTTGTGTGTCTTTTCCTTTGGTGTCTCTGATGGGCGCTTTGGGTTAATTGCATTGCCTTCACTCCTATTACTAAGATCGATGAAAATAAAATAGGGCCTTAAGTCCATTAGGAAGACACAAAAAATAACTTTCAGATTTAGGCCAGGCATCGAAAATTATTTCATCTACCATTGTGGTTTCAGATTTCATCTCGAGATTTATCATACAAACCACAGTTATGCAAATTTACTCATACCTTTACACTTAAGATTTCATAAGAACTGCGCAGCAGGACATTAAAAGCAGCACAGACACTCGAATTAAGTTCCCAAAATTTTTGAAAGTATACTAACTAAAAAGAAAAAAGGTTATGTATCACAATACATGTGTTAAAATCAAATAAGAGGTTGAAGTTAAGAAGAAAACAAAGAGGACAATTTATGTACACCACAACCTCTTTATAACACTATTAATGGCGTCCAAATAAGAAACCGTGTTAGCCAAACAACCGTGTTTTATCCAAACAAAAATGTATAGGTTATATAGAAAAATGACCATTCATGGTCATTTTTCTATATAACCAATACATTTTTGGGATCCATTTTAAATCGTGTTTTATCCAAAACCGTGTTATAATGAACCGTGTTATAATGAATCGTGTTAAAATGAGGTTGTGGTGTAGCTGTAATATGTTACCTATTTAAACGTTTTATTCAAGGCTGACGCCGAATGACGTCAGAACGAAACATAAATTATAATCTGGGAGAAAATTTAAACGCTTAAAGTATTCATTCAGACTTATGTTTTTCTTGAAATATGGTTGAAAATGGTTCCTATTCCGACCCCTGTACCATGCACATTTGAAAGGTAAAGTATTTTATAGTCGGTTATTCCGGTTGTCGTTGACTGAACAATTTGCACAAATCAGTATAATGGCATTGGCCGTACGTTCAGCAAAGTAACAGTTTAAAATAATAATAACTATGGTGTGGCGTGTATTAGTAGCTATGAGAGAGAGAGAGAGAGAGAGAGAGAGAGAGAGAGAGAGAGAGAGAGAGAGAGAGAGGAGAGAGAGAGAGAGAGAGAGAGAGAGAGAGAGAGAGAGAGAGAGAGGTGGAAGGGACGATTCAGATGTTTTGGAAAACTTACTCCTGCATGGCTGAGGCGCGCCGAGACTTGATTAACCCGTTACGTTGGAGAAGGTAACCGCGGCCTACTGATAGAGACAATTTTCTCCTCTTCATTTCAGATTACGAAAACACGCCTATACAAATACATAGTAACTTTTACACCGACAAATATGCAAATTTTAAGAAGGAAAATTGTGATAGTTTTCTTATTTCTGCTCAAATTATAGATTGTGTGTACACTTTAGAACCACCTCGATGTACCCACAATCTATATTTTAGAGCAGAAATACGAAAAATAAGGTTTACCCCTGTAAACCCCAGTTTTACTATATAAAAGTTGGGGTCAAGGGGATCAAATTTATATAGGAGTGTTTTCTTGATGCATGCCTGCTTTCAACACGGCGCGGTATGGGAAACCAGTTTTTCGTCCGCGCGTTCTTTCATTCATTCGTTTGTTCATCTAACCATCACCATTTGCGCAATGTAAGGTTCAAGTCAATTTCTGAAGAACTGTTAGAGCTTCGTTCATGATACTTGGTACAAACATTTACCTAGGATAAGCAATCCATATTTGACAGTCGCATTTCATGGTTTACTGATTTGGCAAGGTGAGACAATGGGTTAACCCTAGCCTCAGCCTCAATGTTTCAGGTCATTTTTAACAAGAAGTAAAATACATGTAGCTACACTAATGAAATATGATGCGAACTTGTAGCCGGGAATAGAAAGTTGGTGCAAGCAGCCATATTTGTCTTTGCCCTACATTTCGTGTTTCAATGACTTTGTAAACTGTAGTGTCAAATTTAGGTGCTTGGTACACACTTGCCTCTATGGGTGGTGACTTGAATTCCAGTATCCAAATTTAATTTGACTTTTACCTATATAGCAAGGTTAAATGAATATGAATTTGAGAAATCATAGGTCATCCACGCTTGGGCATTGGCCTTAGTGTTCAAGTCCATTTCGTAAGAACAATACAGGATACAGCAACAATATTTGGTACACTTTTGCATCTAAGGATATGTACCCGGCGCTACATAGCCTATTGTGGAATTCTCGTTGACTGGTTTATATTAATTGCAGAAAAATACCATCCCTTCAACTTCTTTGTGAGATGAAAACGTTAGGACCCATCCCATCCTCGACGTACCCTTCACTTCTTTCATTTTGATTGTCTCTTAACCATAGAACCATGCAAATCACAATACTGACATGACTACTAGGATGCCAATGACTTGTCTCCCTGGTATTCTTGCGAACCTACGCCATGGTAATGTGGTCCCTGTTCAAGATGTCTAGTAGTTTAGAGTAGCACTGTGCTTGTTTCCTCGTGTTTCAAGTACCACATGGATACAAAAAGAAGACTCAAATGACAAGGAACAAATGAATCACACTTGGTCTTATCATATTAGCTTTTTGTGCTAGTGGCGAAGGTTTTTTTTTTGCGTTGCTGGAAAAATGATATGAACCAGAATATTTGAAACACCTTGTCGGTTCAAAGCTTCTAATAACAAATGCAAATCTATCTGGATTCTTTGTCATTCTCCTTTGCTTTATAGAGTCCAGTATTATGGTCTACATATTGGATGTGCAGGCGTTGACGTTTTACTCCACCCAGTGTTGATTTTTTTCCGTCATACATAGCCAAGACTTTAGACGTTATCCTTTCTGCAAGGCTGATGACGGTGCTTTGCTCCATCTAAGGCCGTAAACTATTGGCATAAAGAACTAGATGAATTATCATACAATTATTCAAAGACATGGACCATATTCACATTGATGCTATAAATACGCTGCTTCAGGATGACCCTCACCAGGAAAACACGCCTATATAATTTTTACCCCCTTGAACCCCACTTTTATACAGTAAAACTGGGGTTTGCAGGGGTAAACCTTAATTTTCGAATTGCTGCTCTAAAATTTAGGTTGTAGGTACTCGTAAGAACCGCCTCGATGAGGCGGTTCTAACGGGTACCCACAACCTATATATTGAGCAGAAATAAGAAAAATATCACAATTTTTCATCGAAAAATGTTCATATTTTCGGCGATAAAGGTTACAATGTATTTGTATAGGCATGTTTTCGTAATGAAAACTAACACTATGCCGATGGGATTTTAGTGTTTTAAGACTCTTTAGAGAACTTTGAAGTTGTGACGGCAGTTTCAATCCCTGTATCCGGCTACATTCTTTCGTGAAGATTGATCATGAAATATTTCTAGGCTACGCTCTTCCGCTAATAAAAGAAGGAAAGTTATCAGTTTCTGGTAAATTGAACTGCGCTTTAATGGTTATTATAACCGCTTAGAAGCTCGACGCATGTCGGAGACAATTGTGCTAAGATTAACATGACCATAATTCGTAGTGTCGAGTATGACGTTAAAACCCCAACCGCACACAAATTGCTCTGTAGTGTTGTTTCATTGTCGAAGACCAGTTTGTTCTCCACTAACAGCATTAGTTCCAAGGCTAGAGTCTCTAAGAGTTATCACAGCATCAAGTTTATCATGCGTGGAGAACTAATACTTTGGTTAGTTCTGGCACAGACATTTTATTTGAAATGTTTTCATGATCAAAGGCGGCCACCACTTTTGGCAGTTTGCATGTTTACAGATACTAGTATGTACTTGTATTGATAACGATTTCATCCTGATCTCACCCTGCTGATATTTTATTGAGTTCAGCTTATAGGTCCACGTCTTCGAAGCTCTTTATTATTACTTCAACCGTTACATGAAATGTTGTTTACTGGTGTCCACGTGAACGTACATCACTATTTTTTGGAAGATGAAGATAAACTTGATGGAGGCACAGTACAGTGAGCAGAAGGGTTTATTTAGCCTCGCACTTTAGCACTCAAAACAGTACTTCCTCAATCTGCTGTGAATGGTTTTTCTTGCATTGTTGTTTTTTCTGCTTTGATATTATTTTCACTAAATGCTACTCGTGCACAGGCAGGCTTTGATGTCCTGGTACCCAGTTCTGTTTTCATCCTTTTCCGTCTGTCGTTTTTATCTTAAAATGTTTTTGAGCCCCTGTAGATAAACTGTGTTCGTTATCATCCTTACTATTGTATTGATGCAAAGGTTATCGACTATGATGTACAATGCGCGTAGCTACACTTTTTTGTGAAATCGATTTAAGCCCCAACCCCCGTAAAAATAGTTTTTCTTGCCATTGCAAGGCGTTTCTTCTGTTGTAGTTTATTATTGTTGAAGTTTGTCTTTACATGTGTGTATTGCTAATATATTTTGTTTTGGATAACCATGTAGCTATTTTGATGGAAAGTAATTGACCTTTATGGTTTCCGCTTGTGACCATTACGAAAACCCGCCTATACAAATACATTGCCAATTTTTTGGATAAAAATTAGAAATTTTAAGATGAAAATTTGTGATATTTTTCTTATTTCTGCTCAAAACATAGATTGCGGGGACTCGATAGAACAGCCTCGTTGAGGCGGTTCTGTCGAGTACCCACAATCTATGTTTTGAGTAGAAATAGAAATAATAATGTTTACCACCTTGAACCCCACTTCTACTATATAAAAGTGGGGTATGACTGATGTTTACTCTGATATAGACAGTGCCTTGTTTGGAGATAATAACGGTTTTCTTATTCAGAAGAATACAGTATTTAAATTATTTTCTTGGATATGTATACTGTGGGAACATTCCATTTCTTTTGAGCACACTCACCACTCACTCCATATATCAGGTGCAAAGATTATAAAAATCTGAGGTGGGCTTAGTTGCAGCTGGGCGTTTCCAATCCGAGGGGTGTCCATGCTGAGCTACACCGAGGCTATGCCGAGGTTCCGTTCAGCTTAGTCCGTCCTCCCGAGGGTTGGAAAAACCCATCTACAAAAGAATCCCCATTACGATAACACGCCCGTATGGCATAGTGCATTGTTTCACATCTCCAAAATGGCTACTTTTCTGATGAAAATCTGTGATGTTTTTCTTATAAATACTACAAACATAGGTTGTTGGTGCTCGTTAGAACCGCCTCATTGAGGCGGTTCTAACGAGTACCAACAACCTATGTCTTGGAGTAAAAATAAGAAAAATAATGTTTACCCTCTTAAACCCCAGTTTTCTCTATATAAAGTGGCTTTCTTTGTCGGATCATTACAGGGTCACTGATGAGGCTTTATTAGCCGAAACTACGTAGTATGACCCAGTTTCTTTCTTATGAATGTTTTCATTGCTCTTAAAGGAACTCATTTTTTGATTTTATTTGCCTTCACTGCAGCTGGTGTTGTGCCGTGTGGCGGCCATAAAACGTCTCCCCGTACATCAACCATAGTGTAGTTTATATTTTACTTTTGGTCCTTTGAGATCAGCGTGAATATTCTGAGAAATCAGAAATAAAGTTTTGGTTTAGACTCATATTCTAGACAGGTTTATAATTTTTGGACCCCAGTTTGATTTATATCAGTCTTTGTATCGACTGCCTATTTTAAATTTGCAAAATTGCAGTATGTTTTCTCTGGCTTTCTTTGCCGGATCATTACAGGGTCACTGATGAGGCTTTATTAGCCGAAACTACGTAGTATGACCCAGTTTCTTTCTTATGAATGTTTTCATTGCTCTTAAAGGAACTCATTTTTTTATTTTTATTTTAGGGGGTGTTCATTTCACAGACTTGTTCTCGTGATGCCTATTAGATTCTTTTCCATGCACAACACCACCGAAAATTTCCATTTTACTTTATTGTACATTTTACATTTCGCGCACCGTACTTATCTTGTTTGCCTAGGTAAGAACAGAATTTCTATCCCAGGTTAAAACCCCGGAATTCCTTATTTGATTTGCTAGAATGAGAAATACAATTATGATACATTTTCCACCGAGAGATATACCATTATAGAGGTATATAAGAAATCATTTTTGACCCAGAAAAAGTATCATATTTTAGCGATGGAAGAAAACATGGAAAAGCCATTAAAAGAAACATTTGTAATGTTATGAAAGGAAACATTTAAGACCCGTAAAAGGGTGCATATTTAAAGCCATAAAACGGAACATATTTAGAGCCGTGAAAGAGCCCACACAAGAGTCTTGACAGAAGGCAACATTGTAAACCCTAGAAAGGGAGGAAAACGAAATGGCTCATTCAAGAACCATAAAATGAACATTACCACAAATGCGCGTGCATTTCCTAACTATTTCTGGTGTGCACATTTGAAAAACAAAAATAAACAACGACGCAATTTCAGATTCTATCAAGCATTTTCACACTTTATACTCGTAATGATCCCATGTGGCAAATTTGCTGACAAATATGTCGCAATCCTATAAAGCTATCGACATTTCAGATATTTCCTTTTCAATACATGTATATTAATGAACAGAGCAGATCCATCTTATCGGGATCTACGTTGTTTGCCATTTTATCAACTCCTTCAGTTAAGGTCTGCGCATCAGCTTAACAAGTCCGTGTAATGAACAACCCTCTATGTCCCACCTTATGTAAAAGAAAGTGGGATTTACTTGGGTGTTTATTTTCTTCAGTTTTTGCTCAAAAACATATAGATTGTTGGTACTCGTTAGAACTGCCCCAATGAGGCGGTTACAACTATGTAGTACCAATTATCTGTATTAGGACCAGATATAAGAAAACTACCGAGCAGTTTCATGGAAAATTGTCGTTCTAGAGATACGAAAGATGCCATTAGCATTACGAAAACGCGCCTGTACAAATACATTGTAAATTTTACCGCTCGAAAAAAGGAAACTTTTAAGATGAAAAAGTGTGATATTTTTCTTTTTCTGCTCAAAATCCAGATTGTGGACACAGGTTAGACTCATCGAGGCGGTTCTAACGAGTACCAACAATCTTTAATCTAGAAGAGAAATAAGAAAAATCGAGGCGGTTTTAACGAGTACCCACAATCTATATTTTAGAGCAGAAATAAGAAAAATAAGGATTACCCCTGGAAATATGTTCTAGAAAAGGTTATCCTTTGGAAGCAAGGAATACACCACAGAACTGGAAAATATGGAGTGTACCTGTTTTCTTGGCCAGACTAGCTAGTTTCGGCCTTTTAGGCTCAATCAGTGACCCTCAAATATTTTCAAAATTCCACAATGGAATCAATGATCCCAAAGGACAAGAAAATGTTAGCTACACTTTCATGTAGGGCAGGGAGACTTTTTACGGCCGCCACACATTCCCAGACAACAGCTGTAAAGACGTTAAATATGTTCTAGAAAAGGTTATTTTATTTTTACAATGTAAAAGTGGGGTTCGATGGGGTTAAAATTATATAGGCGTGTTTTCGTGATGTAACACGGGTGTGTTATCGCAATGATTAGTGACAATGGGTTTGGCCACATTGAAAGGAAAAAGACGAGTAAAGCTTAATATACCGACATTTTTTTAACTCTTATCATGCTGTTCACGACAACCCCTATCTTTGGAAACAGTGTAGATCCAGATCAGATGGCTTCTGTAGAAGCCCTCTGATCAAGATATTCACTGTTTGGCATTCAGTTTATGAATTTGTAGCAATAAATTACATCAAGTAATTTGATTGGTTGGTAGGCAGAAATGAGTGTGGCTTAAATGAATATTCAGCAAGATAAGGGTTAAATACGTTTAACCCTGATGCTGCTGAATGAAATAATTTATCCAAACCCATCTCTGACTATCAGCTAAACAAATTACTTTATACAATGCATTCGTTCAATTCAAAATGGTGCAGATCCTGGTGGGATAAGGTTTAACGTTTGCATTTTAACTAGTGCAAACTAAGGCAACCAAATGTTGGTCATTAGGAAAACATGTCCGTAAGAAATAATGGCGTCCAACATGGTGTCAGAAAATGATAAATATTAGGTAAAAATGATAACATCTTTATTATTTCTGCTTTCAACATAGATTGTGGGTGCTCGGTAGAACCGCCTCATTGGGGCGGTTCTAACGAGTACCCACAATCTATGTTTTTGAGCAAAAATAAGGTAGATAATGTATACCCCGATGAACCCCACTTTTCTAGTTTAAACGTATTTTATTGCATCAAAACATGACAAAACATGCATGCAATGGGGTTGGGTCACAAGTTCTCACAACATTAGTTACGACCCTTCCCCTACATATAGTAACATCATCAAAATTACAGTCACGCGACAATGACAAACACATAAATTATTAACATTTATACTTTAGCAGTATTTGATAAATAAATAAATAAATAAATAAATAAATAAATAAATAAATAAATAAATAAATAAATAAATAAATATAGAAATAAATAAAGTGTGTGTCTCTACAGAATGGTTGTGGTTTGGGATTCAGCGATATGATATAGATCATCACGCATACATGATTCGATGCATAATCTCAGAAGTTATTAGAAAATCTACCAGTATTCTTGATGTATGTATGTACAGCATTGAAAATAATCATGTTCTCCTCGAATGGTAGCTGTGTAATACCATAAAGTAAAATATCTAAATTAAGGGGGTGAAAATTTCGAGTTTCGGTAAAAAGATTTACTCTCTGATTTGCATATTTCGGACAGCGAAAAAAGTAGTGCTCAGCATCCTCATTTTCTAAGTTACATTGACAAACAGGACTGATTAATAAATGGTTAGTGTATAAGTCACTGAACAAGTTGCTACATTTGTTACGTATTCTAGCATGCATTACAGATAAAAATCTATCACCTTGAATATAATATTTTGGTACTCCCTCTGTAATTGAATAATGACTTTTTATTGCATATTTAAAAGAATTAAGAGAAGAGCTATTGCGTAAATTCTCATCCAATTCGTTCCATAATAACAGAGAAGATAGAATACAAGAATTTCGAAATAGCTCTGTTCTGCAGAAAGGAACGGAGAGGTTATTACGGTTTCTGAGTGGATAATTAGTGGTTTCTCACACGGCAGGAGGAATGAGATCAACAATATACGAGGGGACTTGCCCATTGATTGATCTGTACATGAAATATAGTTTCTGTTTTTTACGTCTCTCCGATCAAGGAGTCCACCCACATTCTTTGTATAATAATTCGAGTGAAACAGACCTTGTCAGTCCAGTTACAATTCTGGCTGCTTCATTTTGTAATATTTCCAAAGCATTAGAATCTTGCTCTGTGCAACCATCCCATACTAAAGAGGAGTATTCAAGTATCGGATGAACATATGAGTTATAAATTTGATTTAAGGCTATTCTATTTAGCGTGAATTTTAACTTTCTCATAATACCAACAACTTTTACCGCACTATTTAAAATATTGTCAATATGTGTATGCCACTTACAATTGCTGCTAAGCGTCAAACCTAGATGTTTGTGATTATCTACAAATTTAATTTCCGTGTCGTTGAATATTAACTTTGGAAAATTTTCAAACACTTTTAAAGTAAAAAGCATTGCTTCTGTTTTCAGCGGATTGAGCTTTACAAGCCACTGTTTTGCCCATGCAACTAAAATGTGAAGATCATGGTTAATAATACCTTCAATATCAGCAATACTAGATGCTGAAAAAAACAAAGAACTATCATCTGCAAATAACCTTGTCAAACTTAGCAGCAATTCAGATATGTCATTCACGTATATTAAAAATAATAGAGGGCCCAAGACGGACCCTTGAGGAACTCCAGCATTGATATTTTTAAAATCAGATATACACGATTTGATAACTACTCTTTGTTTCCTATCAGATAAATAATCTGAAAGCCAATTAAGTAAATCGCCATCGAAGCCATACTGGCGTAATTTAAAAATAAGTCATTTGTGCCAAACCCTGTCAAATGCTTTGGAAATATCACAAAATACCATGCAAGAATATTGCTTATTGTCTATGGCCTGACATATATGATGAAAGATGTCAATCAACTGAAAAGTTGTTGAATGACTGGGTAAGAAACCCGATTGGTATTTGTATATTAAGTTATTTTCAATTAAAAAGTTATGCATATTTTTGAATACAATACGTTCTTGAAGTTTTCCTATACCACTTAGTAAAGAAACAGGACGAAAATTAGATGGCTCTGAGTTATCACCCTTTTTTGGCAGCGGAATAAGATTCGAGTGTTTCCACATGTCTGAAAATTTACCTTCTCTAAATGATCTATTAAATAAGATGCTCAGCGGTATTGAAACTTCCTTAGCTACTGGTTTTAACATTTTATTACTAATTCCATCCGGTCCGTTAGCTTTATTTGGATTCAAGATCTCAATCAGCGTTTGGATTTCAGAAGGTGTACATGAAATATTTAATAATTTATTTATACTTTTTATCTCAAAGGGTGGTAAAGAACAATTATCATCGTCGAAATAGAAGTAAAGTATTCATTCAAACATTCAGCTTTTTCCTTATCAGTATAGTAATAATCATTTTGGCCATTTTGGGGAAATACTTTAAGAGGCGGTATAGAGCTTGTGGTGCTATTTTTCTTAACAAAATGCCTTATTGTGCTCCAAAACTGTCTTTTATCATTACTGTAGAAATCACTAATAGAAGACTCCAAATTATTGAAAAACTTTTCTTTTGCATGTTTTTTTAATTATTTATTTTATTCCGAAGCTTTCTGTACTTTTCACGTATATTCGAACTACCCGATTTAATTAGTTTAGTTTTAAGTCTGTCTCGTTTGGATGAAAAGTGTCTTATTTCCGAATCGTACCATGGCTTATCATTTGGTCTAACGACTACATATTTAGAAGGAATACATACTTTTACTATATCAAGAAAAACATCAGTAAATTTCCTACATGCTTCATTTAACGGGTCTTCATTTAGAAAAGTCCAATCATAAAGTGATAATTGTTCTTTTAATAGAGTGAAATTTGCCTTTTTATATAACCATACTAATCTCGTGAAAGTTCCATCAATTTGGTAACTTTTCTCTATATAAAGTGGGGTTTAGGGGGGGGTCTTCGTTTCACGGACGTGTTATCGTGATGTGAAATGCGTGTTCACTGGCTAATTCGCTGACTCGCGGCTGGCTGATTGATTGATTGATTGATTGATTGGATGATTGATTGATTGATCGATCGATTGATTGATTTATTGATTCATTCCTCATTCGTTCGTTTGTCCGCCCGCCCGTCCGTCCTTTCGTTCGTTCGTTCGTTCGTTCGTTCATCCAAAATTGTTTAATTGATTGATTCTTAAAGGGACACGTAGCTTCGTTTTATTTTATAATAACTCTCTGTCTTTTATGCTAGAAATTGTTCAAAGAAGAAACTGACATTTTTTTCTGATTGAAATTTCGTGTTTTTTTTTCTGTTTTGTTAAACGGCCCTTTCAAGATTATTTTACTTATATTGAGCCGATCATGAATCAGATGTGGACAAAACCGGAGTACCCACAATAAGGATGGCAATGGCTGAAAGGGTTTGTAAAGAAATAATTAAGACCTATTCATTTCGAAAAGACGCCTATTCATATACATCGCAAATTTTACAGCCAAAAAAGGAAAATATTCAGAAGAAAAATTACGATATTTTTCTGATTTCTACCCAAAATATAGATTTCGGGTACTCGTTAGAACCGCCTCATCGAGGCGGTTCTAACGAGTACCAACAATTTATATTTTAGAGCAAAAATATGAAAAATAAGTTTACCTCTCTAAACCTCAGTTTTACTGTATAAAAGTGGGGTTCAAGGGGGCCAAAATTATATAATTTGTGTTTTCTTGTTGCACAAAAACCTTGAGCAAATGGATTATTGCGTCTGTGTGGAATATTGTTACTTAGGCTTTAGAGAGTACGGTTTCAAACTACAGTATTCACGCCTATTGCATTGCGGAATACTGAAAGAGCAGGGCACTCCTATTGTCTTAAAATTAACATCTGAATAGCAAAACGTACTTCTATACATGTACTGGTCACAGGCATGATGCATTGCTACAATCAGGTTAAGATGTCAACATAACCAAAATTCATGTAAATCCCATTACATGTATGTATATAGAAATTGGGTTGATAGGGTTTTATCATTAATTTTGTCTGATTTTCCCTATAACAAAGATTTTGGCCACCTGTTAAAACCGCCATTACGAAAACACGCCTATAAAAATACATTGTAACCTTTATCGCCAAAAAAAAAGAAAATTTTAAGATGACAAATGTTGAAATCTTTCTTATTTCTGCTTAAAATATAACTTGTTTGTACTCGTTAGAACCGCCTCATCGAGGCGGTTCTAACGAGTACCCACAATCTTTATATTAGAGGCGGTTCTAACGAGTACCCACTATCTATATTTTAGAGCAGAAATAAGAAAAATAAGGTTTACCCCTGTATACCCCAGTTTTACTTTATAAAAGTGGGGTTCAAGGGAGTCCAAAATATATAAGCGTGTTTTCTTGATGTCATTGAAGGGTTCTAATGAGAATCAACAACTATTGTTTGGTCAAATTAAAAATCACATTTTCCCCAGAAATGAAACCCATTTTGAAATATTAAAGAAGGTACTACGTCAAACGGACGTGTAATCCCAATTACTCCTGAAGGGGTATGCATTCCCCTGAACGCCAATAATTCGGTGTCGAATGACCTTACAACAAGCTTTTACCGGCCCCGATAGCTCAGTTGGTAGAGTGTCCGCTCCGGGGAACGGGAGGTCACGGGTTCGAGTCGCATACCAAAGTCGTTAAAAATGACACTAGCTGCTCCTCGCTTGGCACTCGGATTAACGGGATAGAGCTAGGACTGGTCGACCCAGTGTCAGGATAATGTGACTGGGTGTGGTATCATGTAATGTGTCTGGGACATGATACTTCAGTGAGGCAGCACTATAAAAGTGAGCATTGAGTTCCCTGTCGCAACCAGCCATCGTCGTGATATGACTGAAAAATTGTTGAAAGCGACGTTAAACCCGAATTCACACACACAATCCAACAAGCTTTCAGACGAACTTTATTTGTCACAGTAAAAATATATATAAGATGCCTCTCCCAGCGGAACTATTTCTGCGGCGCAGTGATTTGTCATTGAATCTGCCACCTTATTATAAAGAGATATTAGCGGGAAACTTATGATTATTGATTATGCTGTTTTGAGAGTCTGTCTCCAGTAAACCCATATAAGACAATGGAATCTTCCTCCTAATAAATTTATACTGATCCGTTTCCAATTATAGCCGTGAAAGGTTTGTTTTTGTTTGTAAAAAAATGAATAAAATGTATGTTCTTCCAGCAAACAGTGTAGACCCAGATCAGACGCCGCGTTCTGCGGCGTCTGATCTGGGTCTTCACTGTTTGCCACCGTCTCAAAAATGGGCCGCTAAGCATATATGGGTTAAGGATAAAAAAATCCTATTTCATGAAATACAACTCGTTCAAAATAGTTTACCTGCTTTTTTGTTTGTTTGTACGTTTGTTTGTTTGTTTTTTAGCTTTAATGTCGTCGTCAACAGTATTAAGATCATTCTGGATTCCGATTTTGTTGGGTTTTTACCCGATATCGACATGAAATGACATCTCAAGCCCTGCCGCCCGGAGAAACCGCTATGCTTTAAGGGCGGTTTACCAGTTTTGTTTTGTTTGATTGAACTGAGGTTTAACGTCCCGTCAACACAATATAGGTCATTTTGGAGACATCCCTACCAATTTTATAGGAATGTTACCCGACATTGACATCTCAAGCCATGCCGAAAGGGTTTTTTATGCATGGACGGTACGACCCGCATCACTTTACCTGGGCATGCTTAGACTTTTTAGGCGGTTCTAAGCTTCTTCTGCGCACCTATTGTGGCCTCAACGAGGCGGTTCTACAGAACATCCACATCCTATGTTTGCAGGAAAAATATCACGGATTTTCATTAGAAAAGTTGCCATATTTGAAATGTGAGAAACCACACTGCATGTATGTCGCACGGATATGTTATCTTAACGCTTTTTGTACCAAATGGAATCTTCATCCTTATATCTAGCAGGAGCCCATTTCAAAATTAAGGGGTGTCAGGTTGTGTTTTCATCACAATTGATATGGAAAAAGACTGAACTATTTGCAAAACAGTGTAGGCCCTGATCAGACCCCGCGTTCTCCGGCGTCTGATCTGGGGGGAAGTAATGTTTGCAAAGGTACCCGTTTTGGTGTTTCTGGTACTAAATGGGTTAAACGACTTCGGCACAGAATTGTTTGTCATGGTTACATGTATATTTTAGCCTAGTGCGGAAAATCAAAAACTCAAATATCGTCGAAGAAATCTAAGATGGCTTTTAGCATAAACCAGCCTTTTGAGGACTAAACGTGAGAAAAGCTATTTCGTAGGCGACAAGCAAAGAGTCAGGTCAGTATGCACAGCTACATAAAACGACCATAGCGCCTCCGTGGCCTAGTGGTTAAGAGCGCTGACTTTGGATCATTAGGTCTCTCACCGCTGTGGTGCGAGCCTCGCTCGGGTCACATGTGAGACGTCAAGTTCTGCAACGGAAGGTCAGGTGGTTTTTCTCCGGGTACTCCGGTTTTCGCCCACCTTTGATTAACGATCGGCTCGATATGAGTGAAATAATCTTGAAAGGGCCGTAAAACCAAAACAAAAAAAACAAAAAACAAAAAAAAACGACTATACCATTCTGGTAACGACACACCAGCGCGACCAGAGCGACAAAGGGCAGTTTTCACATCTCAAAAATGGATACTTTTCTGATGAAAATCCGTAATTTTTTTTCTTATTTATACCGTAAGCATAGGTTGTGGATGCTCGTTAGAACCGCCTCATTGAGGCGGTTCTAACGAGTATCCACAACCTATGTTTTGGAGCAGAAATAAGCAAAATAATGTTTACCCCCGTAAACCGCAGTTTTCTATTTATAAAGTGTAGGTTAAAAGGGATGTTCCTTACACGGACTTGTCAACATGAACTTTTATTTCTAGGACTAGTATTTTTCAGGTGAATAGACTGTTGGCGCTTGTTTAAATCGCCTCAAAGTATGATTTTGAACAAAAATAAAGAAAAAAATACTTCTGTAAATCCCATCTTTCGGATAAAGAGTGGTACTCAGTGCATATCAACATGCTGCGCACGGTTTCTTGCATGGCGCCACATCCGGGTCGTCTGTGATTAGCTGAGGTTCAGGCGCAGACTGGGCTGAGCTTCTGTTGCTGGCCGATGCAATAACGTTTCTTTTCTCATTAGAAAGCTGATTCAAAGCAAAAAAAAAAAAAAAAAAATCCAAAACATGAAAATTTTCAAATAAAAACTTCTGATAATGTGACTGGGCGTGGTATCATGTAATGTGTCTTGGACATGATACTTCAGTGAGGCAGCACTATAAAAGTGAGCATTGAGCTCCCTGTCGTAACCAGACACCATTGTGATATGACTGAAAAATTGTTGAATGCGACGTTAAACCCGAATTCACACACACACACACACACACACACACACACACACACACACACACACACACACACACACACACACACACACACACACACACACACACACACATACACATATACACACACACACACACACACACACACACACACACACACACACACACACACACACACACACACACACACACACACACATTGTTTTCCATTCCCTATTTGATGAAAAACCTGCTTTCAAAACAGCCCGCCGCGGCTCTCTAGTAATATCTTGACTCCGTGCCACTATTTTTTTTCTCACTCTCTTTTTTGTGCTTATTTTGGTGGCTTTATTTATCTGGTGATATTATCGTGATATTGTTATTTAATACATAGAGTCGGTAAATGGGTCGTTATTCACGAGATGCCGAAAATTCACGAGAAGTTTACGAAAGCCCGCGTATTAGGCGATAAAATTGACTAATTTATTCCTTGCGTAAAGGTCAGTCTCATGTCAATTTGCTCGAACTATACTATTGCATGGATTCAGTTCTTTGTGACTAATTTGTCGGTAATTAGTAAAAAAGTGAGTGTTTGAGTTTCACGTCTCACCAACAGCTAATGTCATACGGACGGGGCCGGGATTTCTTGCACACCAGACAAGGAAATCCGTGATTTTACCCTGGGATAGACAATTATGTTCTGATCCTGGTGTTCCGACCCCAAATCGAATATAATCGCGTGTTTGATAAATGCACTGGTCGATTACAGCCTCATGCGCGGCGTCGTCATGCGTTATGTCACTAAACATTCCTGTTGTGTCATCACAAAATGGCGGATGTCGGTAACCGAAGTGACAGCAACATTAAAAATTCGCAATAGATATGGAAGGTATGCAAGAAAAAGAATCCATTATGGGTGTGAGGGGTGGATAGAAAAATCCGTCCCTCGGGATCACTGTCCGGCATCACTCGGCAAGCCTCGTGATGCCGGACAGTGTCCCTCGGGACGGATTTTTCAATCCACCCCTCACACCCATATAAGATTCTTATAAGATCCTGCGAACCCGGGTTTACAGAAAGAAAATGCTTTTTTTTGCGCATTCTTTTTTTTTTTTTTTTTTTAATTTGTATGGAGACAATTTAGGGATGGTTGGGTGAGGCAAGGGTGTGGTGTATCTTGCACCACTGCGTGTCCAGCTGACACTGGCTTACAACCGCACGGTTTCGCAAGGCCTGCTGTCGTTACAGCAGGTAATGGTAGAGGGATACTGCCTAAGTTTCTACTCTTCTCATTACGCAAACACGCCTATACAAACACATTGCCACCTTTATCGCCGAAAAGATGAAAATTTTATGATGATAAATTGTGATATTTTTCTTATTTCAGCTCAAACTATAGATTGTGGGCACTCGTTAGAACCGCCTCATCGAGGCGGTTCTAGCGAGTATCCACAATCTATATTTTAGAGCAGAAATAAGAAAAATAAGGTATACCCCCGTTACCCCAGCTTTACTATATAAAAGTGAGGTTCAAGGGAGTTAAAATTATATAGGCGTGTTTTCCAGATGTGCTGTCTTTACAGCCTTTACAGCAGGTAATGGTAGAGGGATACTTCCTAAGTTTCTACTCTTCCATTCATTTTTCTCCTTCTCCCCTGTCCATCAATTCCACCTCATTACGATAACACACCCGTGCGACATAGTGCATTTTCACATCTCCAAAATGGCTACTTTTCTGATGAAAATCAGTGATATTTTTCTTAAAAATACTGCAAACATAGGTTGTGGGCGCTCGTTAGAACCGCCTCATTGAGGCGGTTCTAACGAGTACCCACAACCTATGTCTTGGAGCGAAAATACTGTTTACCCCCCAAAACCCCAGTTTTCTCCATATAAAGTGGGGTATATGTGGATCTTCATTTCATGGACTTGCTCACGTGATGTCCCCTACTGCCTCTTCCATCTTTTTTTCTCCGTTTCTCTGGGAGACGACACAAAATGATTAACAAGGGTTGACGTGTCGTTAACCCTTTTTGTACCACATGGAATCTTCCACCGTATATATGACCGGCCCCGATAGCTCAGTTGGTAGAGTGTCCGCTCCGGGGAACGGGAGGTCACGGGTTCGATCCCGGGCAGCGACATACCAAAGTCATTAAGAATGGTACTAGCCGCTCCTCGCTTGAAACTCAGATTTACGGGGTAGAGCTAGGACGGGTCGACCCAGTGTCAGGATAATGTGGCTGGTTGTGGTATCATGTAATGTGTCTGGGTCATGATACTTCAGTGAGGCAGCACTATAAAAGTGAGCATTGAGCTCCCTGTCGCAACCAGACACCGTCGTGATATGACTTAAAAATTGTTGAAAGCGACGTTAAACCCGAATTCACACACACGCACTCCCTCGTATATATATAGCAGGAGTACATTTCAAAATTTAGGGGTGACAGGATGTGTTTTACTGTTTTTCTTCAAAATCTGATTGGAAAATAGCTAAACTTTTTGCAAACAGTGTAGGCCCTGATCAGACGCCGCGTTCTGCGGCGTCTGATCTGGGCCTGCACTGTTTGCCTGGGTACCCGTTTTGGGTGTCTGTACAAAATGGGTTACACTCCAGCACAATCAAACCCTCTTAAAAGAAAGTTGTGTCATCTTTTTCTAACTTTTGTGCCAGACATAGATTATTGATGCTCATTAGAACAGCCTTAATAACCCATTGTATGCGGGAAATCCCTAAAGTGGTACCTTAGCAAACAGTGCAAGCCCAGACCAGGCGTCTGATCAGGGCCTGCACTATTTGCTAACAGAATTTTCCGTCAAAAATATAATAAAAACGAAACAATAGGCCTGACAACCCTTATATGGCTAATTGACTTGTCCAACATATAGCTATCGAAAAGTCTTCTAGTATACAATGGGTTAAGGCGCTTGAAACGAGCATCCACCCACATTCGATATTTTTGGAACATAAAGTAGACAATTGTATAAATTCCACAAAGCTCAATTTTATTTAAATTGAGCTTGTTATGGTGCATTACAGCGACTTAAGAACAAGTGGGATGCATGAACTAGGTATTATATAGCTGTAATGCGACGACTCCAAGTGCGGCGAGGATTGTGGCCACTTCAAATCTATTAAGCCCCCATGGCCGTTCAAACACGGTTCTTCTGTCGTTGTTTAGCCGGCCTCGTTGGCTCAGTCGGATGCGCGTCTGACTGGTGATCAGGAGGACGCGGGTTTGACTCCCGCCGGGGTCGGCAACATTCTTTCGTGGAGATTGATCATGAAATCTTTTCTACGGTCATTCTCTCCCTTCCGCTGATTCAAGAAGGGCAGTTGTCAGTTTCTGGTGAAAGAATGTGCACTGTACTGGTTAACCGCTTACGTATAAGCCTGCCCAGGAAAGTGTGGATAGGTAAACTGACCGGCTCAAAAATGACCTAAATAGTGTTGACTGGGCCGTTAAACTCCAATACAAACAAACAAAAATCTGTCGTTGTTTATTGGATAGCCATTTGGCCATTTTGTGGGAAAGTAACTGTCCTTTTGGCTTTCCGCCTGTGGCGTTTTCTTTATAGTGAAGTAATTTTGTGCTCCTGTTTCTTTACCTTTGGGGTCTTGGTAGGGATATTTGGGGTAATTGTATCGATTCCTGACCATTGCCTTCACTTCTGTTTTTCATGCTGAAATGCCGCCAAAACCAGGAATGAAAGGTGTGCATCCGTATTCATTGCCTGTCGGTTAGTCTGACACTCTGGCGCCCTTAAGGGGAATAGGAATACCTTCAGGGGAGGAAACTCCTGCAAAAAGTATATGTGTCTCACATGCCAATAAGGGTCAACTCTTAAAGGAACGAAATTGCTCCTTGGGAGCAAATTCTTTCCTTGAAGAGTAGACCCCTTTTTCAGTGGTACAGGGCTTATAGAAAAGCGAACAGGAAGTCCCAAAAATTGTCTCCCTTTGAAATATGGCGGAAAAAACTGCCAGTTGTTCCTATTCCCCTTAATCGTCTTGTAATTTGTCACATGCCTGGGTCCATTTGTTCAGAAATATATACTCACCGGAAATGGAAACTATACACTCATTTTTAAATTGTCGCTGGCAAAAACAGTTTAATGAAATTTGAATTCCAATTATATAAATTATCGTCAGTGGCATGTCTGATTTGTCGAATAAAATGTTTAATGATAGCTACGATTTAACGGGTAAAGCCGCAGGTTCAAAGTAAGGGTCAAAATCTCGCTGTTCAAGTTTCCATTGAGTGAAACATTTTGTTTCGCGAATGCGATTCCCATTTATACCAGTTATTACTCATCATCGCACGACACAATAGTTGAAAAGTTATCGACCTTTAAATATTGGGCCAAACCACCGGAAGTATGCCATTTCAGATTGCGGTTTTTGTTTTAATTAACATCAGGTGAACAAGTCCGTAAAATGAAGACCCCCCTAAACCCCACTCTATATAGAGAAAACTGGGGTTTACGGGGGTATTCATTATTTTTCTTATTTCTGCTCCAAGACATAGGTTGTGGGTACTCGTTAGAACCGCCTCATTGAGGCGGTTCTAACGAGCACACACAACCTATGTTATGAGCATTTATAAGAAAAATATGAAGGATTTTCATCAGAAAAGTAGCCATTTTGGAGATGTGAAAAATGCACTATATCGTACGGGTGAGTTATCGTAATGATATGTAAGACACAGCTGAAGATGCTAAATTGATTGTAGGCACTTTTGGGTCGATGTTTGGCTTGCAACATTATTTTGAAAATTTCGCTGAAAAAAAAGCAGTTTTTGAAATTTCAATAAAATGTTTGTTTCTCGATAATTTTTAGAGTTTATGTTATTTTTTATTCCTTGCTTTTAACTTATTACCTATACGGAAAAATGTTGAAGTCAAAATTCTTTTACAAACATATTTTGTGAAAAATACACTTTTTTACATTTTCCCCAAAAAACTTTTATTTTTAACACCAGATTTTCTTTATATTGTTACAGGATTCGTGTCTGGAGTCAGGCAATTCCTTAATCAATAATTTTAACTGAATTATCCACTTGTTTTGTCAGGCGAGACAATTTAAAAGTGTTTAGTTTCTATTTCCGGTCAGTATAGATGTCGCAAGTTACATGTCAGTTTAAACTTTGATTTAGACATTTCACAAATGTCTCAAAACTTATTATTTTTCTGACGAAAATATGTGTTATTTCCTTATTTTATATTCCAAAGATAGGTTGCTCCTTAGAACCTCCTCAAAGATAGGTTGTAGGTACTCGTTAGAACCGCCTCATGGAGGCGATTCTTACGCGTACTCACAACCTATTTCTTGGAACAGAAATAAGAAAAATAATGTATTACCCTGCAGATCCCAGTTTTCTCTATGAAACATGGAATTAGCGGGGTGTTTATTTCACGGACTTGTTAATGTGATGTACGGCAAATTCATTAACACTCTTTGCTGTCAGGATGTGAGGTGTTTTTATTTTATCAGTAAAAATACTAAAATATTAGGTATTGTATTTACTAGACAGAAAATCGACCTACTAGTGTTATCAGTGTTTTGATTTAAGTATATCCTTTTATATAAATATATTACTTTCTTCCTGTCAGCATCACAAGATGGATGTCACTTAGTTGTTCGATGAATTCATAGATTCCTGAAGAAGGCCAAGGGCCGAACATTTGAAAAAGAGTGATCAATAATTCATAGCCTATATCCTTTCATTGCCAATACAAATATAGGGATCTCTCATAAACATTTGCCGGGTCCCGAGAAAAGGCTGCCAAGCCGAGTGTTCAAATATCTTCCGATGGACCTGGCAAATGATATTGCAATGCAATAACCATGGATGATCGTTGTTCTTACATAACTAACTACGCTTCATTCTTGGAGACAAAACACCTTTTGGATTCAGAATCCGACAAAATAGCATTACTTCAAAACAGTTCCTGTACGACAGATAAGAAGTTCTCCACAGAAACTCATAAGTTTATTTTTTATCGATGCATCCAAACTGCTGTTTGTCGTTGTTTTGCATAACTTACGATGTGACGAAAACGCCCAAAGGCTCGAAACAAACTCTTCAAACGTGACCGTAAAACCAAAATGGTGGCTTGTTTAGAACGTTGCTTGCAATGATGTCAGTTTCACAATAACATTCTGACGTCATCATAAAATTTTAAAACAACGGTATGTCGTACGTAATGCAAACACGCCAATGTCCATCTTGTGCTATCGAAAGCCTTCTAAACACGTGTTCAAACAGTAAGTGAATTTAATGATTTTAACATGGAGTTTGTTGTTCAAACTCGGTTTCTGGTCTATTCAAGAATAGCTCCAAACAGCTATGTTCATAGGATTTCATGCAAGACTACCTGTTCAACCAAACCATGACAGAAACACGCAGACACAGTGTACTAGGTGTTCCGCACCAGAGAAAAACATGACCCTCCGAAGGCGATAAAAGTTAGTGAAGCATGTTTAAATGAAACAACATCGGAACTGCAACAGAACATCGTCTTAGATGATGTGTAGATAGTTTAATAACAGACAAAGCAAAGGTCACGAGTTCTACCAACATCAGTTACGACCTTTCCACTAAATGATGTGTAGATGTTTGGTCGAACACTCACATTTTACATTCAGTCCTACGCATGGATAAATCAGCAAGTCTGTACTGAACCCGTTTATTTCCCAGCAAATATATTATTGTCTTGGTAACAGCTCCATTATCTATCTCTGGAACTGAAATTGCGACACGAAAGAATTTTCCCATAATAGTGTACGTAGGCAAACGGATATAATTATTCACGTCTGTCTAGAGGGCACATTTTGTAAATTAGTATTTTATCTTTTGTTCGAAATTTTGCACCTGTTCACTGCACAGTTGTTACCTTAGAAGCGCAAAGCATTAACCCTTTTTGTACCAAATGGAATCTTCCACCTTATATATAGCAGGAGTCCATTTCGAAATTAAGGGGTGTCCGGTTGTGTTGTCTTGAAAATTTATTCGAGAAATGGCTTAACTCTTTGCAAACAGTGTAGGCCCTGATCAGACGCCGCGTTCTGCGGCGTCTGATTTGGGACTGCACCGTTTGCCAATTACCCCTTTAGGGGTTTCTGGTACTGAATGGGTTAAAATCGTGTCAGTTCGTGTTTAATTTTAAGAGCTAGCACAATGTCTCATAGTACAGTGACCATGTTACTTTGAAATATGTAGACAGTGATAAGTACTACCCATATAATCACATAAACATGTCCGTGTAATGAACACCGTAAAACATTATCGTGTTACATGTAACAAGTCCGTATATGGAAAATAATAATTATAATCATCGCTTTTAATTCTTTTAACAGCGGGCTTTCAAACATAATTATGAATTATTAGTCTAATTCCTGCACCAATTAAATATAGCTTATTGACGCTCATTAGAACTGGCTCATTTTGGCATTTTCATTAACCGAGTACCTATAATCTTCATAACTCCCGTAATAATGCCATTTAATATAACAATTTACACAGATGTTAGGAGTGCATAGAAGAACCTATCCCGATTAGTACTGTCCGGAATCACAAGACTGGCTCGTGATGCCGACCTGTGATCCCGAGAGACACATCACGAAAGCACGTCTATATAATATTGGCACCCTTGAACCCCACTTTTATATAGTAAAACTGGGGTTTACAGGGGTTAACCTTAATTTTCTTATTTCTGCTCTAACTTGAATATAGATTGTGGGTACCCGTTAGAACCGCCTCAATAAGGCGGTCCTAACAAGTACCCTCAATCTATATTTTGAGCAGAAATAAGAAAAATATCACAATTTTTCATCTTAAAGTTTTCATATTTTTCGGTGATAAGGTTACAATGTATTTGTATAGGCGCGCTTTCGTAATGGATATTTTGCCCCGCACACTTATGTTCTTTCCATCACCCTAACTGGACCGTGTAATGAACACCCCTCTTAATACCATTTTATGGTTTACAGGGCTATAGTTTATTTTCCTATTTCCGCTCCAAGACATAGGTTGTGGGTACTTGTTAGAACCGCCTCAATGAATTTAGGCGGTTCTAACGCGTACCCACCCTCTGTATATGGAGTATTAATAAGAAAAAAAAAAGATAAATTTCATCAGAATTATAGTCATGTTTGAGGCACGAAAGAATTCACTATGTCACGCAGATGTGTTTTGAATGTCTTGCATACCTTCCATAAGTGAACGTAGATATTTTCTATTGTTGTCGCTTCGATTGGCGGCGTCCGCCATATTGTAATGGCAATACCGATACTGTGACGTTCAGTGGTGTAATGTAACGTGCAATGACGTCAAACTTAACGAGGGCGCTGTTCTAATTCTCGGTTTCTATCCTAACATGAGTAGGATAACAAGGGTGGAATATGAATTTTATCCCACGGTAAAACCCAGGATTTCCGCATCTGTTTTGCAAGAAATTCTGGTCATTTTCTTTACCATGTGCAATAAAAAAAGCTTATTTACTTCTTCAGAAAGCATTATTCGATTAACGGAATTGACATGTCGAGGGACGTTGTATTATTAAGTACGAGGTCTCATCTCTCAAGTGAACCCACAAGAATTAAATCCTTGAACTTTTCATCCCTGGATCCAAATTGGTTTCTGAAATTAACTCTTCTAGCTTTAAATTTGGACACGTCAATTCGTGTAAAATGGGAGTTGGGGAAACATGCATTTTGGGTTTGCAAGCAGATAAGATGCAAACGGGCCTGCTTCGCCACCGTCCATCCGGGCTTGGAGAAATATATTGGGCTGCATGGTGCTTCCGCTCAGAGCTGAAACTGACCACACATGGGTACTGGTAAACCGCACAGAAGGTCCAAAGAGATGTGAGTCAGACCGTCCAATGCATTTAAGTTTCTTTGCTTTCATTGGGCGACAGGGCTTTAGCTGTTATTTCATCTCAATGTCCACTCTTTCGACATTTTACGATGCCTCGGTACGTGTGACTCAACTCCCACGCCTCGGGGCTTTTTGCTTAAGATGATTTGAATGGCCAAGTAGAAGTAAACCAAAGATCAGGAATCGATACAATTAACTTACTCCACCCATCAAAGACACCACAGGGAAAGAAACACAAACATCAAGCGACCAGACCATAATGGAAACCTAAACAAAGGAAGGCCATACGGACAGTTCCTTTCCCACAAAATGGCCATATGGCCATCCAAAATAAAAAGACACAAGTGATACACACAGTAAGTAACAAACAACAACATAAATAAATCGCCACAGAAGAACCGGCTTGGAACGGTCAGTGGAAAGATTTCCACTGGGGGGGGGGGGGGGGCTTAAATCGATTTTACGTGGCCACAATCCTCGCCCTTACTTCCTTCGCGATTTAGACAAATAATTTGTTCAGTCCGCATGAAGGCCTCCTAACTCATCAGTGCAACATCTCCGTGAACATAAAAAATCAAAGAACCACAGAGGTGAGACAACGGTGAGGACTCGACAGCAAGAAACCACTGAAATGCTGGAGAAAAAGAAAACAAACAGTTAGACTCCGATGGGCAAGCCTGCGACCTGTGTAGTAAAGTGCAAACGTTAAGTTTAAAAATTAAAATATCCATAACTTTCTTGGTTTATTCTATTTTCTGCTCAACAAAGAGAGCGTATATTCTAGACTGCATCTGCGATTTTAGGAACTGACAAACTAGTATATGGGAGTAGGGTTGTCCTGTTAGGACATTGGTTTCTGCCACTCGCCCCTCGTCCCAGACTTGATAGTCAAGGTCCTTTCAAGGTTTAAGGTATATATTTGTTAATATGTTTTACTTTCAGTTTGTATCATTAGGTGCGTTTAATTTTATCAACAATGCATACATACTCATACAAATGTTACATTCTAACACAGCGCGCCTATATAGGCAATGGAAAATAACTGTGTTTTATTCTGCAACAAATCACAGCTCGGAAGAGCGTGACGAGTGACGTCATTCAAAGCTGCAAATTTATGACGTCACTAGTCGATTCCTTGACGTTAGACGGTGTAACGTCATTTTATCGCATCGAAAACGTAAGAAAATGATATAAATGCATGTGTTTCAGTCGATAATTTTAGCGGGATTTCTTCTAAAAATGGCGCAAAGTTGTGAGATTTTGAAGGAAACAACAGCATTATTGCCGATTTTCAGCCTGTTAGAATCGAAATAGATCAGCTCTAGTCTGTGATTTGTTGAGTAATAAATCACAGTTTGTCGGTCAGTTGTAAGTAGACAAATCACGCGCGCTACGCGCTTGTGATTTGTCTACTTTACAACTGACCTCCAAACTGTGATTTATTACTCAACAAATCACAGTTAGAGCTGATCTATTTCTTAAATGAGGACCATTTGTTAGACTGGCACTCGTGCCAAATATGTTGACCTCTTGACATAATGTTATTATTATTATTGCCATAATTATAATTATTTCGGAGCACTGTGGTGCAGTGGTAAAGCTTCGGATTTCAGATGGAGAGGTAGCCTGTTCGATCCCCGCCAGCTCCATGTGTTGTTTCCTTCAACAAGAGACTTTATCCACATTGCTTAGTACTGGTTTCTACCCCGGAAGAGCCACATGAAAGATTACATGTAGTACTCGTTTCCATAATGTGTCACCCTCTATAAATAAAGTCGATTATTATTATTATTATTATTTAAAAGTCCAACAAAATTGGAAGAGACGTATCCAAAATTACCTATATAGTGTTGACGGGGACGTTAAACCCTAATTCAAACAAACGCAGCTACTCATCTTTGTAAGATTCTTAAAATTCTAGATATCTAAATAGCGAACTGAAAGATGCTTATCACACTGCCCGGATATCACTACCCGGGTGGGCAGTCTGATCTCCACCTTCTTGTTCGCAACTGGCAAACCAGGGAACCAATGGACCTTAACAGCTAACATAGCTCACCTATGGCGTTTCGGAGAGGTTTCTGGAAAGGTTTTTACCATACGTGCCATGGGCCTCTTTCAAAGAAACATATCATACGATCCATCGTACGTTTATCGAACGATGATCTTACGATTTTCTTACGAATCTCGTACGAGGCTTTCACAAAACAAATCATACGATTCTCTTAGGATAATGCTTTGGTCACAACCCCTTCCGATTAGGCTTAGGTAGTACTCCCGGCATGAGTTTTAGCCATTTTGGCCTGGTCCCCGGCCGGACACCAGACATGGCCGGCCGGTGGTCGGGGCTGTCAGGCAGCATCGGGGAGGTGCCCGACGAGTTTTAACTCGAAGTTAAAATTTCTCCGGTGTCCGTTCATTTTCATAATCGGCCACATATCCTTCACACATCGTTTAAGTATCGTCCGATATCCAGCCTGGAATCGAGCGGTAATCGGCCGGTGTATGTGGCCTCAGAGGAGAAAATTTTGGGACCGGACATGGGCCCATATCCGGCCGATGTCTGTTTACACATTGGAAAGTAACCCACCGATGTCCGATCGGCTTGAACCAATGTGGACCAGATATGTTACAGACATCGGCCGGTCACCGGCCGTCTAGAACCGGGCATCGGTCGGGCATCGGGAGGACCATATAAGCCCCCGCCAGTCGCCGTGTACAACATTACACCGTGTTTCTACACAAGAGACAACACACCACCCGACAATCGCCCGACATTTGGCCGGGCCTGGTATAAGCATCGTTCGTTGTCCGTAGGCTACTCATGCGATATTCGTACGATGTCCGGTGAATAGGCCGGTTATCGACCGGACATCATAGGATAATCGTCCGATTAGTATTAGATGTTCGGTCGGTATTCACTGCCTCGCCGGCCCCCAAATAATTCTCTTTGGAAACAGACGCCGTACGATTACCAGACGGTCTTTGGACGGCCTCCGCACGGCATCTGGACGGTGACATTTATATAAATGATGTGTGACAAATTGTTTGACCGGTGTTGTCCGATGTCGGAAAAAAGTCCAAAACCAGCGGTGTACTCCCGAATACCCCCTTATCCCCGGATACCGGCCAATCTTTGTGACCATAGCATAAATCGTAGACTTTAGTCGTACGATCGATCGTAAACATTGACATTTGTTTGATTTGAGGTTTAACGTCCCCACCAACAATAGAGAGGTCATTTTGGAGACGTTGCTTCCAATTTTGTGGGACTTTTACCTGGCATTGAGATTAAATGACATATCAAGCCATGTCGCCCAATGAAACCATTAGGGTTTATAAGCATGGACGGTCCGAATCGCACCGCTTTGCCTTGGCAGGGTTAGATTCTCTAAGCGGTTTGCCAGTACTCGTGTGCGGTCGGTTTCAGCTCTGCATGGAAGCATCATGCAGCCCATCTATTTCTTCAAGCCCCAATGGGCGGTGGCTTGCAAACATTGGCGTTTGGGGTTTTCATGGTTCCGTTGTTAAAAGCATTGTCGGCAAAGATTGCTAGTTAAATGAGTTGGTCAGCAAAGTTTTCTCATTCTTCTTATTCAACCAAAATACTGACGCAGTTGCGATCTTAATGTTTGAAATTTTCACGAATCATTAGCTTTGTTTGTTTGATTTGGGGTTTAACGCGCCCGACAACACTATTTAGGTCATTTTGGAGACGCTGCTTCCAATTTTGTGTGACTTTTACACGACATTGCGACAAAATGCCATATCAAGCCTTGTCACCCAGTGAAACCAATAGGGCATTATGTGCACCACCTTACCTGGGTAACCTTAGTCCATCAAAGCGATTTACCGGTACTCATGTACCGAAATTTTCAGCTCTGCGTGGAATCCACATGCAGCCCATTCTATTTCCCCAATCCCAGATGGCCGAAGGCCCTTGACTTGTCATCAGTTTTGCACACTTTGACCTTGGACCGAGCAACTCATTATTACTTTTTACTTTTTCATTTTCAAGAATTTGAGAAACCACAGGCTGTCTGTACACAGGCTAGTAATTACAATTTTGTTTGAGCAATTATCGCTTTATTCATGAAAATAAAGCATCTAAATAGTAGTTATTATAGATTGATTGGTGTTTTACGACGCATCAGCACAAAGTAGACTCTAGAAAGAGTCTTTAAGGATATCCTCAACCCAATCGATCATTTAAGTAGGTTGTTATGAAAACTTATTGTATTGTATTGTATTGTTTATCACTTGTTGCCTCACAGCTCTGCCAGTTTAAGTACAAACTGTCATCATTATCACCATCGCCATCATTGTCATCCATGTTCACATCCAAAAGATATTTCGAATGCACATCTAATGGAGACACGCAGTGGCAACAGTGATCAAAATGCATTTCCGCGGTGAATACTAAAAACTTCCCCAAATTTTGTCGTGACATCTGAAGCGTGGCATCCACATGTCATTAAAAATTTTAACAATACATCGTGTACGTCGATGACAATAATTGTACCGCTGTTGAGGTCTTGTTCCTGCAGCGATTACTGGGATTAATAACCATGGCTTTATGTCATCCATTTCAATTATCTCTTACTTTTATGGCTATAGCTTGCGGCACATTGAAACAGAGGATAATAAAGTGCCATGCAAATCTGCAGTTTCTCGTTCGAAGCAGCCAGTTGCGTAGAAGCGTAGAGCAGTTGTTAGATGTATAATTGGGGATATTGCATGTCCTCTTTTGGTGGAATGTTGTAGCTCACCTGCTTTTGTTGTAGCTCTACTGCTAGCAGATCTGTAATGTATTCTCGGCCTACATTGCTTTTACTTTTTGAATTTTCTCTGGATCAGTTGGGAAAGTTATATAGGCCTAATCTTTCACTTTCATGGCTATAGCTCGTGACACACTTGAAATACACCTTGAAACAGAGGACATTGAAATACTATGCAAATTTGCAATTTCTCGTAGGAAGCAGCCAGCGGCAGAGAAGCGTAGAGCAGCTGTTAGCTGTATGATCGGTGACATTGCATGTCCTCTGCTGGTGGGGTGTTGTAGCTCATCTGATATTTTCTCTATCAGCTCTAAAATACACCCGCTGCTTAATCTGTACCTCAAGATCAATTCCGCCGCACTTAAACGATCGATTGGGTTGAGTCTATCCTTAAAGACCCTTTCTCGAGCAAGATAATTCCTTCGCCTTGCAGCAAGAACAGCGGCCATTATTTCAGAATGTTAGGAACACACAATGCCTTTGTATTAGGAGGAAAAAACAAGTGTTTCCCTCTCGTACGATTAATGTTTCCACTCTACGAAAATCGTACGATTCTCGTTGAGAAGACACATGCTTGAAAATGATGGTAGGTCTATTGTTTTTAATATATCCAGAGTAAAACTTAATATTTTACAATGAACATCGGTACAAATATTGTTGAATACATGGTAATACTTGCCCGAACATTGAAAATTAAATTTGTGACTATTTGGACTCTATAGCGACAGAATCGTAAGTTCTACGAGTGGTCTAAAGTGATCGTGGATTTCATCGTAAATGGCACGATACGATACGTTTTTTGAAACGGGATTTTGTTTCTTGAAAGTCATGTTTGGTCGTACGACCACGATACGATGAAAATCAGGCGTACGACCTTTTTTGAAAGAGGCCCCACACAGCGAACTGAAAGGTGCTGATCACACGGCCCGGATCACACTGCCCGGATGAGCAGGCTGGTCTGCATCGTTGTTGTACGCGAACGGCAAACGAGGGTACCAGTCGACCATAACCCCTCTCCTATTATATGAAGTTTCCATTGCGACAACACAACCGTGTGATATAGTGCATTTTTTCAAACCTCAAAAAGGCAATTTTTCTGATGAAAATTTATGATACTTTTCTTATTTGTATTCATAACATAGGCTTTGGGTACTCGTTAGAACCGCCTCAATGAGGCGGTTCTAACGAGTACCCGCAACCTATGTCTTGGAGCAGAAATAAGGAAAATAATGTATACCCCTCTAAACCCCATTTTTCTCTACATAAAGTGGGGTTTAGGGGGGTCTTCATTCCACGGACTTGTTCACGTGATGCGCAGAATACAGTGAAACTCCGCTATTAAGACCATCTAAAATTAAGACCAATTCTGCTTTAAAGACTTTATTAAGTAGCTTAGTTATTTTTTCTTTCTGTTTTTGACATACAGTATCCTCTGGGTAGAGACCACCTTTAGGACTGTTCAAAAGTGATCTTAAAGACCGCTTTTGAACAGTCCTAAAGGTGGTCTTAATAGAGGAATTTTACTGTATTTTTTAAAGATTTTACCATACATGGTCATGCCTGGCTGCTATCTTGCAAGTGACTCGAACCAATTGAACAAACTTCCATTCCATGACCTCGCGAACAATTCGACTTCACTCGGCCAAGCTGTTTCAGAATGTTGACAGACATGCGAGAGCTGACAGACAAACGAGACGAGAACGACAGAAGGCAACCGAGTTCATGACGAAAATACGGCTATACAAATGCTTTGTAAACTTTACCGCCGAAAGAAAAAAACGAAAATTGTAAGATGAAAAATTGTAATATTTTCCTTATATCTGCTAAGAATTTATATTGTTGGTACTCGTTAGAACCGCCTCACTGAGGCGGTTCTAACGAGTACCCACAATCTATATTTTAGAGCAGAAATAAAGAAAATAAGGTTTACCTCAGTTAACCCCAGCTTTACTGTATAAAAGGGGGTTAAAGGTGTGTGTTTGTGTGTGTGTGTGGTGGGGGGGGGGGGGGGGTAAAATTACCGGCGTGTTTTCGTGATGTGACTATACTATAAGCTCGCCTGTGAGCCAGAGGCACAGAGGAGCTACTCGTACATCTGCACACTTTTTTTAATACAAAAGGCTAAGTGACCGGCTGTGACCTTGATACAAAAAGGTTAAGGTCAACCAAAAGTCATCATTTGAACGAACTATGGTTGTCCCAAGTCCCCAATGCTGCACCCCATGTTTTAATGTCATCTGCCATTCAGATCCTGAGATGACATCACGAAAACACGCCTATATAATTTTAACCCCCTCGAACCCCACTTTTATATAGTAAAACTGGAGTTTGTAGGGGTGAACCTTATTTTTCTTATTTCTGCTCTAAAATATAGATTGTGGGTACTTGTTAGAACCGCCTCATCGAGTCGGTTCTAACGAGTACCCACAATCTATTTTTTGAGCAGAAATAAGAAAAATATCACAATTTTTCATCTTAAAATGTTCATTTTTTGGCGATAAAGGTTGCAATGTATTAGTATAGGCGTGTCTTCGTAATGAGTGTTTCAGAGGGTTTCACCATATGTACGCATGGCGGCAAGGTTTATCTTGAACAACCACTACGGAAACACGCCTATGCAAATGTATTCAAAATATTATCACAAGAGAAAGTGAAAATATTCATATAAAAATTATGATATTTCTCATATTTCTGCTCAAAACAAAGGTTGTGGCTACTTGTTAGTACCGCGTCATCTTCTCAAATGACTGACCTGGACTTAATGAACAAACTTCCACTCCTGCGATGCAATTAAGGCTTCAGTGTTCATTGTGATTTTCAAAATAACAAGGTGAACTTGACCAAAGGTTATTGGATTGATCTTGATATCTGGCACTCGTGTAGATTCATTTTCTCATTTTCTTGACTACATAACTTTATGTTCACAGGCGACACAAGTTTAAAATATAATTTCCCCCCGTTTCCTCACAAAAGCACATGCGACCACCATTGACTTTGAATTTGAAGTAAAAAAGGCAAGGACAACCAAGGGTCATCATTTGATCAAGCTATTATAGACCAGAATATCAGATGCTATATAGACAATTCCAAGAAGTTGGCTCTGTCGGTTTGGTGTCAGAGAAGAAAATTTTGAATGGGTTTTAACATATAGGTTCATGGCGGCCATCTTGCTTATGTGTCCTACACGAGTTGAACAAATTTTCGATTCCCATCCCATGGTGGTTCCACATGCTTTTTTCAATTGGCTCAGTTATTACAGACGAGAAAATGGTCGAAAATGAGCCAGCGCATGACAAATCCTACAATAAGACATGTGCGCCAAACGAAGACTCAGATCAGCCTGGGCATCCGCGCAGTCTGATCAGAGTCTTCGTTGTGCGCTCTAAGGATAGCTAAGTTCATGCAGCAAGAGAAGTCTCTGGTTAGACTATATAAATGCGCAGGCTGATCTGATTCTTTGCTGGGCACACATGTCTTATTGTAGGTTTTGTCGTGCGCTGGCTCAAATAATTGCAACATACGACAGACGACAAGAACGGAGCTACATGTAAGCACACTATAAGCTCACTAGTGAGTCAGAGGCTCAGGCGAGCTAAAACAGGTGCTTTCATTACGTCACTCGCATATTGATCTGCCGTATACGCGATCACGTGGGCATTTCTGGTAAATTTAAGGGGAATGTATACACCTTCAGGGAATGCAACTCCTGCAAAAGCATTTTTGTTGAATAGGGATCAACTTTTAAAGGAAAGAATTTGCTCCAAGCAGCAAATTCTTTCCTTTAAGTGTAGACCCTTTTTCAGCGGGACAGGCCTTATGGAAAAGCGAATCGGAAGTCCTGAAAGTTTTCTCCCTTCGAAAAATGGCGGACAAATCTGATCTGCCAGGTGTTCCCACTCCCCTTAAACGACAACAATTATCTTCTTTAAGAAAAAACATCATAAAACTGTAATCTCGATTTAGCAATAAATGTCACTTTTATAACACACTGTAAGTTGTTTTAAGACTTAGTCAAGATTTTTTGATCGCGTGATAGGGCCTTTGGTCTGTCTTTATGCCTAAATGAATATGGATCATTCCTATAATACATCTAAATCTACTAACATTAACTACTATAAGCGATGACTAAGAAATTATGAAAGGTTAAACGAAGCAGGTTGTAAATCAACAAGAGGGCCCAATGGCCCTATATCGCTCACCTGTGTACCAGAAAATCATTAGTGTAGGAGACCACTTGACATTGCTATATACTAAATATCTAAGCTCAGGCAAAGCAGTGTCCATGCTTATAAACCCTACTGGTTTCAACAGGGCTTGGGCAACAGGGCTTGAGATGTAATTTCATCTCAATGTCGGGTAAAAGTCCCACCAAATTGGAAGAGACATCTCCAAAATGACCTATACAGTGTTGACGGGGATGTAAAACCTCAAATCAAACAAAAGCTGTGCCTTATGGTTTTGGAGAAAAAGATTTTTTAAAGTTTTTTCCAGTATAAGTCTATAGGAGCTAATGAGCCCTGGGGCTTGGCCAATTTTGACCCAAAGGGCACGGTTGGCAGGATTTATGTAGGCGACCATTTTGTGTTGCTATATACTAAATATCTAAGGTCTGTACTTCATGGCTTCAAAGAATTTTGAAGCTTTTTCCATTATAAGTTTGCTGGAGTTAAGGGGCCACAGGATTTGGACCCACAGACATGATTAGCAGGATTCATGTAGGCGACCACTCGACATTGCTACATGCTAAATACCTAAGCTCTGGGACTTATGGTTTCAGAGAAGAAGATTTTTGAAGATTTTTTTCCCCCATTTTAAGTTTGTTTTTTGGTGTGTTTTTTTCATTATAAGGGCCCTGTGGTTTCAGAGGAGAAGATTTATGAAGTTTCTCCAATTGTAAGTCTATGGAAGCTAAAGACCCCTGGGGTGTGGCCAATTTGGATCCCAGGGGCATAACTGGCAGGATTTATGTAGGTGGCCACTTGACGTTGCTACATACTAAAAATATAAGCTCTGGGCCTTATGGTGTCATAGAAGAAGATTGTTTAAGTTTTTTTCCATTATAAGTCTATTGGAGGTGATGAGCTCGGGCGTGGCCAATTTTGACCCCAGGGGCAGGGTAGGCAGGATTTATGTAGCTGGCTATTTTATGTTGCTAGACACTAAATATCTAAGTTCTGTGCTTCACAGTTTCTGAGAAGAAGATTTTTGAAGCTTTTTTCCATTATGAGTCTATGGGAGCTAAGGGGCCCCGGGGCGTGGCCAATTTGGACCCCAGGGGCATGATTAGCAGGAAATATGTAGGAGACCACTTGCAGTTGCTACATGCTAAATATCTAAGCTCTGGGCTTTGTGTTTTCAGAGAAGAAGATTTTTGAAGCTTTTTTTCATTATGCGTCTACGGGAGCTATGGGGGTCCCAGGGTGTGGCCCATTTGGACCCCAGGGGCATGATTGGCAGGATTTACGTACGTGACCACTTGTCATTGCTACATGCTAAATATCTAAGCTCTGGGCCCTGTGGTTTCAGAGAAGAAGATTTTTGAAGCTTTTTTCCATTATGAGTCTATAGGAGCTAAAGGGCCCCGGGACGTAGCCCGTTTGGACCCCAGGGGCATGATTGGCAGGAATTATGTATGTGACCACTTGCCGTTGCTACATGCTAAATATCTAAGCTCTGTGCCCTGTGGTTTCAGAGAAGAAGATTTTTGAAGCTTTTTTTTCCATTATGAGTCTATAGGAGCTAACTGGCCCAGGGGCGTGGCCCTTTTGGACCCCAGGGGCATGATTGGCAGGAATTATGTAGGTGACTACTTGCCGTTGCTACGTGCTAAATATCTAAGCTCTGGGCGCTGTGGTTTCCTAGAAGAAGATTTTTGCAGCTTTTTTTCCATTATGAGTCTATGGGAGTCAAGCGGCCCAGGGCGTGGCCCATTTGGAACCCAGGGGCATGATTGGCAGGAATCATGTAGGTGACCAATTGATGTTCCTACATGCTAAATATCTAAACTCTGGGCTCTGTGGTTTCAGAGAAGAAGATTTTTGAAGCTTTTTTTACCACTATGAGTCTATAGGAGCTAAAGGGCCCCGGGGCGTGGCCCATTTGGAACCTAGGAACATGATTGGCAGGATTTATGTAGGTGACCACTTGCCCTTGCCAAATATCGCAGCTCTTGGCCTTGTGGTTTCAGAGAAGAAGATTTTTGAAGCTTTTTTCCATTATGAGTCTATAGGAGCTAAAGGGCCCCGGGGCGTGGCCCGTTTGGACCCCAGGGGCATGATTGGCAGGAATTATGTATGTGACCACTGGCCGTTGCTACATGCTAAATATCTAAGCTCTGGTCCCTGTGGTTTCCGAGAAGAAGATTTTTGAAACTTTTTGTTCCATTATGAGTCTATGGGAGCGAAGGGGCCCCAGGGCGTCGCCCATTTGGAACCCAGGGGCATGATTGGCAGGAATTATGTAGGTGGCCGCTGGCCGTTGCTACATGCTAAATATCTAAGCTCTGGGCCCTGTGGTTTCAGAGAGGAAGATTTTTTAAGCTTTTTTCCATTATGAGTCTATGGGAGCTAAGGGGCGTCGGGGTGTGGCCAATTTGGACCCCAGGGGCATGATTGGCAGGAATTATGTAGGTGACCACTTGCCGTTGCTACTTGCCAAATATCGCAGCTCTTGGCCCTGTGGTCTCAGAGAAGAAGATTTTTGAAGGTTGTTTCCATTATGAATCTAAAGAAGCTAAAGGGCCCCGGGGCGTTGCCCGTTTGGAACCCAGGGGCATGATTGGCAGCAATTATGTAGGTGAACACTTGCCCTTGCTATATGCTAAATATCTAAGCTCTGGGTCCTGTGGTTTCCGAGAAGATTTTTGAAGCTTTTTGTTCCATTGTGAGTCTATAGGAGCGAAGGGGCCCCAGGGCGTCGCCCATTTGGAACCCAGGGGCATGATTGGCAGGAATTATGTAGGTGGCCAATGGCCGTTGCTACATGCTAAATATCTAAGCTCTGGGCCCTGTGGTTTCAGAGAAGAAGATTTTTGAAGCTTTTTTTTTCATTATGAGTCTATGGGAGCTAAGGGGCCCCGCGGTGTGGCCAATTTGGACCCCAGGGGCATGATTGGCAGGAATTATGTAGGTGACCACTTGCAGTTGCTACATGCCAAATATCGCAGCTCTGGGCCCTGTGGTTTCAGAGAAGAAGATTTTTGAAGCTTTTTTTTCCATTATGAGTCTATAGGAGCTAAAGGGCCCCGGGGCGTGGCCCGTTTGAAACCCAGGGGCATGGTTGGCCGGAATTATGTAGGTGACCACTTGCCCTTGCTACATGCTAAATATCTAAGCTCTGGATCCTGTGGTTTCCGAGAAGATTTTTGAAGCTTTTTGTTCCATTGAGAGTCTATGGTAGCGAAGGGGCCTTGGGGCGTGGCCACTGTGGACCCCAGGGGCATGATTGGCAGGAATTATGTAGGTGACCACTGGCCGTTGCTACATGCTAAATATCTTAGCTCTGGGCCCTGTGGTTTCAGAGAAGAAGATATTTTATTTTTTTCCCATTGTAAGTCTATGGGAGCTGTATGTTGCCATAGCAACCAGAATTCCAATCTGATCAGCCCAAAAACCTTATGCAGCCTTTCCCCCTACCTGATGATGCTTCTCATGAAATTTGATCAAGATTAACCATGGGGTATTAGAGATATACTTATTTGAAATTGTTTACGCACGCACGCACGCACGCACGACGGACGACGGACAAAAAGTGACCACAAAAGCTCACCTTGTCACTACGTGACAGGTGAGCTAAAAACGCTTTCTTGAGGCGTCTAGATCCGTAAAGCTAAAATACTCCAGTGATGACGGTTAACCCTTTTTGTATCAAATGGAATCTTTCCTCCTTATATATAGCAGGAGTTCATTTCAAAATTTAGAGGTGTAAGGTTGTGTTTTCTTCAAAATCTATTTGGAACATGGTTGAACTTCCTGCAAATTGTGTAGGCCCTGATGAGACGCCGCGTTCTGCGGCGTCTCATCTGGCCCGCACTGTTTGCCTAGGTACCCGTGCAGGGGTTTCTGGTAATAAATGGGTAAATAGGTAAATAAAATAATTAGCATGGTCTATAGCTTTCAACATGCAAAGTGTCCATTTTAAAATCATCTCAGTTCGTGTAAAACTCACACAAACTCATTTAACAATTTACAAAACACAATTAAGTCTCTAATTAAAGGCTCATATTTTCATAATGACGGACTTATGAAAAATAACCAGTGCTTCAGCTGAAGTGCACGACCCGCCGGATGCTTTTAGCTTTATGAGTGTTACTCTATATGGGTATGGCGGCCATTTGGGAGATGTGACCTGGACCTAAAACGGTTCCCCCAATAAATGCGCCTTATCATAAGGAGCAAAAATATATCTTATACTTAAGTACTATATTCTGAATCGTTTGCAGGATAAAATGCATTCTCACTTTTCCAATACAAAAGCATATGAGTCAAAGTTTGACCTAGGCACAAAGAAGGTCAAGGTCAACCCAGGGTCACCATTGTAGCAATTTACGATGGACCTACGTCCCAGATGCTATTTATCAAGTTTCGTGGAAATCTGCCCAGTGGTTCTGGAGAAGACTATTTTTGAAGGGTTTTTACCATATATGGCTTGGCGGCCATTTTGGTCATGTGACCTGGACCCCATGAGCAAATTTTGGTTTCCCCCATCCCATAGAGGCTCCATATGAAATTTGACTTCAATCGGCCCAACGGTTTCCGAGGAGAAGCAGTTCGAAAATTTTCACATTTTTCGCCTCGGCGAGGCTATACTAAATGAAATGTAATATTTCGCAAGTTCATTGGTTAGATCTCATTGATATCTCTCAGTATGCCAAACATTGTTTAAATATTCCAAGCGGTTAAGTCACTATCACCAATTTTCATAAACGGGTTACGGACGGACAGACAGACATACCATATATGGCTTGGCGGCCATTTTGGTCATGTGACCTGGACCCCATTAACAAATTTGACTTCAATCGGCCCAACGGTTTCCGAGGAGAAGCAGTTCGAAAATTTTCTTATTTTTCGCCTCGGCGAGGCTATACTAAATGGAATGTAATATTTCGCAAGTTCATTGGTTAGATCTCATTGATATCTATCAGTATGCCAAAATTGTTTAAATATTCCAAGCGGTTAAGTCACTATCACCAATTTTCACAAACGGGTTACGGACGGACAGACAGACAGACTATATATGACTTTGCGGCCATTTTGGTCATGCGACCTGGACCCCATGAGCAAATTTAGGTTTCCCCCATCCCATAGAGGCTCCATATGAAATTTGACTTCAATCGGCCCAACGGTTTCCGAGGAGAAGCAGTTCGAAAATTTTCACATTTTTCGCCTCGGCGAGGCTTTACTAAATGAAATGTAATATTTCGCAAGTTCATTGGTTAGATCTCATTGATATCTCTCAGTATGCCAAACATTGTTTAAATATTCCAAGCGGTTAAGTCACTATCACCAATTTTCATAAACGGGTTACGGACGGACAGACAGACTGCCCATATATGGCTTGGCGGCCAATTTGGTCATGTGACCTGGACCCCATTAACAAATTTGACTTCAATCGGCCCAACGGTTTCCGAGGAGAAGCAGTTCGAAAATTTTCACATTTTTCGTCTCGGCGAGGCTATACTAAATGGAATGTAATATTTCGCAAGTTCATTGGTTAGATCTCATTGATATCTATCAGTATGCCAAAAATTGTTTTAATATTCCAAGCGGTTAAGTCACTATCACCAGTTTTCACAAACGGGTTACGGACGGACATACTGACAGAAAGACAGAATGACATGGTGATTTTAGGGCACTCTTAGAAAATCAACCGACTTCAGTTGGTCGCTTTTTCTGCGGGTCGTGCAGTATACACCGTTGGAAACCCCTAGCTTTCTCTGTATAACGGGCGTGGTAGCTCAGTGACTAGTGCACTTGCGCTGATGTTAGAGGACCCGGTTCGATTCCCGACAGGAGCAATAAAATTTCGGTATCCGAACATGCTCTACCTGCATCATTTGTAGGGATGAATGCCACGAAGAGTATCAACCTTCAGATCGGGACGAACTGGAGGAGGGAGAATGTGCAGGGAGAATCATCCCGTGTTCAGGTTAAAGACCCCTACCGAAGTTGCATCATTACGGTGTAGGCTTTCAACCTGCAAAAAGGGAGTGGATGAAATGATCACGAAAACACGCTTTTATAATTCGGGCCCCCTCGACCCCGAATTTTATATAGTAAAACTGGGGTTTATAGGGATAACTCGTATTTTTCTTAGTTCTGCTCTAAAATATAGATTGTTGTTACTCGTTAGAACCGTCTCGATGAGGCAGTTTCATCGTGTACTCACGATCTTTATTTTGAGCAAAATTAAGATCATTGCGAAAACACGCCTATACAAATAAATTGTAACCTTTATCGCAGAAAAAAAAGAGAAAATTTTAAGATGAAACATTGATATTTTTCTTATTTCTGATCTAAATAAAGATTGTTGGTACTCGTGAGAACCGCCTCATCGAGGCGGTTCCAACGAGTACCCACAATCTATATTTTAGAGCAGAAATAAGAAAAAATAAGGTTTTCCCCCAGCAAACCCCAGTTTTGCAATATAAAAGTGGGGTTCGAGGGGGTCAAATATATACATTTTTTTCGGCGGTAAAATTTGTAATGTATTTATTTAAGCGTGATTTCGTAATGCGTACATGTTCACCTGCCTAGAATGTAGGTAAATACCTAGAATGTAGGTAAATACCTAGAATGTAGGTAAATACAGCAAGAAAAAATAATATAATGTGGAGTTTACGTGAGTTTTCATAACATGGACCTCTTAACATGTTGAAAAATCAACCCAGCAGCGCTGTCAGTTTTATACTTCCTAGACTCCAGTTTTTGTTTTGTCACAGTTTTACCTGGAATATCTTCACAAATATTTTTCAAAGTGTGCAACCTATCAAATTCGAATTTTATTGCGCTTATGTTTTTCCCAACAGAAAATGTAAAATTGCATTCCTTTTATCAATCAACTGTTTAATAGCAACGGCGTATCGATTCTGCGACTGGTTTATATTAAATTTATTTCTACTTTAACCAAAGCATGTTCTGATCGGATTTAATGAAAATGATATTTCTGCGAAGACCTCTGCTGTTACAATGAAGTGAACTTTTATACCCCATGAGCTTTGGTCTGTAATGGTCGACAGCTTCAAAGCCTCTTATACTTTAATGTAGCTGCGCAGTTGATTAAACATGTGATTATTACTGGATTTGACCGCAGTAAATAACTTGACAAAAGCATTATTTTTCATATTCCTCTTAATGACTGAACTTAATCTGAGCCGATCCATCAGAAACGAGTCTTTGACTGTCTACAGCATGATAAGTCCGTGAAATGAATACCCCTCTAAACCTCACTTTTTGTAGAAAACTGGGGTTTACAGGGTAAATATTATTTTTCTTTTTTTTCCCTCCAAGACATAGGTTGTGGGTACTCGTTAGAACCGCCTCATTGAGGCGGTACTAACGAGTACCACAACCTATGTTTGGGCTATTAACAAGAACACTATCACAGATTATTATTGGAAATATTACCCTTTCGGAGATTTAATTGACATCAAAGAATGTACTATGTCACAGGGGAGTGTATCGTAATCTACTATTTTTGTTTTTCAAACAGCTAATAGGGCAGACGAATGAAGATAACACACTCATGCGCCTCAATGATGTTAATCAGTTAATCGTATCTCTAGACGGAGCATTTTTCAGATTTTAATTTATCACATGATAAATATGCTAATATTTGTAACGAAAAAAAAATATCTGTACATCAGGTATTGTACTTATACGGAGAGGGCAACTATAAGCCATACCTTTGTGACGTCTGGTGATCTTTAACCCTTATCTTGCTGAATATTCATTTTAGCCACACCCATTTCTGTCTATCAACCAATCAAATTACTCGATGTAATTTATTGCTACAAATCCATAAATTGAATGCCGAACAGTGTAGATCCTGATCAGATGGCAGAAGCCATCTGATCTGGATCTACACTGTTTGCAAAGATAGGGGTTGTCGTGAACAGCAAGGTAAGGGTTAATTGAAGTCAAACCAAACCATGGTTCTCTCCAACCGTATCGATGACGACATTATGACGTCAACAGGCAAAACCACGTCACGAGAACACGCCCATAAAATTTCGACCTCTTCAAACCCCACTTTTATATAGTAAAACTGGGTTTACAGGGGTATACATTATTTTTCTTATTTCTGCTGATAATTTGATAATAAACAGCAACAGAAGCACACCTTTTAGAATGATAACGTCGGATCAGAATCGTTCCTGCGGGCTGTCAACAATCTGATACACTTATGACGTGACAGGGAGTTATCTGAGCGCTAATTGGTGACCTGCAATTAGCTGGAGATAACTAGAGGGCTTCTTATATCGAGTTTTGTAGACATTGAAGCGGTATTTAAACAAAGGCTGAATTGTTCGTAATCAGCGTGGTAAGCCTGCTGTCCTAATTGCAAGACTTCTCATAGAAAAAAAAAAAAGATATTCCTAATTGTCTACCAAAATTCAAGTACCTGTTGTCATGCTCATGACGTATTTCCGGATTAATTGGGCCTCGTCAAGCGATTTTGGTACTTATCGCCTATGCGATCAGCGAAGGTTCAGGCGAGCCTGTGCATCCGCGCAGTCTCGCCAGAACCTTCGCTGCTCGCTCATACAAGCAGTGAATCAAGAGGAACCTTCAGACAGAAAGTCATATCCCTGGCCCCTCTCAATGGCTGGGCATGCGCAGTTAAAATATGTCATGACGGAATGCTCGAAGACACAAATTCGCTTGGCGGGGCAATTAAGAGCACATGTAGATACAATGATTTGTTTCAGCTTTGGCATTTAAAATCTCGGACGAACCTTCGCAAAAAGCCATAACGAAAAAAAAAAAAAAAAACAAGTTCGTGTATTAGCCGCAATTGCGAAACTCTTTTAAACTTTATGTAGAGAGCCCCCTGCCCATTGAGGCTTGGTGAAGTAGATTGAGCTTAAAGAGTCTACACGTAATTTTGCTCGTGCAAAGTTGTACGAGTCGGACCGTCCATGCATATAAACTATATCGATGTGTTTGGGCGGTAGGGCTTCAGATGTCATTTCATCTCAACGTCGTGAAACATTCCCACAAAATTGAAAGCAGCGTCTCAAAAATTACCGAAATAGCGTCGACGGGGAGGTTATACACTAATTCAAACAAACAAACACTTGATAAAGAAAGTTAAGTTGTGGTTAACAAAGATTATATTGCTGTCCTTATTTTTGCTCAAAATGTAGATTGTGGTTACTCTTTAGAACCGCACTCATACATGTAATCTGTTAAGTAAAAAACAGAGAAAGAAAAAAAATCAACTGAAAAATGCTAATTCTAGAAATAAGAAACATCACATGAACGAGCCCATGTAATGAATACCCCTATGAACCCCACTTTATATACAGAAAATTGTGGTTTACGGGTGTATACATTATTTTTCTTATTTCTGCTCCAAAACATAGGTTGTGGGTACTCGTTAGAACCGCCTCACTGAGGCGGTTCTAACGAGCACCCACAACCTATGTTTGGAGCAAAGATTAAACACATATCACAAATTTTCATCCTTAATGTTACCGTTTTGGAGAAATGAAAGAGGACACTATGCCACACGGATGTGTTATCGGAACGAATAGCACATGGGTGTCTTATTATAATGTGGTGAACGTCAGCTACATCTATCTAAATGGCTTCTGTGGACACAAATGAAAGCTAATGTTTCGGAATCAACGTGGTAAGCCTGCTATTCTAATTGTAATACAGCTCAGGGAAAAGATTTCCCTAATAGCTTACCACAATTCAAGTACTAGTTGTCATGCACATGGCGTATTTCCGGATTAATTAAGGAAACGTGTAGATACAATGATTTGCTCAGCCAAATGTCTATCAGCTCTGTCAGCGTACATTGATATTTGACTGAACTCTGTCACTGACTTGCATGTATGTACATTCACAGAATGATGCGGTTCTCATGAGCACTAAAACCGTTGTTTAAACTAGAAATGAGTAAACATCGAGTCAAAATATCACCTGATTAATGCTACTCATAGAAATTACATTACGATAACATACCCGTGCGACACAGTCATATTTCACTTTTCCAAAATGGCTATTTTTCTCTTGAAAATCCGGGCTATTTTTTTCCGCTATCAAGACCATCTGAAATTCATACTGATTCTGCTTTACTCGTAAAAAGCTTGTTTAGTAAGCTGTAGTTATTCTTTCTTTTTGTTTTCTGCATACAGGGTTCTCTGGTCAGAGAGACCACTTTTGAACAGTCCCAAGGGTGGTCTTAATGTAGGAATTTTACTGTACTTAGTGTCAAAGAAAGGGGCATTGGTAAACAGCGCAGACCAAGATCAGAGTCCATAACATAATTTTCAGGGATGTGGTGTATACCTTGCTTCCAGGTGGTTACCGTTTACAGATCGTATTATGGTTGCTGCAGAAATTATAATGTGATAGGGAATAAAATAAACCATCACGAAAAGATGCCTATACAATTCTGACCCTCTTGAACCCCACTCTTATATTAGTAAAACTGGGGTTTTCAGGGGTAAACCTTATTTTTCTTATTTCTGCTCTAAAATATAGATTGTGGGTACTCGTTAGAACCGCCTCGATGAGGCGGTTCTAACGGGTACATGTACCCACAACAATCTATATTTTGAGCAGAAATAAGAAAATATCGCTTTCAACAATTTTTCAGTCATATCACGACCAGACGCCGTCGTGATATGACTGAAAAATTGTTGAAAGCGACTTTAAACCCGAGTTCACACACACAATAAGAAAACATCACAATTTTTCATCTTAAAATTTTCACCTTTTAGGTGATAAAGGTTACTATAAATTTGCATAGGTGTGTTTTCGTAATGTAGATCCTAATCATCTAGCAATGCGCTCCGCATTACGAAAAGACGCCTGTACAAATACATTGTAAATTTTACCACCGAAAAATGAAAATTCTCAGATGAAAAATTTCGATATTTTTCTTATTTCTGTTCAAAACATATATTGTGGATACTCGTTAGAACCGCCTCGACGAGGCGGTTCAAACGAGTACCCACAATCCATGTTTTTGAGCAGAAATATGAAAAATAATGTATACCCCTGAAAAACCCATTTTTAGTATATAAAAGCGGTGTTTAATGGGGTCAAATTTATATAGGCGTGTTTTCGTAAAGAAAGTGACGCACACGATGCGGTATGGTCTAAATAGCTAGATGTAGTTCCGGGCAATTAAAAAAAAAATACCGACAACCATATGGCCAGTAACACAGTTTGCATTTATAAAGCAAAGTGAGATTAATTTAGTATTCCACACGGCAAATAAGCAGCCATAGGGATAAAAAAAAAACATCTGGGCCCAGTGTTTCAAACCGTCGTCTACTAAAAAAGCTCGTTAGATCCAAAATGTGACCAGTTCTAGCAAGTTCAGCATCTGATAGTATTGGTCAAAAGCAAATTGTGAAAATATTTCTGGGTTATGTTACCGGACTTCTCCAGACTTTCGGATGAGTCTTTAAACCGAGGTCTCGTCTCCGTATGACCTTAGCTGTTAGTGAGACGTAAAACTCAAACACTCTTTCACTCACTCTGGATTATGTTGTTTTGAGTGAGTGATATACAGGGTTTTCAACCTAATAGCTTAGGACAAGCCCGCTTACTTTCAACTTTAAGGGGTTTGTATACAGCCCCCTATCATCGGGGCTTAAAGAAATAGATTGGCTGCATGATGCTTCCACGATCGCACACGAGTACTGGCAAACCGCTTAGAGGGTCTAAGCCTGCCCAGGCAAAGCGGTGCGATTCGGAACGTCCATGCTTAGGAACCCTATTGGGGTTTCATTGTCATGTCACCTCAATGTCGGGTACAAATCCGAAAAACAAATAAAAGAAACGTCTCCAAAATGACATGTACAATGTTGACAGGGACGTTAAACCTCGAATTAAACAAAAAAGCAAAACAATCAAAGGGTTTTCAGAAACATTTCACTTTTTACAAACATGTACATTAAACAGACTGTTAAGACATATATTCGACGCTGTGTTCTTCTGCAGTTCATCCGAATTTATACTGTCGCTTTGCTTCTGTTGGCACGCTAGCAATACAGTGAGACGTAACTGACTCGAAAATGGTTTGCATGTTGACCGTGGCTGAGTGGAACTAGTTGTCGAAGCCCTAACGGATGCAATGATCCCACTTTGTACAGAGAAAACCCACTTTGCATCGAGCAAACCTGGGTTTACGGGGATATACAAGTCCGTGAGTGAGTGTTTGAGTTTTACGTCTCACCAACAGCTAAGGTCATACGGAGACGCGACCTCGGTTTAAAGACTCATTCGAAAGTCTGGAGAAGGCCGAAATCGATCCTGTGATCCCTGATTTACAAGGCCAGTAGCATAACCACTACACCACGGAGGTTTCTTTATGTTGTTTTGGCGTAAATGTATATTACGGGAGCAAATGCTCATGCTGACAAAAACCAAGGCTTTGTAACTGAGGCATTTAGAAGTAAACTTGCACTGCCAGAATCTAACAATTTGTGCCTAGTCATGGAAAGCACAGTACCATGTTTACTATCGCTTGTAAACTTTGGTAATCACCTTTCCTCTTCAGAAAATAAGATTAAAACAAATAATTGATTCCTCAACATTTCCGCTAGAGTTCATCAAATCCGTTGGGTATCTGATTTGCATAATAACACAACTATGATTTCAGAATGTCAGTGTTTGCAATAAAATATCTTCTTGGGAAACAGAAGTGATACTGTCAAAAGGCGTTCAGAATTTACGGGCTGCAAACTTTAAGTGAATAAATTCACTGGTTTTCTCCACATTTACATTTTGTGGCTCCATTTGTGTTTCTCAGACAAGCCATATAGGCGAATAATTCTGGAACATGTATATTAAATAAGAAGGTTGACCTTTAAAAGCAGACACTACAAACCGAACTGAATACAGGCTTTTGCTATGCATCAGACAAGCCAGTTTCGGCCAATTAAGCCTCGCCAGTAACCCTCACGCTATTCGTTTGTATCAAAGAAAACAATCCATCACGGAAACACGCCTATATAATTATGACCCCCTCGAACCCAACTTTTATATAGTGAGTTCACGGAGATGTTGCACTGATGAGTTAGGAGGCCGTCATGCGGAGTGAACAAATTATTTGTCTAAATCGCGACGGAAGTAAGGGCGAGGATTGTGGCCACGTAAAATCGATTTAAGGCCCTCGTGGAATTCGTTTCACTGACCGTTTCAAGGCGGCTCTTCTGTCGTGGTTTATTTGTGTTATGGTTTGACTTGGAGTGTTTGTGTCGCTTATATGATTTTTTTTTTTTTTTTGCCTTCACTTCTATTTTACAGGGGTAAACGTTATTTTTCTCATTTCTACTCTAAAATACAGATTGTGGGTACTCGTTAAAACCGCCTCGATAAGGCGGTTCTAACGGCTTCCCAAAATCTATATTTTGAGCAGAAATAAGAAAAAAATCACAATTTTTCACCGCAAAATTTTCGTTTTTTCGTTCTTACAAAATGGGTTTATGTGGCTTCTTTTAGGTACAGAAGGGTTTTGTGTGGCAAAATGGGTTTGTGTGGCTAGCCTCACAAACCCATTTTTCTGTTAGTACAGAGGGGTTCAGGGGGACTAGAAAAATCAAATAAAAAAAGACACATAAATTTATGTCCATCACCTTGGACATCCTTGGACATGGATGTCCAGGATTATGAGGCTTAACTTTGAGATTATGGGGCTGAGCCACATAAATTTAACTGGCTGTCCTGGGGCTGAATGCTGCAGTAGGAAAAAGTCCCTCTATGTGAGGAGCTACACCCATAAGCTGTATCAGTGCACTATAAAGAAAGTTCTGTTCTACCTTTAGAGGGCTAGATATCACAACCTCTGGTAGCCACATAAGTTTAGACAAAGACGGTTTCGTACAGACAGCCTTTATGTGGCTGATGTCCAAAGTTTGTGTGGCTAGCCACATTAGATGTACAGATTTGTGTGTCTTATAGCCACATAAACCGTTAGCCACATAAAAATTTTAGCCCCATAAAATATGGACAGGTGCAGCCACACAAACCCAAAATGTGGGTCCGTCCGGCGGTTAAGTTAACAATGCATTTGTATAGGCAGGTTTTCGTTATGCGTACTATACAAACTGCGATCTGTACTGTGACAATGACTATAGTACGCCTTTTGCACAGGTCACGCAATATTGTCAACACAAACTGATTTGAGCTGAAGAAAAACAAAATACGCTTTACGCATCTATAGTTATCACGCAATATATTAATGGCTGATGGTAATTACAAATTTATTTATATCGCCACCACTGTGAAAATGTGGGCATATAAGTACAAGTACACAAGTACAGTAAAATTCCGCTATTAAGACCACCTAAAATTAAGACTTATTCTGCTTTAAAAAGCTTTAGTAGATTGCAGTTATTATTTCTTTGTGTTTTCTGCATACATTGTCCTCTGGTCATGAACCACCTTTGGGACTGTTCAAAAGTGGTCTTCAGGACCACTCTGAACAGTCCCAAAAGTGGTCTTAATATAGGATTTTTTTTTGTATATGTTACAATTTAATAAGACAGAAAAAAATAATGCTTATATAACATGCCCGTATGACATGGTGCATTCCTGTATAGCTGAATTACTTAAATTTGATCTGGTGGAACGTTGTGAGTTTTTCTACCAATTTCGACGTAAACATTGCTCTGTGTGCCCGTTAGAGCTGTCTCAATAAGGCGGTTCTTACGGATATCCATATACTATTTTTATAAGTAAGAATAAAGGAAACAAGAGACTCGGTGAACCCCGAAGATGCGCAGTAACTGGAAGGTTATGGTAATGAAAACACTGGGGTTTACAGAGGTATACATTATTTTCTTTATTTTTGCTTCAAGACATAGGTTGTGGGTACTCGTTCCAGATATTGTTAAGGAAATTTCTCATAAATATTAAGGAGCACGGGTCAGTTTATTTTGTTTGTTTGATTTGAGGTTTAACGTCCCCGTCAACACTGTAAAGGTCATTTTGGAGACGTTGCTTCCAATTTTGTGGCACGTTTACCCGACACTGAGATGAAATGACAACACAAGCCCTGTCGCCCAATGAAACCAATAGGGTTTATTAGCATGGACGGTCCACCTCGCACTGCGGTTCCTGGACAGGCTTAGATCCTCTAAGCGGTTTACCAGTATTAGTGTGCGGGCCGGATTCAGCTCTGGCGGAAGCATCATGGAGCACGGGTCAGCGTGCAGAACCGTCGTTTGGAGTTACGGCTCTATGAACATAATAAATACTGAAAATAGTCATTTCTACCGACTTAACTCGTGTGCGCTCTAAGTCGAAAACCGTTTCAGATATTTTGCTATAACTTCATACAAAAATAACACATTGTAAGGCGCTACTTCTGGAGTTATAGCCCTCTGAAACTTGAAATAAAAAATGATTTATGTAATATATTCGCGTCTGTTCCGTAAGTTGAAAACGATTTGATATAATTGGGCCCCGTCAAGCGATTTTGGTACTTATCGCCAATGCGAGCAGCGAAGGTTCAGGCGAGCCTGCGCATCCGCGCAGTCTCGCCAGAACCTTCGCCGCTCGCCCATACTAGCAGTGAATCAAGAGGAACCTTCAGACAGAAAGCTATATTCCTGGCCCCTCTGAATGGCTGGGCATGCGCAGTTAAAATGTGTCATGACGGAATGCTCGAAGACACAAATTCGCTTGGCGGGGCTTATATTGTCTTGAAAATTTATGCAAATGTAAATCACAATGTAAGATAAGCAGAACACAAGAAACATAAACGTCAATTACGTGTTTTTGCAGTTACCGCTCTTTGAAGTTTGTAAACAGTGATCCTAGTTATACACTTGGGCCCTTTCTACGAATTGAAAATGGTTTCGGAGATTTTCCTGAAATAGAAGTGAAAGCATAGATCAAGTATAGATCAGTTACCTCACACCTCCCATCCAAGACACAAAGGGAAAGAAGCACACATACAACTTCACCATAATGAAAACTTCACAAGTGGAAAGCCAAAAGGACAGTTATTTTCCCAGAGAATGGTTTGACGTCTATCCAAACTTAAACGAGTTTAGTAATACATACATGCAAAGATGGCGGGCCTCGGTAGCTCAGTCGGATGCGCGTCCGACTGGTGATCAGGAGGACGCGGGTTCGATACCTGCCGATGTCGGAAACATTATTTCGCGGAGATTGTTCATGAAATCTTTGCTACGGTCATTATCTCTCTTCCGCTTATTCAAAAAGACAGTTTTCAGTTTCTGGCGAAAGAATGTGCACAGTACTGGTAACCGCTTACGTATAAGCCTGCCCAGGGCAAGTGAGGATTGGTAAACTGACCGGCTCAAAAATGACTTAAATAGTGTTGACGGGCCGTTAAACTCAATATACAAACATGCAAAGACGAACTTTAAAAATAGTTAACCACAATAGAAGACCCCCCTTGGAACGACCAGTAAACGTTTTTACTTGGGGGGGGGGGGGGGCTTAAATCGACTTTAGTTGGCCTCAATTCCCATCCTTGAAGACTTGCAAAAATGTAAAACAACATAAGATGATATGTAGTTTTGAGATATGGCTCATTGATAATTACTTCTGTGATATCCTTTTATCTACTCTGTAAACAGAAAATTGTTTGAGATATTTCCAGTCAAATTCAAACGAAAGTTAAGCGCACTGAGGGGCTCTACAGAAAACCAGGACTCTGGAGCGCTGTGGTGCAGTGGTAAAGCATCTGTTTTGAAATCGAGAGGTAGCCGTTCCATGTGTTGTTTTCTTGAGCAAGGGACTTATCCAAATTGTTTAGTACTCGTTTCTGCAGAGCGTTACGATAACACACCCGTGCGACAAAGTAATATTTTCTTATCTCCAAAATTTCTACTTCCTGATGGAAATCCGTAATACTTTTCTTATTTATACTGTAAACATATGTTGCGGGTACTCATTAGAACCGCCTCATTGAGGCGGTTCTAACGAGTACCCACAACCTATGTCTTGGTGCATAAAAAAAAGAAAAATAATGAATACCCCTTTATACCCCAGTTATAAAGTGGGGTTTAAGGGGTGTTCATTTCACGGACTTGTTCACATGGTGGGAAGGGAACGATGAAGAGGATTATATGGAAGATTAGTACAACATGTAGATTACTAAATGTGCTACCCTCTATAAATAAAGTAGATTATGATTATTATTATTATCATTATCTAATTCTGGTTTACTTACTTCTTAAGCTATTAAACAACATTAAAATGTTCATCTCCGCCATATACTCATGTCAACTTTATTTAGGGAAAGACTAATGCACCTTCAATTTGAATACAGTTTTGCAGTGTTATTGCCCCAAATTGGTCTACGTGCAGTTGTGAGGCATGATGCAGTGCTTGTGGTGCTTTTAGTCAATATAGTTTACCTCTGCTCAACAGCCTGCTATCTCCTCTAGCCTGCAGTCACGTAGCTAAAATCTAAATCCCATGCATTTAAACAACTCGAAAAATTGGAGTAAATATATGAATGATTTCTTTTCTGATGCGTTTATATTGCTTAAAAGAGCCATTCTGATATTTTTCCTTAATATGTAATTGAATGAAAAGAAAACTAAATCATCACGATAACAAGTCCTTGAAACGAAGAACCCCCTAAACCCCACTTTATATAGAGAAAAGTGGGGTTTACGGGGTATACATTATCTGCCTTATTTTTGCTCAAGACCATAGATTGTGGGTACTCGTTTGAACCGCCTCGTTGAGGCGGTTCTAACGAGCACCTACAATCTATGTTGAAAGCATAAATAATATGGATGTTATCATTTTTACCTAATATTTATCATTTTCTGACACCATGTTGGACGCCATTTTTTCTTACGGACATGTTTTCCTTATGGACGAAAAGGTATCAAATGGCACCTCTCGTCATTTATATTTCTTTTCATTATCCATACTGAGTTGCATCCAGTTTTGGCTGTATTTATCAGGCCGTGAATAATCTGATAAACAGCAAGCTCCTTGAAGCAAACAGTTTTAAAGCCGCCCCTCCTCCATTGTTAGCTGCTTAACAAAGTTTGCACTGCAAAAATACCTCCATTCGACGCAACTCATTAAAATTGATTGTATCGTCTCGATTCCTGTGTGGACGACTTTGGAGAGAGTGGGCCTTTGAGAGTTTGCCTCTTTTCAAAAGGGTTTCAGTCATAGAAAAAATGAGTAAAACGTTTCAGATGTTGTCTCCCTTTGCAAGAAGGAACGAGAAGCAGTAAAGGTGCAATTATTTCCCTGCTATTTCCCTGCTATAACATCCATCCGATATGTGTTTATCAAGACGATTCTGAGTGCCGTGGGAAACAAGCAGCTGAGTCAATTTCCTAATTGGTGTGCACTTACACGACGTTATTAAGGGTTGCTCTCAAATACACGAATTAAAAGCAATTAACAAGAACAAAAGTACATCGCGTAAAAATAAGCATTTAATGCTAGCTTTTTCCCAGGCTGTTCATGTCAGATAAGAAACGTTCTTTGCGCGATAGAGAGAGTCTCTGCCCAATTGTAATATATATACTGTAAAGCCATTAAAAGGACCAGTAAAAAGTTACGACTATAACTAAAACACCTCGATGAAGTTGTCAAACGAACAATATTTGTGACACAGATTGTTGATACAATGACGGAACATTATGGAAAAGTCGGTATGCCTCCATCTGTTTTTTATTTTGCTCTTCACGTTCCATCACGATTTACGCTCGTATCTGATGTGCCTAGCAACCGTCTTAGAATACCTTCTCATAGAGATGTGCTAACGTTTCTCGTGTTCATAGTACTTTTGCCACATTTACTTGACACCGTGCAAGCTATATCTGCACTTCAACGTCTTTGCATTCTGTCAATACGCTATTGTTCATTAGATCACTCAAATGATATCTAAAAAAAATAATCGTCTCGAAAATCACATGACATATGAGACAGCGCACGACAAAACCTACAATAAGACACGGCGCCCAGCGAAGACTCAGATCAGACTGCGCGGATGCGCAGTCTGATCAGAGTCTTTGCTGTGCGCTATGGGGATAACTAAGTGCCTATTGTGCCTTCATGCAGCAAGAAAAGTCTCTGGTTAGTCTATATGGATATGCAGGCTGAGCTGACACTTCGCTGGGCGCACTTGTCTTATTGTAGGTTTTGTCGTGCGCTTGCTCATATGGAACTGACGCAAAGACATTCACCACACTCAACACAGCAGCGAATTCAGAACGCATTGATAGCCGAATTGAAGTTGTCATGTAAATATTGTTGGTATAAAATGCTTATTTCTAAAATCATAAGGACACATTATACAAACATGGCAAGCGAAAAGCTTTGCTCAGTCAGAAAATGTTCTCCATAATAAGCGTTTTGTTGTCTGAATACGGCTTCTGTCCTTGGACAAAATCTTGAAAGAAACATCAGTATTTATGGAGGATTAAACAATTAATTGTTACAATATCGCATATGTTTAATACATTATTTCATGTTTTTCAGAATCCAGAAAGGAAAACGACATGGAATATCTTGAATCGGTTTGGAGTACGACGCAAAACGCCAATGTAGTGGTGAACATAATTCAAGATGAAGGGCCCTCAGAGCCGGAAAAATTAGGCTCCGCAGAAGAAATTACTGCTATTATTATCATTCTTTGTGTCTTCAGTGTGATCGGAACTCTTGGAAACGGTCTTGTTCTGTATGTGTTTTCAAGAACACCTGGGAAGCTGACGTCCACTATTTTCATCATTGCCTTGGCCATCACGGATTTTATTACTTGCCTAGTTATTATTCCCTTCACTATCACGGGAATATATCTTAAATTTGTTCTAACCTACGACATAGTATGTAAGTTGTACCAGTTTTTAATCACATGTACTGTGCCACTGTCTGCTTTTATTATGGTTGCTATAGCTGTTGACCGCTATATCTGTATATGCCACCCGTTTGTTCACATTATGACAGTGAAACGTGCGAAATATATTCTTTACATTCTTGCTGCTTTTGCCGTAGTCTTGGGACTTATCACGGCACTTGGAAACGGTGTTTACGTTGTTCAAGAAATGGAAGTGAACACCACAGAACATGGCCTCGTAAACAAGACTGTCGAAATATATACTGGATTATGCTACACTTCAACGACAATTCTGCCGTTTTATTTCATCAATATATATCAGAAAGTGTATTCCTCCTTTTATCTTATATCGTTCTTAATAGTGATGGTATTGTATGGAATGATATATAGTTCTGTCACAAAGCAAAGAGCAAAGCGTCGAAAACAAAAACTGGGGGTCAGTAAGAAAGTTGTGAACACCCAGTGTCAGACAGACGAATCAACTATCCCACTAAACAATAAAAATCATAATCAGAATCGTGATAGTCATAAGCTGAAAGTTGCAATGGAAGGAGACACTATTTCTACATCCTTGTCAAAATGTAATTCAACACCGTTGTCAGCGAATCATGAAAATGGAAATTTAGATGATGAAAGTCATGCCATAAATCGCAATCATTCCCGAAGACAGGATGCAAACAAGGAGAGAAAGGACCATGATAGACTGGCCAATATCAAAACTGCAGTGATGTTATTTATCGTTACACTTGTGTTTATCATAGCATTTTTACCAGCTTGGTTGATGGCACTGACAGTTGTTGACTTTAAAGTTATTGTATTTTATATGTATTTTGCATATAATGTGGCGAACCCAATTATTTATGCTTTCATGAATAAGATGTTTCGAGATAACTTAGATAAACTATTTGAGAGTTGCCGTTTTTGCTTGCGACGTTAATAGAATTTCAAACGTGTATCAAATCCACCCGCGAAAGTTATAAACTTGTTGCTATCGTATCTTCGAACAAACTGAATTTACTGGATTAGGGACAAACAGAGACCATTTTTGCCGTAATATTTCGCATGCTGTAGTAAGTGCATATTAATACTTATTCACGGTGAGTATAACGGACACCAATTTAGGGTGCAAGATGTTGCAGTCATCTGAAGTTGAAACAGTGCTAAAACATTATAATAACACATCCGTGCGACATAGTGAGAATGACATTTCCAAAATGGCTACTTTTCAGAAGAATTCTTATTTATACTGCAAACATAGGTTGTGGGTGCTCGTTAGAACCGCCTGATAGAGGCGGTTCTAACGAGTACAACAACCTGTATCTTGGAACAGAAATATGAATAATAATGTATATCACGTAAACCCAAGTTTTTTCATATAAAGTTGGGTTTACGGATTGTTCATTTCACGAACTTGTTCACGCGATGAGTTCGCGCTTAGATATCAATTATATAAAATGTGTTTGACAAAGAGTGAAAATTGCTGACATGAGTTTATTTAGAACTGTGTTGTGGTGAAATATAGTTATATACACCTTATACCGACTTTGGACATGCTTACCTTTACGGAAACATGCCTATTTAAATATGTTGAAAATTTACCACCCAAAAATGAAAACTTTCAGATAACATTTCTGACCTTTTTCATTTTTCTTATTTCTGCTAAAAACGTAAAATGTGGGTATTCGTTTAACTCCCTCGTCGAGGCGATTCTAACGAGTGCCCACACATTATATTTTAGCAGAAATAAGAAAAATAATGTACACCCTGTAAACCCCTGTTTTACTGTATAATTGTAGGGTATTCAGCCACCAAGTTTGCTGTCTGTGTTACAGAAGGCCATGACAAGCTTCCTACGTTATACTGGTTACCTTAACTTCATAAATGGCCATACAAAGCACGGTTTATTGCAAATTCAAGCTCTTGTACCACCACTCTCCAAATTAATAACTTCGTGTTTAAATGTCATCAAAAACTTGTGATAAAATATTGCGACAAGGTCTTTGAAAGATCAGGTAAAAATCTGTTTTGGTCTGTAAAAAAATCTAATGTGGTTTTAGATAAATAGAAATCCAGGCGTTTTCGTGCTTTAAGTATGTCTACTTATGATTTTTCAACCCTTTACACAACACTTCCTCATATTCTTATAAAGGAAACACTTAACGATTTAATTGAATGGACATTTCATAGGAAAGACTCCCTCTATCTTGCATGTAATGTAAGAAATGCTTTTTTGACTTCTGAAGAGCATAACAATTATACTTTATGGTCATGTCAGAAAGTGTGTGAAGCTCTCGCCTTTCTACTTGATAATATTCACATAAATCAACTTTACCCCCCAGAACTTCAGTTAAATAAAGCAAATTCTTCTGATAACGAGGCCCAATTTTTGGATTTACATCTTTCTATTGTAGATGTGTTCTTTTCTTGCAAAATTTATGATAAAAGCGATGATTTTGATTTTGAGATTGTAAATTTTCCTTATTTTTGGATGGCGGTGTTCCTCGCGCGCCGTCCTGTAACGTTTGTGTTTTGGAATTAATCCGATTTACCAGAGTGTGTAGTCATGTAACTGACTTCAACACTCGTATTTAATTGTTAACTGCTAAACTTCTTAATCAGAGTTATCGGTACAATATACTACGCAAAGCCTTTTCTGAGTTTAGTGGGTGTCATTCTGGTTTGGTTTCAGAGTTCAATATTGGGCTTGGGTCTCTTCTTCGTCGGGGTCGGTCGGAGCCCGAATTTTGTAATGACTTGGTGTGTAGGTTCGGGGGATGGAATATGTAGCCGCGATGACTTCGGCACCCGGTTTCGTAGAGTCATCGATATAAAAAGATTGGGTGCGGCGTGGGTATTATACGACAGACTGCATGCATGGTAGTTAACCCAATCACGGTTGACAACTTTGCTTCCCTCTTTAATTGCACGCCGGTAGGTGGGGCCTCGGATTCTATGACCGTTCCGACGTAAAGGCTTACTGAGAATTAAAGAGATCAGATTCAATGTGATGTTGGTTGGTGCCTGGTGCTCTGTTTCTGGTTTAGCCCGTCGGAGTCTGACTGTTGGTTTTCTTTTGCTCCAGCATTTCGGTGGTTTCTTACTGTGGAGGTCTCACCGTTGTTTCATCTCTGTGGTTGTTTGTTTTTATTTTGTGTTCACGGAAATGTTGCACTGAAGAGTAAGGAGGCCGTCATGCGGACTGAACAAAATATTTGTCTAAATCGCGACGGAAGTAGGGGCGAGGATTGTGGCCACGTATAATCGATTTAAGCCCCCCCCCCCCCCCCCCCCCACCCAGTGGAATTTGTTTCCGCTGACCGTTCCAAGGCGGTTCTTCTGTCCCGGTTTACTTTTGTTATGAATTATCTTTGGACGTTTGTGTCGCTTATATTATTTTATTTTGGATAGCCTCTTGGTCATTTTGTGGGAAAGTAACTGTCCTTTTGGCTTTCCGCTATTGATGTTTCCATTAGGGTCTGTTGTTTCATGTTTGTGTTTCTTTCTCTTTGGTGTCTCTGATGGGAGCTGTGGGTTAATTGTATCGATCCCTGATCATTGCCTCCTCTTCTTTTTTAAGTGGGGGGATCGAAACTATGTAGGAGTGTTATCGGTGATGTACATAAAATGTTTAAGAGTAATGTGTCCTTTTTATGTCGAAAACGGTAATCCGTTTCATTTATTTGCTCGGAATTAACAGCTAGAGATATCTAACCATAATATATGTGAGGTATTAAATGCAGTTCCGAAACTGTATCAGAGGGGCACTCAATTGAGCTTATCCGGCAGTGCTATTTTCACAGGTATCTGATACTACACACAGCATCATTGGGTACAAACTCTGACAGCTCAATGGATTTTCAATGGAAATAGTCTGACATTGGTACACTCTTCTTAGTTTATTTGGTTAATTAATGATATTAGGACGAATATGAGTTCTACAAATTTTAATATAAAGTATGTCAAAGAGTTACAGCAGTTTTTGAATAATTGCGGAGTCATTTTCAGTAATCAAAAGAAGATTGATTTGGTAGAACTTTGTGAGAATTGTGTCAAACTTAACATGAGGTAGACCCTGATGGTTTGTTGGAAGTTAAGGGACAAATTATATCTTGCAGATGGGACAGTATTGCCACAATATAGACCCTGATCAGCAACAATGACATTAGGTTCATCCCATATATTTCTATTATTTTGTTTGTTATGAAGTCTAACGTCCCAAGATCATTTTGGAGACGTTGCTTCCAATTTTGTGGGACATTGAGATGAAACGACATCTCAAGCCCTGCCGCCCTATGAAACTAGAAGCGATATTTATATTATAAAAGATCTATCGCTATATCATGAATAACTGTCATAATTTTGAGCTCGCCCTATTTTAAGTCTAGAAGTGACTCAAATCAGCCTTCTGGTAAACATTCTTTGTGTCACTTCAGTGAATCTGATGTGTATTAATTCTTAATGTGACAGTAGAGACACCAATCAAACTGCAAATGTGCATGTTGCATAATAGTCTTTGCTTGGTACACATGTAAATTGTAGGAATTTCTGTGCTCCACATAATAACTATCTTTTATAATAAGCATACCCAATGATGATTACCAATCATATATGTGATCAGCTTTTCATGGGGTCTTGCGCAGATTTCGAAAACACGACTATTCAAATATATTGAAAATTTTAACACCAAAAATTGAAAATTTTAGATAAGAAATTGTTATTTCAAATTTCTTCTCAAAACATAAATAATGGGAACTCGTTAGAACCGCCTCAGCGAGGAAGTTAAACGAGTATCCACAATGTCAATCTAGGTTTTTGAGCAGACATAAAAACTATATACCTCTGTAAACCCAATTTTTACTTTATATAAAGGGGGAGTTTAAGTGGGAGGGGGGGGGGGACCAAAATTATATAGGCGTATTTTTATGATGAGGCTTCGATCCATAATCTACATCTATCAAGTTTCAACCGTGGCTTTGGAAAAGAGGGGGGGGGGGGGGGCGGGAGGGGGCGGGAGGGGGCGGGAATATTTCACTCCCTCCATGTGTGCATTTTGTCTGTAGCGACTATCACTTCTACATTCCCCCTTCCCCCCCCCCCCCCGCCCATCGGGGCTTGCAGAAATAGATTGGGCTGCATGGTGCTTCCACGCAGAGCTGAAACTGTCCACACATGAGTACTGGTAAGCCGCTTAGAAGGACTGAGCCTGCCTAGGCAAAGTAGCGCGAGTCTTTTGGTTTCATTGAGCGACAGGGCTTGAGGTGTCATTTCATCTCGATGTTGGGTAATAGTCCCACAAAATTGGAAGCAATGTCTCCGAAATGACCCAAATAGTGTTGACGGGGACGTTAAACCTCAATGCAAACAAACAATTCCACATTTCTCTCAAGCACACCTATTAGTTAACAATGTCTTGTATAAGATATGAACATTAAATTAAATAAAAAAGCCAGATGTTAAATTAAAATCATAATTCCTACCAATACTATCAAATCACTCTTTCATGAATGAAATATATCTTATATTAGGTCAATATTAACAGACTAAAATAAACAAAAAAAGAAAATTGACAGACTTCTCCTAGTGCATAGCTATATAAAACCAGTGCTTCAGCTGAAGTGCACGACCCGCCGGATGCTTTTAGCTTTATGAGTGTAACCATATATGGGTATGGCGGCCATTTTGGTCATGTGACCTGGACCTGAAACGGTTCCCCAATAAATGCGCCTTATCGTAAGGAGCAAAAATATATCTTGTACTTTAGTACTGTAGTCTGAATCATTTGCAGGTGTAATGCATTCTCACTTTTTCAGTACAAAAGCATATGTGTCAAAGTTTGACCTAGGCACAAAGAAGGTCAAGGTCAACCCAGGGTCACCATTTTAGCAATTTATGATGGGCCTACGTCCCAGATGCTATTTATCAAGTTTCGTGGAAATCTGCCCAGTGGTTCTGGAGAAGACTATTTTTGAAGGGTTTTTAACATATATGTCTTGGCGGCCATTTTGGTCATGTGACCTGGACCCCATGAGCACATTTTGGTTTCCCCCATCCCATAGAGGCTCCATATGAAATTTGACTTTAATCGGCCCAACGGTTTCCGAGGAGAAGCAGGTCGATTTTTTTTTACATTTTTCGCCTCGGCGAGGCCATACTAAATGGAATGTAATATTTCGCAAGTTCATTGGTAAGATCTCATTGATATCTATCAGTATGCCAAAATTGTTTAAATATTCCAAGCGGTTAAGTCACTATCACCAGTTTTCACAAACGGGTTACGGACGGACAGACAGACAGACCATATATGGCTTGGCGGCCAGTTTGGTCATGTGACCTGGACCCCATGAGCAAATTTCGGTTTTCCCCATCCCATAGAGGCTTCATATGAAGTCTGATTTCAATCGGCCCAAAGGTTTCCGAGGAGAAGCAGTTCGAAAATTTTCACATTTATCGCCTCGGCGAGGCTATACTAAATGGAATGTAATATTTCGCAAGTTCATTGGTTAGATCTCATTGAAATCGATCAGTATGCCAAAAATTGTTTAAATATTCCAAGCGGTTAAGTCACTATCACCAATTTTCACAAACGGGATACGGACGGACCCAAAGAAGGTCAAGGTCAACCCAGGGTCACCATTTTAGCAATTTATAATGGGCCTACGTCCCAGATGCTATTTATCAAGTTTCGTGGAAATCTGCCCAGTGGTTCTGGAGAAGACTATTTTTGAAGGGTTTTTACCATATATGGCTTGGTGGCCATTTTGGTCATGTGACCTGGACCCCATGAGCAAATTTGGTTTCCCCCATCCCATAGAGGCTCCATATGAATTTTGACTTCAATCGGCCCAACGGTTTCCGAGGAGAAGCAGTTCGTAAAATTTTCACATTTTTCGCCTCGGCGAGGCTATACTTAATGGAATGTAATATTTTGCAAGTTCATTGGTTGCATCTCATTGATATCTATCAGTATGCCAAAAATTGTTTAAATATTCCAAGCGGTTAAGTCATTATCACCAATTTTCACAAACGGTTTACGGACGGACAGACAGACAGACCATATATGGCTTGGTGGCCATTTTGGTCATGTGACCTAGACCCAACGAGCAAATTTTGGTTTCCCCTATCCCATAGAGGCTCAATATGAAATTTGACTTCAATCGGCCTAACGGTTTCCGAGGAGAAGCAGTTCGAAAGTTTTAACATTTTTCGCCTCGGCGAGGCTATACTAAATGGAATGTAATATTTCGCTAGTTCATTGGTTAGATCTCATAGATATCTATCAGTATGCCAAAAATTGTTTAAATATTCCAAGCGGTTAAGTCACTATCACCAATTTTCACAAACGGGTTACGGACGGACAGACTGACAGACTGACAGAATGACAGAATGACACGGTGATTTTAGGGCACTCTTAGAAATCAACCGACTTCAGTCCGTTGCTTTTTCTGTGGGTCGTGCAATTCTAGCTGTTTGTACCCATTGAGGTAAACTTTACACACAGCATATGCTTATCAGCTACTACCGGATCGAGTAGGCCTATTACAAACGACTTAATTTTACGTATGTTATACGATGCGATTATGTTTTGCAATTCTGAAGAGAACCTTTACACTGTCGATAAAAGCAACAACCACCTTAAGCAAACTACCGTAACAGACGGTGTCCCATTGGCATATATGCACATGTATAAGACATCGCCAGCTCTAACTATACGAAAACCGTCAAGCATATAACCACCGCTTTTGTAACACGGCATATGTCCGTGCGTTTCGGCCCCCGCCCATCGGGGCTTGAAGAAATATATGTAAGTAAGTAAGTAATGTTTTTTTTATGGGCTGCATGATGCTTCCGCACAAAGCTGAAACCGATCCGCACACGATTACTCGTAAATCGCTTAGAGGATCTAACCCTTCCCAGGCAAAACGGTGCGAGTCGGCCCGTCCATGCTTATAAACCCTATTGGTTTCATTGGACGGCAGGGCTTGAGATGTCATTTCATCTCAATGTCGGGTAAAAGTCCCACAAAATTGGACGCAACGTCTCCAAAATGACCTTTACAGTGCTGACGGGGACGTTAAACCTCAAATCAAACACATGTCCGTGCGTTTCAGGTAATCTATAGATGCACATAATACAATGGCCAATACTTTTCAATGAGAGGCGTCCAACAATAGGTGCCTGTGCAGCGGATGACAAACGGTCCAGAGACAACCTCTTTGGGATTTTAAGCAGTTTGATACAGCAAGCCATATAAGTTTTCAATTTATAGCGCAGTAAATAAGATGTCTTTATGACCGGAACGTACAAATTTATTACACGATTTTAAGATAAATGATAAAAATAAAGAAGTTTTGTTTAACGTCGCATATTAGACAAGGTATCCATTACCAAATGCGTACTTGCCTTCATTTCCTTCTTAGGACTACCCCTGATAATGCGAGTGTCAGCCAAGGGATCTCCTAGTACTATTAACCATTTGGTAGTACCATTTTACGCGCGCCAGGAGATCAACCACTCGACCCGCGCCCGATCCCGAAGCGGACTACTGAGCTATCGGGACCGGGACACAATGTAAGAAGAGCGAATATGTCTTTGACGGGGTTTTACGGGTTATTCATGTTTACGAAATAAAATGATTATTACTACGCCTCTGTCAAAGAACTGGAAATCTAATCACGGTATTCATTTCCAAGTAAGACAAATGTCAGCAGAATTATATTATTCTGAATTTATAGTTGAAGATATCTATGCTGAACGACAATATTCGTCAAAACTGAAGTGGCGTTTGAGTACAACGCTTGTAAGGCCGAACAAATATTGCTTGTTACATTACCGGTGATATTGGTGCTTGCCATTCAATTTAAATTGACAGTTCTGATCATCAGCTTGGATGCCTTTCATTGCATACATCCGCAAATAATATTGACAAGTATGCCTCTGGCGCAAAGGATTAAGCCGACCTTCTGTTTATCTGTACGGACTCTCATGTTGGAAATGGCAGTCGCTTTAATGATGTATATTTTTAAACGGAAAAAAACTTATTGATTTATTCGATTTGAAACATTTCAGTGGAATTCGTTTCACTGACCGTTCCAAGATGGTTCTTCTATCGCGTTTATTATCTACGGGCATAGACTGTTAAGGATAACTTTTGCTGCGGAAGCGTTCAATAAAAGGCCATGACTGGTTTTCTATTGACATGTTTCACTTTTCATAAACAGGACTATTTTCTATCTGATAAGCCTGGGGCCCCCAACTCTGGCTATTACGCAACACCCCTTGCGTATTAAAACCCGTAAATATCGGAACGCTGCCTTAAATTTATCACATTTACATGCATGATTGCTCTCACGCATGTTAAATATAGAGGATCTTACATGAGTATTCATGTGTTATTGAATGTATTAAATGACTTGAGGAAAATGCATAAAATGTGAGGCTTTGCCGAGCATTTTATCCCTTTTCCTCAACGAGTTTAATAAATTCAATAATTCATGAGCACGAATGCAAGATTCTATTTATCATCTGACATCTAAAACGCATTTTATTCACGATTGTTTACAAAAATATCAATATTCCACCATTATTAAACGCGACGTCGTTAAGGACGTCGTGCGTGTAACGTTACGAGACGTATCTAGCTAATTTGCATATTTAATCCACCAGTGGATTATCGAAAATATTACATGCCGTTATTACACTCTCAAACGCGTCGTCATATGATAAAAAACATATATTCGTGGTTTACATGATGTTGACTTCGCCCCCACCTTGTTCTTCGCATATCTAATTCTTTTTGCGAGCTAGGAAGATTTTTTTCGTAAAGTTAACCTAGAATGTGAAATGAAAGGTTAGCCTAGAATGCGAAATGAAAGGATCGAGTGTGCTTAGAAATCCTTTTTTTTTGTAATCTGTACCTATATACACTTACATACAGTAGAACTTCGATGGCTCGAACACCGATGGCTCGTTTACCATGGCTGAGTCGAACCAGTTCTTGAGTCCCTAGGGAATTTCTGTACGTAATAAATAGGGAGAGTACAAATTAGGATATTTTCGTCTTTTATCTTGCAAATGTTTGCTGTGTGTACTCATTAGAATCGCCTCGATGAGGCGATTCTAATGAGTACACACAGCATACATTTTTCATTATAGAACACAGAAAAAGATGTCCTAAAGTATGTCGTTATGCCTCCTGGCATTAGCCCTCTTTGGCTCGAACTACCCCTGTCTCGAACAGATTTTTATGGTCCCAAAGGTGTTCGAGCCATTGAAGTTTGACTGTATTTCCTTGCACATCATCGCCTCCGTCCACAAGGGTTTGAGAAATAGATGGGCTGCATGGTGCTTCCACGCAGAGATGAATCGGACCGCACATGAGTACTGGTAAACCGCTTAGAAGGACAAAGCATGCCAAGATAAAGTGGTGTGGCTCAGACCGTCCAATGCATATAAGCCTTTTGGTTTCACTGGGCGGCAGGGCTTGAGATGTCATTTCATATCAATGTCGGGTAAAAGTCCAACATACGTGGAAGCAACGTCTCCAAAATGACATATGTAATGTTGATGGGGACGTTAAACCTAATCGAAACAAGCAAACAATAATGGCACATTATTAAAACATACGCATGGTAATTTATGTCAGTTTAGTACTACAAAAATAAATGTGTGCTTTGCGTAGACTCAAGCTTTTTGTGAAGGCTAATACTTGTTGGTTATGGTTTGCTTTTGAGTGTGTGTATCGCTTATATTGTTTTGTTTTATATAGCCAAATGGCCATTTTGTGGGAAAGTAACTGTCCTTTTGGCTGCCCGCTATCGATGATACCATTTGGGTCTAGTAATTTCATGTTTGTGTTTGTTGTCTTTTCATCTGGTGTCTTTAAAACTGGTGTCAGTTTATATTTTACTTTGGTACTTTGAGATCAGAGTGAATATTCTGAGATAACAGAAATAAAAAATATTGGTTTAGACTCATATTCTAGACAGGTTTTTAATTATTTGGACCCCATTTTGATTTATATCTGTCTTTGAATCGACTGCCAGTTCGAAATTCGGAAATTTGCAGTATGTTTTCTCTGGCTTTTGTTGCCGGATCATTACAGGGTCAATGGTGAGGCTTTATTAGCCGAAACTTCGTAGTATGACCCATCTTCTTTCTTTCATTGCTCTTAAGGGAACTCATTTTTGATTTTTATTTGATAGGAGCTGTGGGTTAATTGTATCGATTCCTGATCATTGCCTACACTTTCGATTTTAAAGAAATATAATATAAGTGAAACTTTTAATTATATATTCGTCGCCTTTAACATGGCAAATTTACCTCGAATCCTTACATGATAACCAAATTTAATAGCTTAAGTCAACGCTTTCTGTGAACATTGCAATCCGTGTTTACTTCAGAATGTTTTGTAAATAATAATAAAAACTTTATATTCAAGAGGATAACATATTTAGCAAGGGGGCCAGTCTAGATATGGTCCTCATTGTAACATTTATGTATGCATTGTTGATAAAACAAATCATGCCTAATGATACAAACCGAAGTTAAAACATATACACAAATATATACATTACACGTTAAAAGGACATTGACTATCAAGGCTGCGGCGAGGGGCGCGGGGTCTCCCAAACAGCACGCCCCTACTAATATACTACTTGGATTGTCCGTAAAATCGCAAAAGTAGTTTAGTATATGCATGAAGGCTATCTATGTTTAGCAAAAAAAATAGAATAGACCAAGTAAGTTATGGATATTTTTAATTTTAAACGTCACGTTAGCACTTTAGTCCACAGGTCGCATTCGCGTCACCTTAAGCAAAAAGCCCCTAGGCGTGGAGCAGGCACACACGTACCGAGGCATCTAAAAATGTCGAAAGAGTAGCCGTGAAAGAATGAGGCGGTACCCGGTAATTTGCGTCATTCATAGTGGATGATTGTGTGTGTGCGTGTGGGGGAGTTGGGGTGGGGCGCAAATCAGCACGTCCTCTCACGTTCCCGAACAAACAGAAGGTAAAACATCGGACTCAGGATATTCTGAGTCACCACCTGTTTGGGAAAGAGCTGCTTAATCGGTTTACCGTTTTGTTCACTGTCGTTTCTCCATGTTTCGACTTCTTTCCCTAGTGATATTGTTGGAGGAATTTGGGATCTGATTGTATCAGTTCCTGATAGAAACCCATCGGAGGCCGCGGGCAACTCAGTTCGGGTCGATCAAGTCTTGCGTCCTAACACAGCCCGAGCCAACCAGTCTGCACACCGTCCGAGGATACAAGCAATCTATCGTTGAGCACAATAAACATTCCACAGCGGGTGCTATTCCAAATGTAGCACAGTTTAATCTCGATGGAGCAGATTGTGCTTCAGTGCTTTCTTGATTTTAAACAGGGAGATGTTGCACTGATGAGTTAGGAGGCCTTCATGCGGACTGAACATATTATTTCTCTAAATCGCGACGGAAGTAAGGACGAGGATTGTGGCCACGTAAAATCGATTTAAGCCCCAGCCCCCCACCCCAGTGGAATTTGTTTCCGCTGACCGTTCCAAGGCGGTTCTTCTGTCGCGGTTTATTTTTGTTATGGTTTGTCTTTGGGTGTTTGTGTCGCTTATATTATTTTATTTTGGATAGCCTTTTGGCCATTTTGTGAGGAAGTAACTGTCCTTTTGGCTTTCAGCTATTGATGTCTCCATTAGAAGTAGAAGTAAAACAAAGATCAGGAATCTATACAATTCACTTACTCCACCCATCAAAGACACCAAAGGGAAAGAAACACAAACATGGAGCGACCATACCATAATGGAAACCTAAACAAAGGATGGCCATAAGGACAGTTACTTTCCCACAAAATGGCCAAATGGCCATCCAATAAAAAAAACACAAGTGATACACACAGTTAGTAGTAACAAACAACAACATAAATAAACCGCCACAGAAGAACCGCCTTGGAACGGTCAGTGGAAAGAATTCCACTGGGGGCTTAAATCGATGTTACGTGGCCACATCCACGCCCTTAATTCCGTCGCGATTTATACAAATAATTTGTTCAGTCCGCATGAAGGCCTCCTAACTCATCAGTGCAACATCTCCGTGAACACAAATAATCAAAGAACCACAGAGGGGAGACAACGGTGAGGACTCGACAGCAAAAAACCACTGAAATGCTGGAGCAAAATGAAACCAACAGTTAGACTCCGATGGGCCCGATCAGAGACAGAGCATCAGGCACCAACCAACAATACCTTGAATTAAAGAATGGCAAAGAAAACATACTATAAGCTAGTTTCTTAACTCCATGGCGATTTCTTTCATTTGTGTGTGATGTTTATTGTTGAATAAGTGACATTTGAAAAGACATATTTAGCATTTAAGGGTTGATACACCATTTCTGTGCCAAGTGTTTTTGGTGCAAAAACGGTGTTAGTGCATCCAGCGCTAAAACGGTGTAAATGTACAAACCTTATTTCTTTGCCTTTTACATGGTAAAGCAGAAAATTAAAGACATTTGGTAGGTAATAGGTCACATTTTATACATTCTGAATGATACTTACATGTTTGTTCTGAAATACCAAGCAGCAGGATTCAATATTTTTGAGGTATTAAGAAACTTTGCGCAAAAATTTGGTAAGTGCACTTACACTGTTTTTGCGCCAACTTTTTTTCTAAAAGTCAGAGCAAAAACGGTGTAACTGACAAAAGAAAATCCAAAATGCTGAAATAAATCATGATTGAGGCAGAATCCAGCTATAGAACATATTTACCAAGTGTGTCAAGTCCTAAGGCACACATGTATGCAAAAAAAAACTATTTTGGGCAAAATGTCAGTTACACCGTTAGTGCACTCAGCAGACGAAATGTACGTGAATAATGTTACGGGTTTTTGACTTTAAAAAACAAAAATAGGCTAAGGTAAGACCTTTGTTGGTGGTGAATTCAGCCTGGTGGAATTCTCCTGGTTGAGACTAGACAATAGTGTGTGCTAAACCGTGGTTATTTCCTTGGGTTGGGGTTGGACTTTAACTTGGGGGGAGTACTTCACCATTTGTTTGGTAAGTATGTGACGATGTATTTCATATTTACCATACTCAGATAGGAACTGTTTGCATGAGGATAAGGATATTGTAATTCGAGTTTTGAAACCGAATTCTCTGATAATTTTAAATTCCAACAGTATGTTTTGACAGTTCTTAAAAATAATGATAAAACTGAAAACGGTAAGGTGTTCATTTAAATATCACTCAAAGCAGATACCAGCGTTCCGTTACTTTCTATCTGCTAACCCAAACGATGACAAAAGCTGACCTTAGCACACCAGGTCCCCGAGCAAAGACACGATAGTAAGCGTTGTCATGGTCGTTTATTCCTTAACTCAAAATAATATAAATTTGTTATTTTTTTTTTTGTTTTTTGGGGGGGGGGGGGGGGGGTTGTTGTTTTTTGTGTGTGTATTTTTCGATTACGTAACCAAATCTTTGCACGGATCCCTAAGGAATTTTGCTTAATTTTAACACAAAATCTGTCCATCACGTGGACAAGTCCGTGAAATAAAGACCCCCCTAAACCCCACTTTATATAGAGAAAACTGGGGTTTACGGGGGTAAACATTATTTTCCTTATTTCTGCTCCAAGACATAGGTTGTGGGTACTCGTTAGAACCGCCTCAATGAGGCGGTTCTAACGAGCACCCAAAACCTATGTTTGGAGTATAAATAAGAAAATTACCGCAAATTTTCAACAGAAAAATTACCTTTTTTCAGGTTTGAAAAAATGCTCTATATCACACGGATGTGTTATCGTAATGCAAAATATAGAAATAGATGTCCATGAAAAGCCACAATCAAAGACCACAGTCTACCAATGGCACCAAGAGGAACAGTAACTAACAATTAGGAAAGCAAACAAAAAAAAAGAAAGAAAATCACAAACAGCACCGCAACCGACCCCCTGTTCCGAACAAAAGGTGATCAATGTGCAACAGGCACAATTAATTAAATTTAGATAACTAATAATAATACACGAAAATAAGCCCATACAACAATGAAGAGCACCAACGAAACACAAACGCTTCATCATTTAAATATATAGAGATCGTCAAAATAGAAGTGAAGGCAATGATCAGGAATCGATAGAAGTAACCCGCAGCTACCATCAGAGATATCAAAGGGAAAGAAACACAAACATGAAACAACTAGACCCTAATGGAAACATCATTAGCGGAAAGCCAGAAGGACAATTACTTACCCACAAAATGACCGAATGGATATCCAAAACAAAATAATATAAGCGATATACACACTAAAAGAGAAGACATAACAAAAATAAACCGCGACAGAAGAACCGACCTGGAACGGTCAGTGAAACGAATTCCACTGCGGGGTTTAAATCGATTTTACGTGGCCACACTCCTTGCAACGTCTCCAAAATGACATATACTGTATATACGGGGACGGTATACCTCAAATCAAAAAAAAAAAAAAAAAATTCCGTCGCGATTTAGATACATAATTTGTTTTGTTCGCACGAAGGCCTCCTAACTCATCAGTGCAACATCTCCGTGAACAAAAAAAAAATCAAACAACCGCATAGAGGAAACATGTGTGTATGTTCTCTTTAGAAAGTTTATACTAATTTATTTTAGTTTGATTGCGATGAAAGCTTCAAGCTTATTGAATCGCTCTCGAACACTCATTCCGGGTGTTTTCATGCGCGCGAGAGAGAGAGGCATTGGCTTTTACACCACTGCTACCCATTTGCACCTAGGTGGAGTGGGGCAGTGTCATTACGTGTCTTGTCCAAGGACACACCTCGATACTGGTGGCCGGATTCGAACGCACAACCTCTCGATCATATGTCGCGTTAAACACTGCGCTATCGAGGCTGTTTTCGTTTAATATCCCAGCTTGGTACATTATTCCAGATCTTTCCCATTCGACAGAGTCACTTGCCTCTAAACTAATAGAGATGGGTGCTGGTAGTTTTTCATATCTCAAAATCGGCCATTTTCTGATGACCATGTGACCTGTTTATAATTTTTACTCCAAACATAGTTTGAGGGTGCGCGTTATAACCACCTCACCGAGGGTGTTCTAACGATTACCCACAACCTTTGACTAGGAACCGAAATAAGAAAAATAATGTATACCCATGTAAACCGCAGTTTTTTTTTCTAAATAAAGTGAGATGTAGACGGGTGTTTATTGCACGGACTTGTTAACGTGATGTTCAGTGAACGAAAACAAGCAACACTTCCATTGACATTCGTCCGTCTGTGATATACATACCGCGATTAGATTTCCAGTTGTTTGACAGAAGCGTCGATATTGTGTTATAAAAATTAAATTAATCTGTCACTGTCTTGTCTCCGAATGTTCGATTCTTCATAATAACTAGCAGACACTTGAACATCAAACAACAAACAACAAGTGTACGACCATTTGTACATTCCCTTCAATATGTCATACATCTAGGTTACTTTGTGAGAAATTGATAACTTAAAACAAACTCTTTTCGCATAATACAGAAATGACGTATAACTGGGTTAATACTGAATATGAAAAATGAAAATAGATATTCAAATGTTTTAAATGTATGTATTCATATATGTGCAAGTATGCAAATGATTATGTGTGAGTATGTGCATATAGTCATGCTCGTCATATTGTTGGTGGGGAATGGTGCTGGCAAATATGCGGGAAACAATACATACGTAGTTATTGTCGAGTGCTTAGCTTTAGTTTCTCCGACTCCTGTTATTAGGAGGAACGACTACCTCCACATTACCATTGCTCTAGGAACTGACGTATGACCATTTCACTGATTGCGTTTCAAATAAGCCACGTTAAGTTTTGCAAGCATAATGGCTCGACAAAGAAATAACATGGAACTGCCCTGCAATCATTTTTCACCTTATTTGCATTATCTGCGGTTCCTAGTCTGAAGGTTACCAGGGTTGGAAAAACAGGTAACCAGACCCCTCAGACGGAGGGTCTGGTTACCTGTTTTATCAATATTGACAATGTGCAAGCTGGAAGCCAGCAAATAATGCAAATATGGTGAATATGCACTAAACGTCCGAAAATGTAAGTTTTATTACCAGTTTCTCAACTTACCCTGAAAATATTTACACTATAAGAACACTTGTCAGTCATCTCAGGCTTCTAATAGACAATAAAGAATGGATGACACGAAGGCACAAACAAAGACAATATTCAAATGCGCTGACGTATGTTTCGACTCATTTGAAGTGGGAACCTTAAAAATTGCGACCGTATTTTCTGCGATATATGGTCGGCAACCCGACGTCATTATGTAACGTTTCTTTACATAGGCATGCATTTGGTTTTATGCAGCTCCCATGGCTTGACGCGTTGTGCAAAAATGGTCCTTTTTGCCGAATATGTGCATTGGAATCGGGATAACTGTATTGAATCCTGTGGTTTGTGGGGGGGGGGGGGGGGGGGCGGAAGGCTGGGATTGATGGTCTTTCTTTTTAATGTTGCATCACGGCTCCGCCAATGCATCGTCGGCAAACAAATGTCCGACCCTAAAACCACAATGTTTCTCCCTAAATGATGACTTTGAATACATCTACCTCCCAAGTCAATAAGTCAATCCAACACCAAACGAAAAACAACAACAACAAAAAAACAAAAAAACAAACAATAGCGACATAGAGGAATACACAGCCATCAAACGCATTATTAATTGCAACAAATCTGCAGCTTCGGACGCTTTAAAGTAAACGTGCTGCGTAGCTTAAATTTACAGTTTACGATATTTCAGCCCTCGCTATTTCAACCTTCATTAATAACTAATTTAGCGAGCTCATGAGAAAATGGTGTATAGTCGAACTTCAATGGCTCGAACGCCTTTAGGACCACTAAAATCTATTCCAAACAGGGATAGTTCGAGTCACTGGGGGTAACTACCTCGAGGCATTACTGGGTTTATTTTGGGACAAACGTGTATTTTCGGTGTTCTGTGAAAAATCGTATGTTGTGAGTTCTCATTAGAATCGCCTCATCGAGGCGATTCTAATGAGTACACACAATGTACAATAGCAACATATAAGTCGAAAATCTCCTTAGTTGTTCTGCACTGTCTCTTATGAAGAGGAATTCCCAAGGGACTCAAGAAATGATTCCCCTCAGCCATGGCAAACGAGTCGTCAGTGTCCAGCCTTCGACGTTCTACTATATTTGCATCGTCACAGTTCTAGCTCTACGCAGAACGTACAGAACAACCAGATGATTATACTTTTCTTACTATTGCTTGTATGTTACTACAGTCGAACTGTAATTATTGAAAAACAGATGGCGCGATTTGTATGCCTAATTCGAACTCATACTGAACTCCATAGAGATTCTTCCCACAGGTCCAGATATCCATGTATTTGGAATGATTTTGCTTGTTTGATTTGAAGTATCGTGTTACTTGTGTGCACTCATTAGTATCGCCTCAAGCGGTGGACTTATTAGAATCGCCTCATTGAACATATCTAATGAGTACACTCAACATACAGACAACACAACCTTCCGCCGAATCCGGGTATCAGGTTTTTTAAATAAATTTAGAAAATGGTTAGTAAAGTCCTGATACGGCGCCGCTTTCTTCGGCGTCTGTTCTTCGTCTGCACTTCTTGACAGTGCAACGTATAAGATAGGTTAAGCATTTTGTCGGTGAGATGTATTTTATCTCATCCAGAATTTTGTTTTACTAGCAAAGACTATAATCTTGGGCTTGACTTTTACCAGTTTGTATTCGTTCATGCCATTAAAGCCAGGTTCATTTACCATTAACAAGTCTCTATCTGGAATATCTTTAATCGAAAATGTGTTGTTTTGCATCACTTAATATGATTGCAACAGTACACTCTATCGCCTCGTGGGCATTTGATTCTCTCATACTGTTTGATTCCACAAATGCAGAATTTCTCGAATGTATAGTGACAGCTTTCAAAGAGGACTGCAGACATTTTACTGGCAAAATTAAGCATTTCGAATTCACGAAGCACATCATAGAAATCGGATAGAAATACTATATTTAGTTAGTTATACTAATTTATTTTAGTTCGATTACGATGAAAGCTTCAAGCTTATTGAATCGCTCTCAAACACTCATTCCGGGTGTTTTCACGCGCGAGAGAGAGAGGCAGTGGCTTTTACACCACTGCTACCCATTTACACCTGGGTGGAGTGGAGCAGTGTCATTACGTGTCTTGCCCAAGGACACACCTCGATACTATATTTTTCACATTGATTAACATATTTTCTGTAGACATCGATCATCCTCAAGAAAAACACCAAAACGATGAAACGGTTTGACTTTTGGCGTTCCGCTATTGATGTTTCCATTAGGGTATGTTGTTTCATGTTTGTGGTTCTTTCCCTTTGATTTGTTGCCGGAATCAAAATAGAGGTGGAGGCAATGATCAGGAATCGATACAATTAACCCACTTCTCCCATTAATTGTATCGATTCCTGATTTCCGCCTCCACCTCTATTTTGATTCCGGCAACAAAAATGTCCATCGGCGTACATTTACGCGTAACAATGTAAACTTTGGATATACCCAATCCTTCAAAACATTTAAATAAAATGATATATTATGTATTATTATTTTTTTTTATTCATTTGTTTAATGATCACACTCCGGATACGTTGACGTAATACAATGCCTTGCGTCTTTTGGCATTATGGACGAGTTTTCCGTATAGCTTTAGAACTAGCTAGCTACTGTCATGACTATGGCACAATAGTGCAATTTTCACATCTCCAAAAATGGCTACTTTTCTGACGAAAATCCATGATATATTTTTCTTATTTATACTGCAAACATCGGTTGTTGGTTATCGTTAGAACCGCTTCATTGAGGCGGGTCTAACGATGAGGCGGTTGTAACGAGTACCCACAACCTATGTCTTGAAGCAGCAATAAGAAAAATATTGTATATCCCCGTAAAACCCATTTTTCTCTGTATAAAATGGGGTTTTGGGGGTGTTCATTTCACGGACGTGTTCACATAATGAAAAGCATTGTTTCAACAATGTTTAAGTGATCATGTTTTTATAGCTAAATAGTTAATACCATTACATGCGCTTATTCAAACCTCAGCTGTTAACAACATAATAAAACAGGCTTCGGTTATGGTTCTGTTATTCTTATCAGCCCAGCAAGTCAATCTGGCATTATTTATTTCTCTGGTCTTAGAAATAGAAGTGAAGGCAATGATCAGGAATCGATACAATTGACCCACAGCTCCAGTCAGAGATACCAAAGGGAAAGAAACACATACATGAAACATCTATACCCTAATGGAACACAAATAGCGGAATGCCAAAAGGACAGTTACTTGCCCACATAATGGCCAATTGGATAACCAAAACAAAGTAATATAAGCGATACACACACTCAAAGACGAGACATAACAAAAATATACCGCGACAGAAGAATCGCCTTGGAACGGCCAATGAAACGAATTCCACTGGGCGCTCAAATCGATTTTACGAGGACACAATCCTCGCCTTTACTTCCTTCGCGATTTAGTCAAATAATTTGTTCAGTCCGCATGAAAGCCTCCTAACTCATCAGTGCAACATCTCCGTGAACACAAAAATCAAACAACCACAGTGATAAAATAACGGTGAGGACTCGACAGCAAGAAGCAGCTGAGTGATATACCAGATTTTTAGTTTAATATGTTTATCTAAATTTATAGAGACAGGAGATAAGAAAAATGTATTATAATTTTATATTTCTTAATTCTTAAATATTTCATTTCAAACAGTAATAAAAAAATATAAATAACAAAACAAAAAAGTTGCCATATTTCTAGTCCTTTTGGATCATTGGTTCTACTGCAGAGTTTCGAAAATATTTGAGGGTCGTTGATGAAGCCTAAATGGCCTAAACTAGCTAGTCTGACCAAGAAATAACTTGAACACTACAGTTAACAGTTCTTTTCTTTAGCCATTACTTCCATGAATCAAGGTAGGTTGTCGGAACCCGAATTTTATGGTGACTTGGTGTGTGAATTCAGAGGGATGTATAACCGCAATGACTTCAGCACCCAATTTCGTAAAATCATTCTTCGATATAAAAAGATTGGGTACAACATGGATATTATATGACAGACTGCATGCATGGTAGTTAACCCAATCACGGTTGGCAACTTTGCTTACCTCTTTAATTGCACGCCGGTGGGTCAGGCCTCAGATTCTATGACGGCTCCAACGTAAAGGCTTATTGAAAATTAGAGAGATAATGTTGGTTGGTGCCTGATGCTCTGTCTCTGGTCGGGCTCATCGGAGTCTAACTGTTGGTTTTCTTTTGCTCCAGCATTTCAGTGGTTTCTTGCTGTCGAGTCCTCACCGTTGTCTCACCTCTGTGGTTCTTTGATTTTTGTGTTCACGGAGATGTTGCACTGATGAGTTAGGAGGCCTTCATGCGGACTGAACAAATTATTTGTCTAAATCGCGACGGGAGTAAGGGCGAGGATTGTGGCCACGTAAAATCGATTTAAGCCCCCCAGTGGAAATCTTCCACTGACCGTTCCAAGTGAGTGAGTGAGTGATTTTAGTTTTACGTCCCACCAACAGCTAAGGTCATACGGAGACGGGACCTCGGTTTAAAGATTCATCCGAAAGTCTGGAGAAGCCCGGGATCGATCCTGCAATCCCTGGTTTAGAAGGCGAGTAGCTTAACCACTGCGCCACAGGGGCTTCTATGACCGTTCCAAGGCGGCTCTTCTGTGGCGATTTATTTATGTTGTTGTTTGTTACTTACTGTGTGTATCACTTGTGTCTTTTGGTTTTGGATGGCCATATGGCCATTTTGTGGGAAAGTAACTGTCCTTATGGCCTTCCTTTGTTTAGGTTTCCATTATGGCCCGGTCGCTTAATGTTTGTATTTCTTTCCCTTTGGTGTCTTTTATTGGTGGAGTAAGTTAATTGTATCAATTCCTGATCTTTGTTTTACTTCTACTTAGTATTACCCCATGAATCAAGTTAGGTTTGCATAAGGAACGACATGAATTCCTTTCAGATCAAAACACATACGTATATAATTACACACCTATGCAAAATAATTAATATCCCATTTCGAGAGAACACACACCACAGATTAAAAGAATCCTTCGTGAGTATGGTTTCGATATAGACTTTTTATAGACAAACAGTTGCCCCCCGCCCGTCGTGGCTCGGAGAAATAGACTTGGCTGAACGGTTCTTCCGCATAGAGCTGAAAACGACCAAACTTGAGAACCGGTTAACCGCAAAGGTAAATATTTGTCCAGGAAAGAGGTGCAAGCCAGACAGGTCCTTAATAGAAGTGAAGGCAATGATCCGGAATCGATTCAACTGACCGACGGCTCCCATCAGAGACACCAAAGAGAAAGAAACACAAACAAGAAACAACAGACCGTAATGGAAACATCAACAACGGAAAGCCTAAAGGACAGTTCCTTTCCCACAAAATGGCCAATTGGCTATCCAAAACATAAAAATATAAGCGATACAAACCATGACTAAAAATAAACCGCGACAGAATGACCGCCTTGGAACGGTCAGTGAAACGAATTCCACTGTGTGTTTGGGGGGGGGGGGAGGGGGGAGGGGGGGTTACACAACCACAATCCTCGCCCTTATTTCCGTCGCGATTTAGACAAATAATTTGTTCAGTCCGCATGAAGGCCTCCTAACTCAGCAGTGCAACATCTCCGTGAACACAAAAAATCAAACAACCACAGAGATGAAACAATGCTGAGGACTCGACAGCATGAAACCACTGAAATGCTGGAGTTAGGCTCCGAAGGGCCCAACCAGAGACAGAGCATTAGGCATTAACCACTATTACATAGAATTAGATTCTCTCTTATTGTCAGTATGCCTTTACGCTTGGACCGTCATAGAATCATAGGCCTGACCCACCGGCGTGCAATTATTAAAGAGGGAAGCAAAGTTGTCAACCGTGATTCGGTTAACTACCATGCATGCAGTCTCTCGTATAACATTTATGATGTACCCAATCTTTTATATCGAAGAAGGATTTTACCATAGCGGTTTCGTAAGGCAGTAGGGCCTGTTATGTCATTTCATTTCAATGTTGGGTAAAAGTACCACATAATCAGAAGCAACATCTAAAAAAATAGCAAATAGTTTTGACGGGAACGTATAACCACAACACAAAAGAACGAAACCCGAGGTATATATCGGTCCTGACATCATAACGGTTTTATAGAGGATCTTACTTGAATGTTCGTGTATTATTGAATTTATTAAACGAGTTGATGAAAAGGGATAAAATGTGAGGCTTTGCCGAGCATTTTATCCATTTTCCTCAACGACTTTAATAAATTTAATAATACATAATTATGAATTCAAGTTTCTATTTATCATATGACATTTAAAACGCATTCAATTCACGAATTACATACAAATATGACAATTTCCGCCATTAGTAAACGCCACGTCGTTAAGGCCGATGTGTATGGTACGTTACGGGGCGTATCTAACAATTTTTCATATTTAATCCAATAGTGGATTATAGAATTCATCACATGGCGTTATTTCATTCTCAGACGCAAAGTCATATGATCAACGACTTTTGGCCCAGAAAACATGTACACTCCATATTTTTCACTTCTGTGGTGTATTCCTTGCTTCCAAAGGATAACCCTTTTATAGAACATATTTAACTTCACTACAGCTGGTGTGTGGGGATGTGTGGCGGCGGTAAAACGTCTCCCTGCCCTACATCAGAGTGTAGATTATATTTTCTTGTCCTTTGGGATCATTGATTCCATTGTAGAATTTTGAAAATATCTGAGGGTCACTGATGAGGCCTAATTGGCCGAAACTAGCTAGTCTGGCCCAGAAAACATGTACACTCCATATCTTTCACTTCTGTGGTGTATTCCTTGCTTCCAAAGAATAACCCTTTTATAGAACATATTTAACGTCACTACAGCTGGTGTGTGGGAATGTGTGGCGGCGGTAAAATGTCTCCCCGCCCTACATCATAGTGTAGATTATATTTTCTTGTCCTTTGGGATCATTGATTCCATTGTAGAATTTTGAAAATATCTGAGGGTCACTGATGAGGCCTAATTGGCCGAACTAGCTAGTCTGGCCCAGAAAACATGTACACTCCATATTTTTCACTTATGTGGTGTATTCCTTGCTTCCAAAGGATAACCCTTTTATAGAACATATTTTTCCTGATCTTTGTTTTACTTCTACTTTGAATTTTGCCTCCACTTCTATTTTATCAAATCCATACAAATAAAATATTTTTTCTTGCATAACATGTTTTTTCTGTCGATCTGACCGGAACCCCCGTTGCGTTGCCATGGCATATGATTTATTCGTTAATATAAGGTAACTCAAAGGAGGCGAAAAAAATGGTATGACAACAAATCGATTAGTGTAGTGCGTTAGTGCGTTGAATGCAACTTTTCAGTTGCACGTTGTCGCTCTCTGGCAGCGGCCATGCAAATAGTGCACGGCAGGGTGTAAAAAGGAGGGATAGATGCGAATTTCTGTAGCCTGTTTAAATGTCGGATATTCTAACCTAGTGAGGAAGAAAACCTTTGCTAAAATGTTTATGTAAATAGTAGGTGCAGTTACATATTTCACACTTGCCATTATTCTGACGCGTACCAAAGTCACAGTATTTTCTTTCCACCATCAACATAAGCAATATAATACAAAACCTTTCTCTATATAAAACTATTTTGTCCTTTTCGAGCAATTGTCAACATAATTCTTCAATCAGTGGAAGACAAAAAAATGACAATGGGCAAAATTTCATCGTCATTCTTTGCGAAAGAAGGTTGGCTGCCATCGGCGGAGGTGACTTCTTGGTCGCCAGTCAGATCTGTATCCCACTGAGCTATTGTACCGATATTGATCTTATAGCCTCTTGATCAAAAACTTAGTATGCATCCATCGGAGGCGCTGTATCCTTTTGTAGTTATTATTTAGCATCATTCAGTTGCAGAAATTCTTGTTTCACTGGGAATTCAGACATGTCTTCGTGTTAATGAGAATTCTTACACCAGATATGTTTTCAAACTTATGACAATGGTATTTTATTCATGTTAATTTTACCCTTTGCTCAGTAATAAAGAGCATGGCATACTGATGCTTTCAATAGATTGCGGGTCTTTTCATAAGCACACACATCATGGTATTTCACATTCATGATCACCTTTATCACCTTCAAGAGCTTCATCTTCATCAGTACGTTCAAGTTCCTGCATCTACCATCATGAATGGCATTACCATCGTAATCGTTTGCTTAAACAAGGCACTGGCTTAAGGAGAATTGGAACACCTTCAGGGGAGTCAACTCCTGCAAAAGTATTTTTCTCTCCCATGTCAATAGGGGTCAACTCGTAAAGGAAAGAATTTGCTCCTGAGGAGCAAATTCTTTCCTTTAAAAGTAGACCCATTTTTCAGTGGGACAGGGCTTATAGACAAATGAACAGGAAGTTCCGAAAGTTGTCTCCCTTTGCAAAATGTCGGGAAAATCTGCCAGGTGTTCCCATTCCCCTTAACTTCAGGTTTCTCATTTTACTGAAAGATATATACCGTGTCTTCGTTTAATATGCGGTGACACTTGCATTATTTCGCATGCACATTACGTTATGTCGCTTGCTGCAAAAAAAAGGTTATAGGATGAAACCTCATGCACACTGGAGCTGAAGACCCCATCCCTCACACCTCCCCAACTTCTGAGTAGTTTTGCTGTGTACACATCAGCTTCATGAGATTGCTTATGGTGAACTTTGGCTACCAGACGAATTATAACAAATATAATCCGCGACAGAAGAATCGCCTTGGAACGGTCAGTGAAAAGTATTTTACTGGTGGTGGGGGGATAATTTTTACGCAGCCGCTATCCTGTCCCTTACTTCAGTCACGATTTAGACAAATACAGCACAAAACAACTGAAATATAAGCCCAACACGAGGACCTATGTATGGAACAAAGGTAGCAGGATATTTAAAAATGTCATGCAGCAGCATTTTGTAAAATAACTTCGCGTTTTGCACTTGCCTTCGCCCTGCAGAAAGCTGTATTGGACTCGCAAAGAACCTTTGAGTATTTGCAAAAGTAACTAATTTATCTTGCAATTTAGTTATTGCTAAAGAAAATTATTCATCTTGATATATGATATTAATAATTCCAAAAAAGGGTTCTTCTGTCGTGGTTTATTTTGTTATGGCTTGTCTCTGAGTGTGTGGGTCGCTTTTGTTATTATTGATTTGGATAGCCTGTTGGCCATTTTGTGGGAAAGTGACTGTCCTTTTGGCTTTCCGTTTGTGATGTTTCCATTAGGGTTTAGTTGTTTCATGTTTGTGTTTCTTTCCCTTGGTGTCTGTGATGGGAGCTGTATGTTAATCGTATCGATTCCTGATCATTGCCTTCACTTCTATTTTGCAATTATTACAGGAAGAATAATTGACAGGAAGTTATTGAGAGATTTTATTGATGCTTTTAAAATTACAGTCACACTAAATGACTCAAATGTCTCGTTCACTTCGCCAAAATAGAACTGGTTCTTGGGGTCTTACTTACATTGATTGGCTGGAAATGCCTTTGACTGGAAGTTATTTTCACGATTCCAAATAGAAGTCAAGGCAATGATGGCAGTAAAACGGTAAACGTTCCCTGCAAAATATATGATAAACGCGAGGATTTTGATTTTGAGGTTGTAAATTTTCCTTTCTTGGATTTTGATGTTACTCTTGCGGCATACTATTTTGTTTATATTTCGCAATTAATTCGATTTACGAGAGTGCCTTGTCATGTAACTAACCCAACCTCAGATAATTGCAAGCCAAATCCAAGGTGCGGACAGAGAGGCTAGATAAAGATTCGATCAGGAATCGATTACAATTAACCCCACAGCTCCCTTCAGAGACACCAAAGGGATAGAAGCACAAACCTATAACAACTAGACCCTAATGGAAACTTCAGTGGCGGAAAGCCAAAAGGACAGTTACTTTCCCACAAAATGGCAAATTGGCTATCCAAATCCAAATATTATAAGCGATACACACACTCAAAAACAAACCATAAGAAAAAATAAATTTCGACAGAAGAACCTCCTTGGAACGGTCAGTGAAACGAATTCCACTGGAGTGGCTTAATTCGAGTTTACGTGGCCACAATCCTCGCCCGTATTTCCATCACGATTTAGACAAAAACTAATTTGTTCATTCCGCATGAAGGCCTCCTAACACAGCCGCTCAAAAAGTAACAGCGACAGAGGGTTCTTCTGCCTCTACTCCCATATCAGACCAGGCCACTGGTCACCCCATGGTCTCGGCTGCAGAGCAGGCAACCGATCTCCCCTTCACCGATTCTTTTTGCCTCATATTCATTGGCACCCCTTTTGATGAGACCTCGGCACTTTGCTCTTTCCTGTGCAATTTGTTCCCACGACTCTGTTGGAAGGTTGAAGTCATTGAGGAGGCTTTCATGCGGACTGAACAAATTATTTGTCTTATTCGCGACGGAAGTAAGGGCGAGGATTGTGGCCACGTAAAATCGATTTAAGCCATTTGGCCATTTTTAGCTCACCAGAGCCGAAGGCTCCGGGGGAGCTTATAGGATAGGCAGTTGTCCGTCGTCTGCGTCTGCGTCGTCTGCGTCTGCGTCTGGTGACGTCAACACTTTTAAACGACATCTCCTCTGAAGCCGCTAGGCCGATTGGGCCCAAATTTCATCTGTAGCATTCTTGGGTTGGGGGATTGAAAGTTTGTGTTTTTTATGAAATTCGGCTCATTAGTTTGGTTGCTATGGCAACTTAGAGTTTCCACAGACTTATAATGGGGAAAATTGAAAAATGGCATTTACTGCCAAGCAGCTGCAGATATTTTGACAAAACTTTCATAGAAATATTCCTTAGGTAATCTACTATCTGCCATATGATTTTAGGCCTACTGCTCATTTGTATTGGTTGCCATGGAAACCAAATTGAAAAAAAAAATAGAAAAAAAAAAAATACTTAAAAAATCATCTCCTCAGAAACCGTATGCTCTATGAGGCTGAGAGTTTACGAAAATATTCACCATATTTGCCTTTACAGGTTTTGTGTTTTTTATGAAATTCGGCTCTTTAATTTGGTTGCTATGGCAACTTAGAGTTTCCATAGACTTATAATGGGGAAAATTGAAAAATGGCATTTGCTGCCAAGTTATTACAGATATTTTGACAAAACTTTTATAGAAATGTTCCTTGAGTAAATGTCTCTCAGCCATATGCTTCAATGCCAACATGGGGTCCCCCAGGTTAAGCCGGGGCCATGCCCCACCCCCTCCACTTCATAAAAGGCCATATTACTCGAAAACCATCCAGATCCCCACCCCAAAACCATATATATTCTTGTTCCTTATGATAAGATTTATTCAGTGACACCAACCTGGGGGTCCTCCGGTACGTGCCGGGGTCATGCCCCACCCCCTCCATTCCATAAAAGGCCCAATATCTTGGAAACCTTACTGATCCCCACCCCTAAACCATATATATTCTTGTTCCTTATGAAAATATACATTCACTGACACCAACATGGGGGTCTTCCAGGGTGTGCCTGGGCCTTGCCCCACCCCTTCTTCTTCACAAAAGGCCATATATCTCAGAAACCATTTAGATCCCCACCCCAAAACCATATATATTCTTGTTCCTTATGATAAGACGCATTCAGTGACACCAACCTGGAGGTCCCCCGGCTTGTGCCGGGGTCATGCCCCACCCCCTCCATTTCATAAAAGACCCAATATCTTGGAAACCTAACAGATCCCCACCCCTAAACCCTATATATTCTTGTTCCTTATGAAGAGACTCATTCATTGACACCAATTTGGGGGTCTTCCTGGGTGCGCTGGGGCCTTGCCCCACCCCTCCACTTCACAAAAGGCCATCTATCTCAGAAACCATTCAGATCCCCATCCCGAAACCTTATATATTCTTCTTTCTTATGATATGACGCATTCATTGACACTAACCTGGGGGTCCCCCTGGATGTGCCGGAATCGTGCCCCACCCCTTCATTTCATCAAAGACCCAATATCTTGGAAACCTTACAGATCCCCACCCCTAACCATATATATTGTTGTTCCTTATGATAAGACACATTCATTGACGTCAACCTGGAGGTCTTTCGGGTCAAGCCAGGGCCTTGCCCCACCCCACCACTTCACAAAAGGCTATATATCTCAGAAACTGTTCAGAGCCCCACCCCTAAACCATATATAATTATCTTCTTTGTGATAAGACACATTCAAATTACACTAGCTTGGGAGTCATCCGGACTGCCTGGGTCATGCCCCACTGCTTTACTTTATTAAAAGCCATATATCTCAGAAATCATTCAGATCCCCACCCATAAACTATAATATTCTTGTTCCTTATGATAAGACTTGTTCAATCACACCAACCTGGGGGTCACTTTGTGCTACAGCAATGCGCCCCGCCCCTCCACTTTAAAAGGCCATATATTTCAGAAACCATTCAAATCCCCACCCCATAATCATATATGTTCTTGTTCGTTATCAATAGCACACCCACTTGCGGGTCGCAGGGGCCATTCCTCTCCTCTCCACGTGATAGAAGGGCCTCATATATCAGAAACCATTCAGATTCCCACCCATAAACCATATATATATATATATATATATATATATTATTGGTCCTTATAGGGACAACAATCTTGGACTTTCCTGGGATCAACAGGACATGCCCCAACCCCTCCACCGCTTAAGAGGCCTTATAACTCTGGTATACAGATCCCCACTGCTACACCATATTTATTCTTATTCCTTATGATAAGAAGCATTTTAATGATACCAGCCAGGGCTCCATTTTGTCCATGCGCTACACCCTCTACTTAATAAAAGGCCTAATGTTTTAGATACTGAGTCCAGATGGATGCTCATTTGGATTTAGGGGTTCATTTGGGAGCATTTATCCATCATAGTGCAGATTATATTTTCTGGTCCTTTGGGATCATTGAGTTCATTTAGAATCATTTTGAAAATAGAGTTCTGCTTAAGGCGGTGCTAGAGGGCGTGGCCGGTGTAGCACTTTTCAGTACTGGTCATGAACAGACTCAATAAAACCGAGTCTGCTATTTTCGTTTATTTGGTGTATTCTTTGCTTCAAAAGGATCTAACTATTCAGAACTTATTTATCTTCACTGCAGCTGGTGCTGTGCCGTGAGGCGGCCGTAAAAAGTCTCCCCATACATCCATCATAGTGCAGATGATATTTTCTGGTCCTTTGGGATCATTGAGTTCATTTAGAATCATTTTGAAAATAGAGTTCTGCTTAAGCCGGTGCTAGAGGGCGTGGCCGGTGTAGCACTTTTCAGTACTGGTCATGAACAGACTCAATAAAACCGAGTCTGCTATTTTCGTTTATTTGGTGTATTCTTTGCTTCAAAAGGATCTAACTATTCAGAACTTATTTATAATTGGTAGATTAAAATGATGTCATGTTAAAATACATGTACATGGCTGTCAATGGGCAGTGCCCACCTGAGCTCTGGTGAGCATAGTGGCCCATGGGCCTCTTGTTGGGGAAAGTAACTGTCCTTATGGCCTTCCTTTGTTTAGGTTTCCATTATGGTCTGGTCGCTTCATGTTTGTGTTTCTTTCCCTTTGGTGTCTTTTAAGTTAATTGTATCGATTCCTGATCTTTGTTTTACTTCTACTTTGAGAATTTGTTTTGGTCTATAAAAATCTAATGAAGTTTTAAATCAAATTAAAACCCATACGTTTTCATGCTTCAAGTCTGTCGACTTAGGATTTTCCACCCTTTACACTACACTTCCTCATAATCTTATAAAAGAAAAACTTAATAATTTATTTGAATGGAAATTTTCATAGAGAAAACTCCCTCTATCTTGCATATAATGTAAGAAATGCTTTTTTACTTCTGAAGAGCGTACAAGTTATACTTAATGGTCATGTCAGAAAGTGTGTGAATCTCTAATATTTGTACTTGACAGTATTTTCATAAGAAGTGGTACGAAGTTATTGAGACAAGTTGTGGTTATTCCGATGAATACGAATTGCGGCTGAACTATTCTTGTTTTGCTATGAAAGAAGCTTCATGATGTCCCTTTCCGCTGAAAACCAATCTGAAATCATTGAAGACTTCGGCTCGACTTGTAGATATTTAGATGATTTAATAAATATTGGCAATACCTATTTCGATGGTTTGATTAATCATATTTACTTTCCAAATTATGTCCTTTATGTTTTACTGCCATCAAAAGGCGTGTCATTCACGGAGATGTTGCACTGATGAGTTAGGAGGTCTTCATGCGGACTGAACAAATTATTTGTCTTAATCGCGACGGAAGTAAGGGCGAGGATTGTGGCCAGTTAAAATCGATTTAAGCCCCCCCCCCCCCCCCACCCCAGTGGAATTCATTTCTGCTGACCGTTCCAAGACGGTTCTTCTGTCGCGGTTTATTTTTGTTATGGTTTGTCTTTGGGTGTTTGTGTCGCTTATATTATTTTATTTTGGATAGCCTATTTTATTGGCCATTTTGTGGGAAAGTGACTTTCCTTTTGGCTTTCCGCTATTGATGTTTCCATTAGGGTCTGTTGTTTCATGTTTGTGTGTTTTTCCCTTTGGTGTCTCTGATGGGAGCTGTGAGTTAATTGTATCGATTCCTGATCATTGCCTCCACTTCTTCTTTGAAAGTAAATTTGGTTTAGTTACGCCTTTATTGAAAGATCAGGGAGTCTATACCAAATGTTTTTAAACTCTTCATGTGTTTTCCTCATGATACGATTATGTGCATATGGTTTTGTAATAAGTATTTGATCAGGTTTGTTACTTTTTCAACATTCTGAACGTGTTCAATTTTTTAACCGCAATATATAGACAATCCGTACCTCTTGTCGGCGCAATTCCTCTTACGTTGTACTGGTTTGTTAAAATCGTTTTGAATCTTCTTGGTATGAAAAAAAGAAGTGAAGGCAATGATCAGGAATCGATACAACAAGCCCACAGCTCCAATCAGAGACACCAAGGGAAAGAGACACAACAATGAAACAACCAGACCCCTAGTGAAAACATCACTAGCGGAAAGCCAATAGAACGGTTACTTTCCCATAAAATGGCCAATTAGGTATTCAAACCAAAATAATATTAGCTATACATTCACTCAAAGACAAGCCTTAACAAAAATAAACCACGAGAGAAGAACCGCCTTGGAACGTCAATGAAACGAAATCCACTCGGGAAGGTGCTCATGAGCTTGAGGTGTACATGAGTAAAATCGATTTAAGCCCACCCCCCACCCCCACCCCCCAGTGCAATTCGTTTCCGCTGACCGTCCCAAGTCGGTTCTTCTGTCGCGGTTTATTTTTGTTATGGTTTGTCTTTGGATTTTTGTGTCGCTTAAATTATTTTATTTTGGATAGCCATTTTGTGGGAAAGTAACTGCCCTTTTGGCTTTCCGCTGTTGGTGTTTCCCTTGAAGTCTGTTGCTTCATGTTTGTGTTTCTTTCCCTTTGGTGTCTCTGATGGCAGCAGTGGGTTAATTGTATCGATTCCTGATCATTGCCTCTACTTCTGTATTAGATATAATTGTTAGCTAATTGCTTGCAACTTTTTCCACATTATTAACTTTGTCATTTTATGACAGTGGGCATCTCTTGTGAATGCAACTCTTTCAGTTTTTCTCCGGTCGGGCCCATCGGTGTCTACTGTTGGTTTTCTTTTGCTCCAGTATTTCAGTGGTTTTTTGCTGTCGAGTCTTCACCGTTATCTCACCTCTGTGGTTGTTTGAGTATTTGTGTTCAAGGAGATGTTGCACTGATAAGTTAGGAAGCCTTCATGCGGACTGAACAAATTATTTGTCTAAATCGCGACGGACGTAAGGGCGAGGATTGCGGCCGCGTAAAACCGATCTAAGTCCCCAGTGGAATTCGTTTCATTGACCGTTCAAGGGTGATTTATTTTTGTTACGGTTTGTCCTTTGAGTGTGTATATCGCTTATAGTATTATGTTCCGAAGGACAGTGAACAGTTGATATGATCTTTGCAGCAATGCCGCTGCAAGAGAAATGTCAGGAACAAAAAATGCACCTATACATGACCTTTGTGGACCTCGCCAAAGCATTTGACACAGTCAGGCGTGAGGGCCTATGGAAGATCTTTCTGAAGTTTGGATGTCCAACCAAGTTCACAGCATTGGTGAGACAGTTCCACGATGGTATGCTTGCAGGGGTCCAAAATGATGGTGAGTTTTCAGATCCATTCCCTGTAACAAACGGAGTCATGGAAGGCTGTTTGTTAGCCCGAACTCTGTTCAGCTTGATGTTTTCTGCCATGCTCACAGGTATCCAGGATTGTAACAATGCCATACCTATTAGGTATCGCTTTGATGGGAAGCTTTCCAATCTCAAATGGTTGCAAGCCAAGTAGAAGTAAAACAAAGATCAGGAATTGATACAATTAACTTACTCCACCCATAAAAGACACCAAAGGGAAAGAAACACAAACATTAAGCGACCAGACCATAATGGAAACCTAAACAAAGGAAGGCCATAAGGACAGTTACTTTCCCACAAAATGGCCATATGGCCATCCAAAACCAAAAGACACAAGTGATACACACAGTAAGTAACAAACAACAACATAAATAAATCGCCACAGAAGAGCCGCCTTGGAACGGTCAGTGGAAGATTTCCACTGGGGGGCTTAAATCGATTTTACGTGGCCACAATCCTCGCCCTTACTTCCGTCGCGATTTAGACAAATAATTTGTTCAGTCCGCATGAAGGCCTCCTAACCCAAGGTGCAGACGGAGGTGCTAGATGTAGAATCGGTCAAGAATCGATACAATTAACCCACAGCTCCTATCAGAGACACCAAAATGAAAGAAGCACAAACATGAAACAACTAGACCCTAATGGAAACATCAATAGCGGAAAGCCAAAAGGACAGTTACTTTCCTACAAAAGGGTCAATTGGCTATCCAAAACAAAATAATATAAGCGATACACACACTCACATGCAAACCATCACAAAAACAATCTTCGACAGAAGAACCGCTTTGGAAAAGGTCAGTGAAACGAATTCCATCGAGGGGGTGGGGGGGGGGGGGCTTTAATCGATTTTATGTGGCCACAATCCTCGCCCATTTTTCCGTCGTGATTTAGACAAATAGTTTGTTCATTCCGCATGAAAGCCTAACAAAGCCGCTCAAAGAGCAACAGCGACAGAGGATTCTTCTGTCCCTTCTCCCATATCAGACCAGTCCACTGGTTACCCCATCGTCTCAGATGCAGAGAAGGCAACTGATCTCCCCATGGCCTTTCAACCATCAGTGAGTCAAAATGTGGTCATGACCTTTGCAGCACAACCGAGCATTTTTGGGTCTGGTTTCCAGCTATCATCCCAAACGGTCAATGCTGAAACTGAGCAGGATCCCATTCTTCATTACTTTTACCATAAGCAACAAGATATATTTACTCCCGATAACATTAAGTATAAAATTTGGAATGACGAATATGTTCCTCTGGCAGCGTTATTAACACAGTCTGCTTATAATGACATCAGTGGCTCGCCTGCCATAGTCAATAATCAAATAACAATCGAGCAAACACCAACAAGACTCAAGGTCTCCATCAATACCATTCAAACTTGGATCGATGAAATCTTAAATTATATAATCATGTTTTCGTGGAAGCATAAGGACAAGACAAGACAGTTGATTTATTGACGCACATGGTCATCAGTCAGAAATCCTATTCTATAATACACAGTTTCGTTTGAGAATGTCGAAAGATCTGACAAAAATGGGCCTATTGATGATTGATGGTCGCCTCTGGCTGTCTTTTGGTTGGGCCGGGGATATCGCTGCTGTCTCACAGGCTGCTGTCCCTTGTTATCAGTATAATTTTAAAGGAGTTTGCGCCAGATTAAACTGCTTCCACACCCATATTTGCATCAGATGCAAAGTTTCTCTCATCTGCATTAACACGTGCTTTATTTCTAGAGTCTAAAAATGCATTCCTAGGCAGCCATGGATTTTCGCCCGTATTCAACTACTCAGCCTGCAAACTATAGTGCCCATGGTCCAAGACTATTTTCAGCCCGAGCATTCTGTCCGTTCAGCAGAGTTTACGTGCGCGTATAATACGGCAACCTATGACACACGCATACAGGCCTAAGTTTCGTCACCAAACCAGATTTATAGGCCCCAGGACAAACGCCAATTAAAGTTGATAAATTGAAAGTTTTGCTAGTTAACAACCCCAGCAGACAAGGTTCAGCCTTTTTGTCTGATGATGACTTCTCATTAGGTTTAAAATTGCAATTTAAAGGTCCAAGAATACCCATTGAGTGCGAGAATTCAAAATAAGTTGTGGATAACCTGAAAATAGCTGAGGAAAATGTCATACGCGAAGTGAACCTTGGCCGCGTTAAATCGATCCCCCCCCCACCCCACAGTTGAATTCGTTTCACTGACCGATCCAAGAGGGTTATTCTGTCGCGGCTTATTTTTATGGTTTGTCTTTGAGTGTGTGTTTCTTTCCCTTTGGTGTCTCTGATAGGAGCTGTTAGTTATTTGTATCGATTCCTGATCCTTGCTGTCACTTCTATTAGGTAGGATTACTGGCCAATTTCAAACATGCGCTGTTCGCCAATAAAGAATACTAGGGGCTTAAGGGTCATAACACATGTGTCACACCCGACAGGTCTCAGTGTTAACGAACATATTGACGACTCTTTTGCTCCAGTAAAATATTACACTTTTGATAACGCTTTGTCAATGTTAAAATCCTTGGGCAAAGGCTGTCTGATTGCAACCACAGATGTGAAAAATGCATTTCGGCTATTACCGTGTTATCCGGAAGATTTCAGTTTGTTAGGTTTCAAGCTTGTTCTTTCCTATTTCATTGATAAAATGGCTCCAATGTGTTTGAGGAGGCACGGACACGGGAGGCTTTCTTGAACTAGCTTGTAGAAGACAGGTTTTCAAATTATGTGGACTGTTACCTTGATGGCATTTTTCTTTTCTGGCCTCACTCAAGCAAACGATTTTGCCTTACTGATGCCACATATTCATGATATTTGTAAAGATATTGGTAATCCTATTTCATATGAAAAACAAAACAAGTTCCCACTACTTGTTTGACCTATTTGGGCAATGAGTGATGCAGCTGAGGATCCCGGGTGAAAAAGTCGAGCAAGTTTTGGGAAAAGTTACAAACTAGGCTTTAGTTTCAAACTAGGCATTGATTTTGCCTTGCTGATGCCACATGTTCATGATATTTGTAAAGATATTGGTAATCCTATTTCATCTGAAAAACAAAACAAGTTCCCACTACTTGTTTGACTTATTTGGGCAATGAGTGATGCAGCTGAGGATCCCGGGTGAAAAAGTCGAATAAGTTTTGGGAAAAGTAACAAAGTAGGCTTTAGTTTCAAACTAGGCATTGCATTTCTTTTTATTCGCAAAATACGAACTTATTACCTCCTATACCTAAGACGTTTTTACGTCACCTTAAACTAGGTATCCAAGAATTTCATAGGAAGTTTGTTTTGGCCCCAGCTGATAAGGCCGCTAACAATGTGGACGTTGTTTGACGGCTTCACAATGTTAACACTCTTCAGCAAGAACTTGGTGGTACTAAGGCCTATGAACTTCAGCCTTAAGCTGTAGAGAGGGCTTTAGTTGATGACCATATTTATCATTCAGCCACCAAGTTTGCTGTCTGTGTTGCAGAAGGCCAAGACAATCTTCCTACGTTATATTTGTTACCTAAACTTCATAAAAGACCACATAAAGCACGGTTTATTGCAAATTCAAGCTCTCGTTCCACCACTGAACTCTCCAAATTATTAACTTCATGTTTTAATGCCATCAAAAAAACATATGATAAAATATTGCGACAAAGTCTTCGAAAGATCAGGTAGATATCTGTTTTGGTCTCTTAAACATTCTAATGAAGATTTAAATAAATTGAAATCCAGGCGTTTCGTGCTTCAAGTCTGTCTACTTATGATTTTTCCACCCTTCACACTACACTTCCTCATGATCTTATAAAAGAAAAACCTAATGATTAAACTGAATGGACATTTCATAGGGAAGACTCCCTCTATCTTGCATGTAAAGTAAGAAATGCTTTTTTCACTTTTGAAGAGCATAAAAATTATACTTTATGGTCATGTCAGAGAGTGTGTGAAGCTCTCACCTTTCTACTTGACAATATTTACATAAGATTTGGTACTAAGTAGAAGTAAAACAAAGATCAGGAATCGATACAAGTAACTTACTCCACCCATCAAAGACACCAAAGGGAAAGAAACACAAACATTAAGCGACCAGACCACAATGGAAACCTAAACAAAGGAAGGCCATAAGGACAGTTACTTTCCCACAAAATGGCCATATGGCCATCCAAAATTAAAAGACACAAGTGATACACACAGTAAGTAACAAACAACACCATAAATAAACCGCCACAGAAGAACCGCCTTGGAACGGTCAGTGGAATGATTTCCACTGGGGGCTTAAATCGATTTTACGTGGCCACAACCCCCGCCCTTACTTCCGTCGCGATTCAGACAAACAACTTGTTCAGTCCGCATGAAGGCCTCCTAACTCATCAGTGCAACAAGTTACTAAGACAAGTTATGGGTATGCCGATGGTACTAATTGCGCACCACTTGTGGCTGATCTGTTTTTGTTTTGTTATGAGAGAGACTTCATGATGGCCCTTTCTGCTGAAAACCAGTCTGAAATCATTGAAGCTTTTAGCTCCACTTCTAGATATTTGGATGATTTATTAAATATTGATAATACCTATTTCGATGGTTTGATCAGTCAGATTTACCCCCAGAACTTCTGAATCAGTTAAATAAAGCAACTTCTTCTAATACCGAGGCCCCGTTTTTTGGATTTACATCTATCTATTGTAGATGGGTTTGTTTCGTGCAAAATTTATGATAAACGCGATGATTTTGATTTTGAAATTGTAAATTTTCCTTTTTTGGATGGTGATGTTCCTCATGCGCCATCCTATGGCGTTTATATTTCGCAACAAATTCGATTTGCCAGAGTGTGTAGTCATATAACGGACTTCAACACTCGTATTAAATTGTTAACGGCTAAACTTCTTAATCAGGGTTATCTATACCAAAAACTACGCAAAGCCTTTTCAAAATTTTATAGACGTCATTCTGATTTAATTTCAAAATTCAATATTGGACTTAAATCTCTTCTGCAACAAGGTCGATCGGAACCCGAATTTTATGGTGACTTAGTATGTAAATTCAGAAAAATGTATAACCGCAATGACTCCAGCACCCAGTTTCGTAAAATCATTCTTCGATATAAAAAGATTGGGTACAACATAAATGTTATACGACAGACTGCATGCATGTTAGTTAACCCAATCACGGTTGACAACTTCGCTTTCCTCTTTACTTGCACGCCGGTGGGTCAGGCCTCAGATTCTATGACGGTTCCAACGTAAAGGCTTACTGAGAATTAGAGAGATCTAATTCAAAGTAATTTTGGTTGATGCCTGATGTACTGTCTCTGGTCTGGCCCATCGGAGTCTAACTGTTGGTTTTCTTTTGCTCTAGCATTTCACTGGTTTCTTGCTGTCGAGTCCTCACCGTTGTTTCATCTCTGTGGTTGTTTGATTATTTGTGTTCACGGAAATGTTGCACTGATGTTTGTGGTGCTTGTATTGCCTCCACTTCTATTTAGGGCACAAAAAAGTTACTATTAAAGGCACTACCGTCGTTAACAGGTTACCTATCATTCTGTGCTAAACCCAGGCCTTCTGCACGCGCTTTCATTCTTAGGATGTTTGCAGCAATGAGCACAGCAAAGCAACCGCATCACAGAGTGCGTCTGACAAAGGGTTTTAAAGAGCATCTTGCAATGTGGTGAACTTTTCTAACCCAGTTTAATGGGCTGTCACTTATGTTTCATCTGCAGTGGATATCGTCGGCTTCGTCGGAAAGTGGGAAAGTAACTGTCCTTTAGGCTTTCCGCTATTGATGTTTCCAGTAGGGTCTAGTTGTTTCATGGTTGTGCTTCGTTCACTTTGATGTCTCTGATGGGAGCTGTTGGTTAATTGTATCGATTCCTGATCATTGCTTTCGCTTCTTTTTACGTTAGATCTACAGATTGACAGCGCTGGTGGCGGTGCGGTGGCTTGTGGTGCTTTCTTTCAATGTGACTGGGTCTTTCTTAAATGGCAGTTGACATGGGTAAACATAGTTATTTTATTGATCATTACTTTCCTTGAGATGGTACTTATTGCTTTAGCCGTTTGCAAAAACAGATTTGTCGCCAAGCGCGTTCTGTTTGCGTATGATATGGCCATCGTTCAGATTTTGAATTCCAAAACTGCAAAATCTGAGAGAGTGATGTCCCTTGTGAAGCAAAAGTGTTTTATGGTCCCTTCAGTATGACTTTATCATTAATAAGCCCCCGCCCATAGGGGCTTGAAGAAATATATGGGCTGCATGATGCTTCCACGCAGAGCTGAATCCGGCCCGCACACTAGTACTGGTAAACCGCTTAGAGGATCAAAGCCTGTCCAGGAACCGCGGTGCGAGGCAGACCGTCCATGCTAATAAACCCTATTGGTTTCATTGGGCGACAGGGCTTGAGATGTCATTCATCTCAATGTCGGTTAAAAATTCACAAAATTGTAAGCAACGTCTCAAAAATGACCTTTACAGTGTTGACGAGGACGTTAAACCTCAAATCAAACAAACAAACAAACAAAAACTTTATCATTAATAGTTCTCATGTAAGAGGTTTTGATAGCCAGTTCTCGTATGCAGTGGGTCAAATTCAAGATTATTTCCCCAGACGCAAAACCTTGCTCTGCAGACATTTCCAGGGAGTTTTGTAGCTTTTTGCCGGAGAAGTCGAGCATATTCTAAATGCTTCACTGTCGGCTAATCCGGTAAAACCTTACAACATTGCTGTCGCAAAGTATTCTGACGTCAGCACAGGAACAGACCATCCCGCTTGATTGGCCTGCCCTTCTTTCTTTTTTAAATTTTATTGCTTGGTAATAACCGAGTGTTGATTTATCTGATTATGGTGTCTCTGATGGGAGGCGTGGGTTCAGTGTATCGATTCCTGATCATTGCCTTCGTTTTTATTTTACTTTGATTTTGTTTGATGTTTAACGTCCCCTTCAACACTGTAAAGGTCAATTTGGAGACGTTGCTTCCAATTTTGTGGGACTTTTACCCGAAATTGAGATGAAAGGACATCTCAACCCCTGCCGTTCAATGAAACCAAATGGGTTTATATACATGGATGGTCCAATTCGCACCGCTATGCCTAGGCAGGCTTAGATCTTCAAAGCGGTTTATGAGTACTCGTGTGCGGGTCGATTTCAGCTCTGCGTGGAAGCATCATGCAGCCCATCTATTTCTTCAAGCCCCGATGGGCGGGGGCCGTTATTGTACTTTTCTAGACTGTTTTCGTTGTTATGTTCTTTGACTTTTTACGAGTAGCCGAAATTGTCATTGGAAAACATTATGATAACATACCTGTATGGCCTAGTGCTTTTTTTCACATCGCACAAAATGGCTACTTTTCTGATGAAAATCTGTGATATTTTTTCTTATAAATACTACAAACATAGGTTGTGGGTGCTCGTTAGAACCGCCTCATTGAGGCGGTTCTAACGGTGCTCGTTAGAACCGCCTCATTGTGGCGGTTCTAACGAGTAGCCACAACCTATGTCATGGAGTAAGAATAAGAAAAATGTTTACCCCCTTAAACCCCCGTTTTCTCTATACAAAGTGGGGTTTTGGGGGGTTTATTTCACGGACTTGTTTACGTGATGAACAGGACGTGATGCGTCGAAAGTTACTCAAGTTTCAGATTTTCGTTTTAAAGAGGATGTTCATCAGAAAAGATGTGAAAAAATGTTTTATATCGGACGGGTTTGCTATTGTAATGAGACGAACAGCCTCGGAACGGTCAGTGGAAAGTATCTAACTAGGGGTGGGGGGGGGGGGGTCGATTTGAAGCTGCCACAATCCTCACCCTTATTTCGCGAATTTTTTTAGCATTTTAATTCTAGCAACACATGCAATTTCTTATTTTCCTTTTGAATAAATACTCGTTTGTCCATTATATCAGCTTTCGCATGCAAACATGCCTATACAAATACATTGTAAATTTTCCTGCCGAAAAAAACGGATATTTTTAATTTGAAATCTTGGGATATTTTTCTTATTTCTGCTCAAACTATGGATTGTGATAAACGTTACAACCACCTCACTGAGGCGGTTCTAACGAGTACCCACAATCTATATTTTAGAACAGAAATAATAAAAATAAGGGGTACCCCTGTAAACCCTAGTTTTCTCTATAAGAAGTGGGGTTTAGGGGGTGTTCATTGCACAGGCTTGTTATCATAATGTATATTGAGAAAATTTGGGTTTTCGGGGGGTTTCATTATTTTCCTAATTATTTTGCTCATCACACATAGTGTGGCGTTCTTACGAGCTTCCACAATCTATTATTTGGACTAGACATAATAAATAAATAAATAAATAAGACCGTCTAAAAAATGCTTTAAATAGATTTATCATATGACGTCGCGTCTGAGAGTGTAATAACGCCATGTAATATTTTCGATAATCCACAAGTGGATTAAATATGCAAATTAGCTAGATACGTCCCGTAACGTTACATGTACGGCGTCCTTAACGACGTCGCGTTTACTAACGGCGGAATATTGATATTTTTGTAAACAATCGTGAATAAAATGCGTTTTAAATGTCATATGATAAATAGAATCTTGCATTCGTGCTCATGTATTATTGAATTTATTAAACTCGTCGAGGAAAAGGGATAAAATGCTCGGCAGAGCCTCGCATTTTATCCCTTTTTCTCAACTCGTTTAATAAATTCAATAATACATGAGCACTCATGTAAGATCCTCTATAGAGTAGATAGAAAATATGCTATTTTAGCACACGCGTGTAGCACACAAGTGTGTTATCATAATGTTTAACCAAGTAAGGCTTCGCAATGACTCAGAGAGAAAGGTAATGAAAATGCCTCAATTAAATACATTAAAAAAATGGTATCGAATTATGATTGCTAAATGGCAATTACACCCTTAAGTTGATTATCCCAAACGAAGTTGAAATTGTCAGCTTTAGCAGGTCCAAGCAATACGATTATCAAAGAGGGTCCTGTAATTCAAAGCAAGATGTGTTTGTGAAACACTGATGGCCCCGGACAGCGCATGTGAAATCTTGTCACAATGAGTGCACACATGAAATGTGAAAGTCCTATCACTTACCAATCGAAAGTTATTGACGATGTTTTTGTCTTTAAAAAGTTGGTCAAATGGCAAGGTCAAGATCACGAGGTCAAAAATTATGGTATCACCGGATAGCTCTTGCGACCAGGAACACACACTTGCCATGTGGAAGCCCTATCACTTACCAATCGAACGTTATGGCCAATAGTAAAGTTTTTTCTTGTGCATGTCTTGTCACAAGGAATGCACCCCTAAAATATGAAAGCCATGTCACAAATCAACCGAAAGTTATGGTCAATGTTAAAGTCTTTAGAAAGTAGGTCAAATGTCATGGTCAAGGTAAAAAATTATGGTATCACTGGTAATGTCTTGTGACATGGATGCACATGTGAAATAAAAAGCCATTTTATTAACATATCAAAAGTTATGGTCAATGTTAAGGTTTTAAGAAAATAGGTCAAACGTCAAGGTCAAGGTCACCAGGTCATAAATTATGGAACTACTGGAAAGAACTTGTGACAGGGAATGCACATGTGCAATATGAAAGTCCTGTCTCTAACTAATCAAAGTTTATAGCCAAAAAATAGGTCAACTGTCAAGGTTAAGGTTGCAATGTCAAAAATTATGGTATCGCTGGAAAGATCTCGTGACAACAAATGCACATGCGAAGTATGAGAGCCTATCACTTACTTATCAAAAGTTATGGCCAATGTTAAAGTTTTAAAAAGTAGGTCAAACGCCAAGGCAAGGTCACAAGGTAAAAAGGTATAGTACCATTGGAATTGTCTTGACAAAGGAAATGCACAGGTGAAACATGAAAGCCCTAACAGTTACCAGTCAAAAGTTATGGCCAGTGTGAAAGTTTTTAAAGGTCAAACGTGAAGGACAAGGTCAAGAGATCACAAATTATGGTACCGCTGGAATGGTCTTTTGTCAAGAAATGCACATGTGAAATGTGGAAGCTCTATCAATTACCATCCAAAAGTTATGCCCAACGTAAAGGCTTTTGCAGACAGACAGACCAAAAAACTGCATTTCGAAAATATTGTGTCTTGGCTTTTTACGCATCACGTGAAAAGGCTATGATGATAACCAAACTATTTTAAAGAAAATTCGAACAAATACCATTGGCTATTTGGAAACGGATTACAGTCTTGTGTTTTTGTTGTTGTTATTTTCTTTTGTATGTGAACGTCTGTTCAGTGTGTCAAACCTTTGGCAAAAAAACTGACCAGAAAACTCACACGTTTGTATCATACTTTACTTAAGAAATAGATCAGCCCCAGATGTGATTTGTTGAATAATAAATCATAGTTTGGAGGTCAGTTGTAAAGTAGATCAAATCACGAGCGCTTAGCGCACGTGATTTGTCTACTTTCAACTGACCGACAAACTGTGTTGTATTACCCAACAAATCAGTGGCTAGAGCTGATCTATTTCGATTCTAACAAGCTGAAAACCGGCAATAATGTTGTTGACTCCTTCATATTCCCACAACCTTGCGCCATAGTTGAAAGAAATCTCGCAAAAAATATCGACTGAAACCCGTGCATTTATATCCTTTTCTAACGTTTACGATGCGAGAATATGACGTTACACCGTCTAACGTCACGGTATCTACGAGTGACGTAATGAATTGACAACGTTTAATGTCGTCACTTGTCACGCTTTTCCATAATTTGTTGCATAATAATTCACAGTTCCTTTCCATGGCCTAAATAGGCGCGCTGTGTTAGAATACTTGACTATCCTGTATTGTTCGGAGTTCATCCGTATTAACACTGAGGTCTAAAATCAATAATCAAGTTTTTAATGGTGTCAATTAATAAAATAGTCATCAATCAAGTAACCAATTTCGGCCTCAGACCTCGGACCTGTAAGAAGTACCAAATTACCTGAGTAATAACATTATAATGCACAGCATGAAACACAAACTTGGTCTCAGAAAAGGTCATTAGACGTTCTTCTGTGGCGGTTTATTTATGTTGTTGTTTGTTACTACTCGCTGTGTGTATCACTTGTGTCTTTTTATTTTGGATGGCCATTTGGCCATTTTGTGGGAAAGTAACTGTCCTTATGGCCATCCTTTGTTTAGGTTTCCATTATAGTCTGGTCGCTTCATGTTTGTGTTGCTTTCCGTTTGGTGTCTTTGAAGGGTGGAGCAAGTTAATTGTATCGATTCCTGATCTTTGGTTTACTTCTACTTATTTAGATCCGCGGCTATAGACCCGAGATGGGTGACTCTTAACTATTGATGCCAATACAAAAATCACCGGACCACTTATAAGGTAAATCTTGTCGTGTGTATGTTTCCAATGGAAAATACATATCATTATACTTATTATTCTACGGTTTCACAAATGCTTACTTTACCAGAGAGAGAGAGAGAGAGAGAGAGAGAGAGAGAGAGAGAGATTCCTCCTAGTGAACGCTGAAAGGTTTTTATTTGAGGAGTAAGCCGTCATCTCGTCAACATGGTTGTCCAAAGGATCGTCATCGTATTGTGAGAGTGAGTACGATGGGGTTCGCTGATTGTAGTTATTACGTTTCCCATGCTGGATTCTTGGGATTCTGACAGAAAATGTTTGCATAAACCGGATAAAAGTTAGGACTCTATTTTCAAAGCAGGTGTGACTAGAGGCATACATTTAAGGAGCTACAAATTGTTCAATACATTCTTGGTTTAAAACAGTGCGTTTGAAGTACATGATATATTTGAAGTGCAATAATCCTGTTATCTACGTTATTTGAGCCCCGCCAAGCGAATTAGTGTCTTCGAGCATTTCGTCATGACAAATTTTAACTGCACATGCCCAGCCATTCAGAGGGGCCAGGGATATGGCTTTCTGTTTGAAGGTTTCCTCTTGATTCACTGCTTGTATGAGCGAGCAGCGAAGGTTCTGGCGAGACTGCGCGGATGCGCAGGCTCGCCTGAACCTTCGCTGCTCGCATAGGCGATAAGTACCAAAATCGCTTGACGGGGCCCATTTAACTAAAGCTTGAAGTAGACATGGAAGGAGAGTTTTGGACAGTTAAGGGGAGATCATTCCATTATCTTATAGTACGGTTTGGCAGGTCATATTTTGAAAATCCAAATGACATTTTGCTAAGTAGATCGAATTTGGTGTTGGGTTTATATTATTTATGTTCTTTTTGTTTTGTCTGTTTGTTTGTTTGTTGTTGTTGTTGTTGTTGTTGTTTTGTTGTTGTTGTTTTATTTCGAAATCCGGCGGTAGATAAAGATTGCATCTATAACTTGTTATTGAAAGTACACGATATAACTTGATCGCTATTTACCGGACCCGATAGCTCAGTTGGTAGAGTGTCCGCTCCGGGGAACGGGAGGTCACGGGTTCGATCCCGGGCCGCGACATACCAAAGTCGTTAAAAATGGTACTAGCTGCTCCTCGCTTGGCACTCAGATTTACGGGGTAGAGCTGGGACTGGTCGACCCAGTGTCAGATTAATGTGACTGGTTGTGGTATCATGTAATGTGTCTGGGACATGATACTTCCATGAGGCGGCACAATCAAAGTGAGCATTGAGCTCCCTGTCGCAACCAGACATCGTCGTGATATGACTGAACAATTGTTGAAAGCGACGTTAAACCTAAATTCACAGACACATACTTGATCGCTATTTAGCTTAATATACAGTCAACGAGTTTTTATAAACTGAAAGTGAATTAATTCTGAAAAAAAAAGAGTCTAACTTCATTAGTAAATGAACAAAAACATCATCATAAAATATTTAAAATGCAACATAGACATATTTAAATATATTAAGGGAAATGGGAACACTTTCAGGGGCGGCAACTCCTGCAATAGGATATTTTGTCTCACATTTCAATAGGGGCCAACTGTTAAAGGAAAGAATTTGCACCTGCTTTCCTTTTAGAGTAGACCCCTTTTCCAGTGGGACAGGGGTTACAGAAAAGCAAACAGGAAGTCGAGAAAGTTATTTCCCTTTGAAAAATAGTGGAAAAAAATTACAAGGTGATTCCGTTTCCCTTAAAACGTCCCCGTCGGTATTCTTAACAGTGAAATGTGCGGTTTCGTCATTTGTGTATAGAAATGTGAAGGTGCCTAGTTAAGGCTGCAGTTGATGCCATTACTATAACACACCAGTGCGACACAGTGCATTTTTCGCATCTCCACAATGGCTACTTTTCTGATGAAAATCCGGGATTTTTTTCTCATTTATACTACAAAAATAAGTTGTGGGTGCTCGTTAGAACCGCCTAATTGAGGCGGTTCTAACGAGTACCCACAACCTATGTCTTGGAGCAGAAATAATGAAAATAATATATACCTCCGTAAACCCCAGTTTTCCCTGTATAAAGTGGGGTTTAGGGGGCGTTCATTTCACGGACTTGTTCACGTGATGACAAGCTCACATTGAATTGCTACGCGTGTACAATGTATATATGTTTGACGAACGCAACATGTATGTTGCAGAAATGCTGGATTCTCTTTGTCGTGCATTTCATGCACAAGGATGGATATTGTAGACACCAATTTCAATATTTCAGGGCATGGAAGTATCAATTTTCACAACAATAGAATATTATTAGTCCCAAATGTCTGATTTAAATTTTGCTGATAGAAGACAGCTTATAGATATGTCTATCTGATAGTTCCGTAGAAATAACGGAATTGCATTAGAAACAAAAAATTCTGATAACGCAATCTATCAACATAAGGAATAAAGTGCGAGTCGCAAAAGGACATATTGGAAACATACCTGGATGTGTACCATGGAACATATAGATGTTTATCTCATATAAGACTATCATGGACCCTCTGGGTTCCCAAAACTATTGCATAATGTTTAGGTGTGAGAAAATGCATAAATTTATCATTTTGTCATATATGCTGCAATGTAACACTTGTCGGCCATTTAAATGCGATGTCTGGGGACACGGCAAATGCAAGTTTTACTTATTGTGCACTAAACTGGCCAGTGGCTACGCCACTGATCATGAAATATGAAAAACGACATGACTTACGGCGTAATAAATTTTATGTTTTGGGAATGTGTGGCGGCTGTAAAAAGTTTCCCTGTCCTACATCATAGTGTAGTTTATATTTTCTTGTCCTTTGGGATCAGTGATTCCATTGTGGAATTTTGAAAATACTTGAGAGTCACTGATGAGGCCTAATTGGCCGAAACTAGCTAGTCTGGACCAGAGAACATGCACACTTCATATTTTCCAGTTCTGTGGTATATTCCTTGCTTCCAAAGGATAACCCTTTTATAGAACATATTATACATAAAAGGATTTAAGATTATATATATATTTATGTTTCATGCATGGACAGAAGACTGGCCATCATGTCATTACAATAACACACACGTGCGACATAGTGCATTTTTCACATTTCAAAAATGGCTACTTTTGATGAAATCCGTGATATTTTTTTTTTCATTTATACTACAAGCATAGCTAGTGGGTTCTAATAAGTACCCACAACCTATGTCTTGAAGCAGAAATATGTAAAATAATATATAGCCACGTACACCCGAGTTTTCACTATATAAAGTGAGGCTTTTAGCTGTTTATTTCATGGAATTGTTTGCGTAATGTATAGTAAGGACAGCTGGCCAATTATGATTCTATAGTCCATACCCGAACATATGGACGGTTCTGATTTTGGTAGTCCGCAGATGAGTTTCATACTCCTAACACTTGGAAAGATAGCACACTGAAAGATGATCGGTTATGATATTCATGCTAGATACATGTACCCAGCAGGCACCCGTCGCTAGGGCAACGTCAAATCAACGTCGGCGTAGATGTGACGTTGCCTATTGGTCACAACGTTGTACCGACGTTGATGTGACGTCAGAATCACGCCATGTGCCTGCTGGTGGAACGACTACCGCTTATTATTTTTATGTTCCTTACTTGGAAGAATGACCCGTTTTGATCGCTATGCTTCATACTGTTTGCATTTCGTGTATGTTTCTATAACCAATACATGAAACTATGGCCAGACATGATCTGACTGCTCCGTCGACGAACAGATTGCCAGTTGAGGTTTTACTATTTAGGTCATTTTGGAGACATTGCTTACGAGTTTATGGGACTTTTACTCGAGATTGAGACGAAATGTGAGCAACAAGTAGGATTTTGGGTCCTATTTTTCGAGTGTCACAGAACTCCTCCTAGGCTTTTCGAGCAAAAATCTTGAAACTGTCACAGTTATTAACTCCATGGCTGAAGACAGGTGGGACGTATTAGATTTTTATGTAACCGCCCCACACTCGAGCGCCAGGGTTCAAAAATCTGTTTTGTATAAACATAGTCATGTTGCATATCAAATCGAAAGTAATGTACAGAGAAATACAGTGGGCCCCGTCAAGCGATTTTGGTACTTATCGCCTATACGAGCAGCGAAGGTTCAGGCGAGCCTGCGCATCTAACATAGTAATGTTGCATATCAAATCGAAAGTAATGTACAGAGAAATACAGTGGGCCCCGTCAAGCGATTTTGGTACTTATCGCCTATACGAGCAGCGAAGGTTCAGGCGAGCCTGCGCATCCGCGCAGTCTCGCCAGAACTTTCGCTGCTCGCTCAAACAAGCAGTGAATCAAGAGGAAAATTCCGACAGAAAGCCATATCCCTGGCCCCTCTGAATGGCTGGGCATGCGCAGTTAAAATATGTCATGACGGAATGCTCGAAGACACAAATTCGCTTGGCGGGACTCCACTGATGTACACATTTTGTCCCGGGAGATGTCTGGGAATCGTCACAACTCCTCCTAGGCTTTATAAGCTAGAAGTTCCACAAAACCGGAAGCAACGTCTTCAAAATGACCTAAATAGTGTTGACGGGGACGTAAAACCTCAGTTCAAACAAAACAAAACCAGCCCTCATGTTCGGTCAGTTACAGCTCTTCGTGGAAGCACTAAGCAGCACAATAGGTTTCTCCAAGACCCGATGGCGGGGGTGAAGCGTTATTGAAGCGTCCAATTCTACCTCTAAATGTCTGGACGATTTACTGAATATTAACCCATTTTGTACCAGAAATCCCGCAAACAATGTAAGCCCAGATCAGACGCCACAGAACGTGGCGTCTGATCAGGGCCTACACTGTTTGCAAAAAGTTCAGCCATTTTCCAAATAAAAATTAAAGAAAACTTAACCTGACATCCCTAAATTTTGAAATAGACTCCTGCTATATATTAGGAGGAAGATACTATTAGGTACCAAAATCGTTAATTACCTTCATGTTGAACATATTGTTAAGAAGATATATCCTGTTGAACTTCAGTTAAATGAAGTTAGTGCATCTGATATGGTATTTGAGTTTGTCTTTAGGATTATTCCTTCTGATATTCATAACGATAACACACCCGTGCGACATAGTGCATTCTTTACATCTCCAAAATGGCCATATTTTCTGATGAAGATCCGTGATATTTTTCTTATAAATACTGCAAACATCGGTTGTGGGTCTTCGTTAGAACCGCCTCATTGAGGCGGTTCTAGCGAGTACTCACAGCCTATGTCTTGGAGCAAAAATAAGAAAAATAATGTATACCCCCGTATACCCCAGTTTTCTCTGTATAAAGAGGGGTATAGGGGGTCTACATTTCACGGACTTGATCACGTGATGGTTAATTTTCCGTTCCTAGATGGTGATGTTCCTCGGCATCCTTCTAATGGAGTTTGCATATCTCAATTTATTCGTGTCACTAGAGCTCCCTCACAAGTAAGGCTGACACGATTAATCGTATAATCGATTAATCGAACGATAAATTCCACAAAAATGATTATCGTTACTGATATGCTAATAATCGATTATTTGTAAAGCATAATTTTCTACCCAAAGTCGTGTCTAAAATAGCTGGATGAGTGGCAAACATTGCAGACCCTGATGAGATGCCGCATTTTGCGGCGTCTCATCTGGGTCTGCATTGTTTGCTAAGGCCTGTCGGACGAAATATGTATGATATTGTTTAACATATGGTAAGAGTCAAAGCCAGAAAGGTAAAATTATGATAAAATCTCCAGCGATTACTAATCGATCATCGATTACAATGACACACGCGATAATCGATAATCATTTCAGCTCCGATTAGTCAGCCCTTCTCACAAGTAACAAGAAGGGCAGTTGTCAGTTTCAGGCGAAACAATGTGCACTGTTCTGGTTAACCGCTTACGTATAAAAAGTAGAAGTGGAGGCAATGATCATGAATCGATACAATTAACCCACAGCTCCCATCAGAGTCACCAAAAGGAAAGAAACACAAACATGAAACAATAGACCCTAATGGCGGAAAGCCAAAAGGACAGTTACTTTCCCACAAAATGGCCAATAGGCTATCCAAAATAAAATAATATAAGCGACATAAACACCCAAAGACAAACCATAACTAAAATAAACCGCAACAGAAGAAGCGACTTTGAACGGTCATCGGAAACGAATTCCACTGGGGGGGGGGGGGGGGGGGGGGGCTTAAATCGATTTTACGTGGCCACAATCTTCACCCTTACTTCCGTCGCGATTAAGACGAATAGTCTGTTCAGCCCGCATGAAGGCCTCCTAACTCATCAATGCAACATCTCCGTGAACACTAAAAAAAAACCAAACAACCACAGAGATGAAACAACGGTGAGGACTCGACAGCAAGAAACAAAAGAAATGCTGAAGCCTACCCAGGAAAGAGTTGATAGGTAAACTGACCGGCTCAAAAGTGTCGACTGGACCGTTAAAATTCAATACAAACAAACACATCTTCACATATAAACGAGTTCAATTCAGCAGTGACAAATGTTTGTCTGCTAGGCTCTTAAAACAAGGCTATCGATACTCTGCAAAGCATTTCGAAGTTTTTTCCACAGATTCTTTGTTATTATTCAAACAAATACAATGCTGGTTTGAAGAAACTTCTGCAACAATACATTTTGAAGCCTATATATGGAGACTGGGCTTACAAATTTAACCTATATATAACCTATATAAGTGTTGTCTGGGCCGTTAAACTCAAATACAAACAAACAAACATCTCAATCCCTGTCGCCCATTGACTCGTACGACTTTGTTTGGGCAGGCCGAGGCCGTCAAAACGGTTTACCAGTACTCTCAGCTCATGCAACCAAATCTATTTCTCCAAGCAAAGGGCGGGAGCCAGGATGTATATCTGAATCTGCCTGGTACTCCATACAGCTCAAGTAGAGTATTATATGGATATATGGTAATACTATATACAGTGGAATTCTGCTATTAAGACCACCAATTCTGCTTTAAAAAGTGTGCGCGCGCGCGTGTGTGTGTGTGGAATTAACGTCGCTTTCAACAAATTTTCAGTCATATCACGACGGTGTCTGGTTGCGACAGGGAGCTCAATGTTCACTTTTATAGTGCTGCCACACTGAAGTATCATGTCCCAGACACATTACATGATACCACACCCAGTCACATTATCCTGACACTGGGTCGACCAGTCCTAGCTCTACCCCGTAAATCTGAGTGCCAAGCGAGAAGCAGCTAGTACCATTCTTAACGACTTTGGTATGTCGCCGCCCTGGATCGAACCCGTGACCTCCCGTTCCCCGGAGCGAACACTCTACCAACTGATCTATCGGGACCGGTGCTTATTTAGATGGGTGCAGCTATTCTTTCTTCGCGAATTCTGCACATAATGTCCTCTGGTCAGGGACCACCTTTGGAACTGTTCAAAAGTGGTCTTAATATAGGAATTTTACTGTATAACGACCATGCGCATTTTTCTCCAGAAAGCATGCACGGATTGCCTGTTTGGATCATAATAATCTTACGCCCAACTTTCAGTGTCCTTAGGTGTGCAGTCCTCATAGAGGTGATTCAAGAGGGACAGGATGCGTTGGCCAGAATTTCCAGATCGTACGGCTGGTTCCGATATTTAACTGCACACGTGGCGGGCGTTCAGCGTATGGCGTCCTTTGCTTTGGAAGCCTTACGGGCTGAAAAGGCTGCACGGCAGAGAGGTCCCTTTGACTGGCAATCATCTTCCAGCGATGATGAAGACCTTGAAGAGTTTTACATTAAACAATCATTAGGGAGAAATCATTAAACCAAAAGTTTTGGCAATGATTTATGGCTATCCATAATTCTAATTATGGATATCCATAAATCGATTTGAATAATGGATATCCATAAATCGATTTATGGATATCCATAATTCGAATTATGGATATCCATAAATCAGAGGAATAATGAAAATCCATAAATCGATTTATGGATATCCATAATTAGAATTATGGATATCCATAATTCGAATTATGGATATCCATAAATCGATCTGAATCAATGATATCCATAAATCAAATTTTGGATATCCATAATTTGAATTAAGGATATCCATAATTCGAATTATTGATATCCATAATTCGGCTGATTTATGGCTATCCATAAATCGAATTATGGATATCCATAATTCGATTTATGGATATCTATAAATAAGGATTAAATAGTAAAACAGCGCCCCATAGAAAAGGGCCTCTAGACATATAGGTTTATACGAGGACTGTTCAAATATGAATGCAACTACGCACATAAAAATGATTCCGTGATAGATTTCGATGAAAATTTATTTTGTCCCCTCAAAGTATTCCCCTTTAACAGATATACAAACTTTCAGTCTTCTGATCCAATCATTGAATGCATTTTGGTAGTCATTTCGAGGTATACAATGAAGGCACTGGAATATTGCAGAACCGGTGTTTGCGCTGTACAAGTTTTCGACCAGAAAGGTATTTTTTCAGCCGCGGGAACAAAAAAAAACGGGGGTGAGGGAGTTCAACAACCTTTTCCTGCTACAGATAGTCTTGCACAATGAACGCCTTGTGCGATGACGCATTGTCATGTAGCAATCTGACATTGGCCAAACCAGTTGCGGGTCTTCGTTCTTTGAAATATTTCTTCAATTTTCGAAGAACTTTATTCTTGTAAAACTTCGCATTTACAGATTTGCCTTTAGGCACAGCAACCTGAACAGCAGGGCCCTGATTTGAAAAGAATATGGCATACATTACCTTCTTGACGCTTATGGTCCGCTTTGCAATGAATGGTCTTTTGCAATACTTTGTTGCCCATATTTTGTTCCGAATCTTTCGTTTTGGCTCAAAAAAGCGAACCCATGTCTCGTCACCTGTGACGACATTAGCGAAAGATCGTGCATTGTAATTTGGAAACTTTTTAAGCAACTTCTTGGCGCACTGAACGTGTGTCTTTTTCTGCTCATCTGTCAACAGATGGGGAATCCATCTAGCACAGATCTTTCTCATTTTCAAATCCCGTTTCAGAATTGTATGAGCTGCTCCTAATGAGATGCCAACCATACTAACTATTTGCCTAGTGGTGTATCGTGCATCGGTAGCAACTATTTCTTTCACTCTAGCAACCATCTTTGCAGATGTTGCTCTTTTCGGCCGACGATCATGTAGTGCATCTTCTGTTGAGCCTAGCCCATAGCTGAATTTCTTTAACCAACGAAAAACTGTCGGAAAAGACATTTCATTATGCCCATAAACCGAACATATTTCATCAAAAATGTCTTTGCACCGTATACCAAAAATACAACGATTCTTAATATAGGACCGTATTTCAACGGCGTACTCTGACCTTCTTCCAACCATGTTTTGTATCAGTATACAAGTGTAGACAGTGTTTATCGAACGATATACATGGCTAAAGTGGACGGATTTTAACAGGTTTGGTATCAATGTATAGGTAAAATGTTTTTCTACGCTGTGATATTTATTTCCAGGCGATTTTCGCATTAGTGCATGAGAAAACGTTCTACTTGCATTCATATTTGAACAATCCTCGTATCCATTAAATCGTCCTAATATTTAGACTATGCTCTTCGCCCTCCCAAAGAAACGTCCGCCAAGAAAACTGATTGGCTCGCCATGATTATGCCGTCAAAGTTTGTATTATCAATATTTAACCCCTTTTGTACCAAATGGAATCTTCCTCCTTATATATCACAGCAGTCCATTTCAAAATTTAGGGGTGTCAGGTTGTGTTTTCTTCAAAATTTGTTTGAAGAATAGCTTTACTTTTTGCAAACAGTGTAGGCCTTGATCAGACGTCGCGTTCTGCGGCGTCTAATCTGGGCCTGCACTGTTTGCCAATTACCTGTTTTGGGGTATCTGGTACTAAATGGGTTAATAAATTATCAAAATATCTAGACTCTGCTATTTACATTGTCCAAATTAGCTGATTGTGTCGTTACATGCTAAAAGAACGAACCAACCAATATTTTATTTTAATTTCTTACATGTTCTTGCACACTTTATTGCTTACTTCGGCATAACAGAAGACTTTTGGGTTTACGCATCCTGTCTGCAACAGAATAGACAAATGACTGTTTTATACTTTATTCAGCGGCAAACAACGCGGAATAAGAAGATTCGGATATTATTTCCTAGGTTTTTATATCAGCCTTAAGTACAAATTAATCTCAGAAGGACAATACGTCTGTCAAAAGCGTTTTATATCACACTTGTTATTTGGAATCCATACTTAATGTCCGTGATCGGACAAAATGAAGCTGCTTCTTTCGCTAAATATATCTGAATGAGATACATAAAGTCCGGATTGTCTTTACTCATAATAACAAATATTGGCTAACTTGGAGAGTTATGATTCAGGACACGCAAAACTGCGTTTTCGGGCGAGGGTCAGCCTCAGTCCCCTCAGGTAAAAAGGCCCTGAAATGAATACCCAACTAAACCCCACTTTGTATAGAGAAATGCGGGGTTTGTCCTTTGGAATCATTGATTCCATTGTTGAATTTTGAAAAATAGTTAGGGTCCCTGATGACACCTAATTGGCCGAAACTAGCTAGTCTGGCCCAGAAAACATGTACATTTCATATTTGCCAGTTCTGTGGTGTATTCCTTGCGTACACTCTATATTTTCTAGTTCTGTGGTGTATTCCTTGCTTCCAAAGGATAACCCTTTCTAGAACATATTTTAAGGAGGTATTTTCCTTATTTTTTACTCAAAAACATAGATTGTGTGTACTCTTTAGAACCGCCTTATTGCTCGTTAGAATCACCTCAACGAGGCGGTCCTAACGAGCACTTGCAATTTACATTTAGACTAAAAATAAGAAAATATCAAACATTTTCGTCTGAAATAAGTTAGTTCCAGAGAAAAGACAGGCTCCACATCACGAATATCCAGAGATAAGACAGGCTCCACAACACGAAAACACGCCTATATGATTTTGACCCCCTCGAACCCCACTTGTATATAGTAAAACTGGGGTTTGCAGGGGTATACATTATTTTTCTAATTTCTGTTCAAAAATATAGATTGTGGGTACTCGTTAGAACCGCCTCGTCGAGGCGGTTCTAACGAGTATCCACAATCTATATTTAGAGCAGAGGTAAGAAAAATATCGAAATTTTTCATCTGAAAAATTTCATTCTTCCGTGGTAAAATTTTCAATGTATTTGTATAGGCGTGGTTTCATAATGATTTTAGCGCAAGAGTGTGTTATCGTAATGCGGCATCCACGTAGACTGATCTGAGTCTTCACTCTGCAATATGCATGACCATTGACACAATCGTCATCCCATATACAGGGAAGGTTGATTTCAGAATACATTGTTAATAGGTCCACAGGCTATCTTCAGCTCACCAGAACCAAAGGCTCCGGGGGAGCTTATAGTATAGGAAGTGGTCCGCCGTCCGTTGTCGTCTGCGTCGTCAACATATTCAAACGACATCTCCGAAACTACTGGGCCAATTGAAACCAAATTATATGGGGTGCCTCTATGGGAAGAGGGACGAACGTTTGTTCATAAGGACTGAGTCTTCTCAGGAACCGAAAGGCCGATGACCTTGAAACATGATATGCAGCATCAGGGACTTGGGCACTATCTTTGGTTGACCTCGACCACCTGATTTCCATCAAGGTCAAATTTGGTCACTTTGACATTTGTATGGGAAACAAGGCCAATCAGTGTTTTTTTTCTGATTTCATGGTAGCCTGTTGCATCAGATATGATATTTGCAATCAGCTGAATGTAACGGGTCGACCGTGTGGCTCGGTAGCTCAGTCGGTAGAGTGTTCGCACGGTATGCGAAAGGCCCTGGGTTCGAGTCCCGGTCGAGCCATGTTCTTTTTCCACCCCTGTGACATTTGGTGGCCAATGTGGGGGTCCAGCACCGCGTCTGAGGGCATTAAAGAGTATGAAAATAAGTCTCGCAGCCGGACTGGATAGGACTTAGAGATTCGGGACGGATCTCATTAGGAGAGATTCGGGACGAATCTTATTAGGCTGGGGGAAAATGTAACGGGTCGACCGTGTGGGTCGGTAGCTCAGTCGGTAGAGTGTTTGCACGGTATACGAAAGGCGCTGGGTTCGAGTCCCGGTCGAGTCATGTTCTTTTTCCAACCCTGTGACAATTGGACCAAAACTGTGGCCTCTATAGTGTGGACAAGGATTTTATATGATATAACTTTATACCTACTTTTTGATCCACATGACCCATATTCTAACCTGACCTAGATATTGCCATGGTGATCATTCTGGGCAAGTTTGATGATGATTGGACCAAAACTGTGGCCTCTTGAATGTTAAGGTTTTTCTATGATTTGACATACTGACCTACTTTTTGAGCCGACATGACCCATATTCGGACGTGACTGAGATATTGTCATGATGATCAGTCTGAGCAAGTTGGATGATGATTGGACCAAAACTGGGGCCTCTATAGTGTTAACAATGTTTTTCTACGATTTGACCTACTGACCTACTTTTGATTCGACATGACCGATATTCAAACCTGGCCGAGATTTTGTCATCATCATCATTCTGAGCACGCTTGATGATGATTGGACCAAAACTATGGCCTCTAGAGTGTTAAGAACGTTTTACTACGATTTGACCTTCTGACCTGTTGTTTGACTCGACCTGGCCCATATAAGACGTGACCTAGATATTTGCAAGGTGATCATTCTGAGCAAGTTTGATAACGATTGGACCAAAACTGTGGCCTCTAGAGTTATAACAACGTTTTCCTATGATTTGACCTTTTGACCTACCTTTCTACCCGTCATGACCTATATTCGAACTTGACCGAGATATGGTCATGATGATCATTCTGATCAAGTCTAATTATGATTGGACAAAAACTGTGGCCTCTAGAGTGTCAACAAGAAAAGCTTATGGACGACGGACGACGCATGACGAATGACGACGCCGGACATCTCACGGTCACAAAAGTTCACCATGACCTTCGGTCGGGTGAGCTTAAAATATGAAAACTCCATAAAATCCTCCTTTTTTCTATATAATGTGTGGATTTAAGGGATGTAAATATTACCTGGTGTTACAGATGAAGCCCGGAAATTACAGACGCAGTTGAACAGTCATTAACGGTGTTGCCCACCCTCCCCATACTCCAACACAAGCACATGCGCCCATTTCGATAACATATTCGTGTGAGAAAGTGCATTCCCTCATGTCTCCAACATAGTTACTTTTTTCGTAAATTTGTGATACATGTATTTTTCTTATTTCTACAATAAACATAGGTTTTGACTGCTCGTTAGAACCGCCTTTGAGGCGGTTCTAACGAGTATCCACAACCTATGTCTTGGAGCAGAAATAAGAAAACTAATGTTTACCCCCGTAAACCCTAATTTTCTCTATATAAAGTGAGGCTAAGAGGAGTGTTCATTACACGGACTTGTTAATACGATGCCCCCCCCCCCCCCCAAAAAAAAAAAAAAAAAAAAAAAAACACCAAGCCTTATTCTACTGACAGTCCCAAGGCCGGCTTTCTGTTTCAGTTTCTTATATATAATGATATTTGCGTAGTGAATGTACGTGTTTGTGCGCATTGATAGCATTCAATCTTCATTGCCTCTTCATGTGGTTGTGATATTTGTTTGTGTTTTTTCTGGCTGGTTGACCTGTAGAGTACACACACACGCTCATCTAATCACCTCTGCTTAAATGGCCTGTCATCGACCTATACTACGCATTTCCGTACAGGAACCACACAAAGAACAAAGTTTTGTGACAATATAATCGGATTCCCATTCACTGTCCCATTGCTAAGTTTGTCATATATGAGGCGTGACTGGTGAATGTTTCGTGGAGCATTTGCGAACGTTGAAGACTTAAGGCTGTGCACCACTACGCTCACCAGAGGTCATGTGGTTTTTACCAAATACAGGCAAAGCACACACTACCATCCCACGGCTAGCATTTCATTGCCTCATTCAACTGATGCTTTTAATGTCATCTGGTTTCAATCAGCCCAGCAATTTGAGTAGAGAATGAGATATAAAAAACTGAAATTAAGTCATCCAGGACAAAGTTCAGTAAATGATCTTGAACTTTGGATTGATAAACTTCCATTCAGCTGATTGGAAGTATAAATTATAATGCCACAGACTACAATAGAATCAGAAAAAAAATCACGTTAAGTCATCTAAAGAAGTTCTATGGGAGACACCATGATCTTGTTGATCCGTAATGTGGCCATTTCCAGAGTTATTTCTGATGTGTTTGTCAATGGAAAGCAGACTTCCAAAATCTCGGACATACCCTTCTCGGCATTTACTCCCTTTCTTCGTTCGGGTCGACGGGCATGGTGGGCGAAGCTTGCTTACCAAGTAATGCTTACTATCCTAGGACGCCTGATTACACACTTCTGGAGTCCATGTCTGTTGGTCTGAACATTGATATTTGCCATTTGTCTATGGATTACTGATTTTGGATTAATGCTTTGGTACTACGACCTAAACTACTACTTACACTCAGATGGGACCAACCTTCCTTCTGTCCATCATTTCTTCTCAATATCTTGTAAACAAATTTATGGTTTTATAACAATTTTTGCATGTGAATTGATATTGACAGCCTCTAATTTGGTATTGTTGCACAGCTTTTTGCATTACGATATCACATCTGTGCGACATAGTGCATTTTTTTCACATCTCCAAAATGGCTACTTTTCTGATGAAAAGCAGTGATATTTTTCTTATTTACACTGCTATCATAGGTTGTGAGTGCTCGTTAGAACCGCCTCATTGAGGAGGTTCTAACGAGTACCCACAACCTATGTCTAGAAAAATAATGTATACCCCTGTAAACCCCAGTTTTCTCTTTTTAAAGTGGGGTTTAAGGTGTGTGCTCATTTCACGGACTTGTTCTAATTTAAGGTAATGTTGATTGGTGCCTGATGATTTGTCTCTGGTCGGGCCCATCGGAGTCTTACTGTGGGTTTTCTTTTGCTCCAGCATTTCAGTGGTTTCTTGCTGTCGAGTCCTCACCGTTGTTTCATCTCTGTGGTTGTTTGATTATGTGTGTTCACGGAGATGTTGCATTGATGAGTTAGGAGGCCTTCAAGCGGACCGAACATATTGTTTGTCTAAATCGCGACGGAGGTAAGGGCGAGGGTTGTGGCCACGAAAAATCGATTTAAGCCCCCACAGTGGAATTCGTTTCCGCTGACCGTTCCAAGGCGGTTCTTCTGTCGCGGTTTATATTTGTTATGGTTTGTCTTTGGGTGTTTGTGTCGCTTGTGTTATTTTATTTTGGATAGGCTATTGGCCATTTTGTGGGAAAGTAACTGTCCTTTTCGCTTTCCGCTGTTAGTGTTTCCATTAGGGTCTATTGTTTCATGTTTGTGTGTCTTTCCCTTTGGTGTCTCTGATGGGAGCTGTGGGTTGATTGTATAGATTCCTGATCATTGCGCCCACTTCTATTTTGTTCACGTGATGTGCGTCAGTTTTGTCCAATATTTTGAGAAGGAAACAAATGATTTTCATAAAATTTGGAGTATGAATTTATGTTGGCAAGATATAGCTTAATTGGGACTGTTTCCTTTTTTTATTTACATAAATTCATTTTCAGTCGAGTTATAGCCCTTTAATGTCTAAAAATGATTGTTCAGTGATATAATGAATTGTACTGTGTTGGTGGGGGGTATTTTAGCAACTCTAAGCCAAGCATTAAATAAGAGTTATAACCATAATATAGAGATTATAACTCTTATTTAATGCTATAATATAGAGACCAAGATTCCCATGAGTTTGCAACCAATCTGTTCATTGTTTCAGAGTGTTGTTCAATCACTATCTACTGTATTAATTTTTTGTACAAATGATTTTGTTGAGAGAATTTTTTTTGGTTAATTTTATATTGAAAATCCCTGACCATAGTGTTGATTGATTGTTGAAATGGACATAGTAATAACCATGCCCGTGACTAGGCAGTGCCTTATTTCATATTATTTTCATTGATTTACATTCCGTTTACTCCAACCCTTCGAAATATTCTCCCTTGAGGTGACCACATTTTTTTCCGTCTCGAAATCAATTCTGTAAAGGCGGAGAAGTTTACACTGAAGATGCTGGTTTTGTTGTTTGTATTGGAGTTTAACGGCCCAGTCAACACTATTTTAGGTCACTTTTGAGCCGGTCAGTTTACCTATCCACACTTCTCCTGGGCAGGCTTATACTTAAGCGGTTTACCAGTAGGTCCAGTACAGTGTACATTCTTTCGCCAGAACCTGATAACCGCCCTTCTTGTATCAGCGGAAGGTAGAGAATGACCGTAGAAAAGATTTCATGATCAATCTCGACGAAAGAATGTTGCCGACCCCGGCAGGTATCGGACACGCGTCCTCATGCTTACCAGTCAGACGCGCACCCGGCAGAGCTACCGAGGCCGGCCTGAAGATACTGGTAAATTGCACTACTAAGTGCACTTCGGGATTCCAATCGACGATAAGAGTAAAGGAACAGGAGTAGGCCGAAGAGAATTTAGGTGGATGAGAGAGCTAAACTACCTTTTCCTATTTCAAGCAGTCTTGGAAAATAACACACTTGTGAGCAGGTGCGTTGTCATACCTCTTAAATAGGTTGCATGCATCACGAAAACACGTGATCCCCTTGAACCCCACTTATATATAAAAAAAACTGGGGTTTCCAGGGGTAAACCTTATATTTCTTATTTCTGCTCTAAAACAAAGATCGTGGGTACTCGTAAGAACCACCTCAATGAGGCGGTTCTAACGGGTACCCACAATCTATATTTTGTGCAGAAATAAGAAAAATATCACAAGTTTTCATCTTAAAATTTTTGTTTTTGCGGCGGTAAAGTTTACAATGTATTTGTATAGGCGTGTTTTCGTAATGTTCTACGCTTTTCAGGGATGCCTTTACTTTTGACAACAAACTATTTTTATAGGAAGAGGCTAGTGACAAACGTTTGTCAATAGCGATTTCACGTTAAAATGGGTATTGACAAACGTTTGTCAATAGCGATTTCTCGTCAAAATGGCTATTGACAAACGTTTGTCAAAAGTAAAAATACGTTAAATGCGCTATTGACAAACGTTTGCTAGTAGTGAAATTACGAGAAATCGCTATTAGCACCCTAAGCCTATTGGGGGCTCGGAGACATAGATTTTGCTGCCTCATCACGCTAACACGCCTATATCATTTTGATCCCCATTAAACTCCACTTTTATGTAGTATAACTGGGGTTTACAGGGATAGTCATTACTTTTTCTTATTACTGCTCAAAAACATAGAAGATGTAACTTTGCTTATGAACAGAACAGAACATATACTTTATTTCTCTCAGGTCATATACATGACATATGAGGAATATACAATTACAGTTGCAGTTGCGGTTGTTAACAAGTGTACAGAATATAATATTCAAATAAATCGGTCTTAAAGATTTTAAAAATGAATGCTGTGTACACTCATTAGAATCGCCTCGACAACATCCTTTTTATTTTAGGAATTTAAAAAGATGCCCATAGAATTGCTTCAAAGCTGGCTCTAAATCTCGGTGGCTCGAACTACCCAAATCTCGAACAAGTATGCCGGGTCTAAAGGTGTTCGAGACATCGAGGTTCATCTGTATAAGGAACAAAAATGAGAAAAAAGTGTTGTTATATACTATATTCAAGTTACCACTCTCTTCTAAAATAACGATGACATATATGAAACAAATAAGATAGAAGAAATTGTGTTTTATTGGGGTTTACGTCCCACTATCATCTAGCGACATGTGGAGACGGGACCTCGGTTAATAGGGATCTTCCGAACCTGTGGAGAAGGATCGAACCCACATTCGTTTATGAGGCGAGTAGCAAAACAACTGTACCACTGAGGCTTCTGACAGAGAATAAAATGCTAACTTTAAAAGGGCCTTTGGAACTGAGTTGGATTAATATGCATATACATTTTATTTCTTCTTAGACTTTTGGAACTTGTTACAACCGCATCACTAATGAGCAGCCACAGTCTATGTAAAATTGATTCCAGTAACTTGAGTTATTGAAATGAATACCCCTATACATAAAACGTATTTCATGTCTTTTCCTTAAAAATAAAAATAAAACATTGATTTGGGGTACTTGTCCAAAATAACCTATACAGTGTTGACCGGGACGTTTTGTTTGTTTGATTTGAGGTTCAACGTCCCCGTCAACACTGTAAAGGTCATTTTCGAGACGTTGCTTCCAATTTTGTGGGATTTTTACCCGACTAGAGATGAAACGACATCTCAAGCCCTGTCGCCAAATGAAACCAATACGGTTTATTAGCATGAACGGACCACCTCGCCCCGCGGTTCCTGGACAGGCTTAGATCCTCTAAGCGGTTTACCAGTACTAGTGTGCGGGCCGGATTCAGCTCTGCGTGGAAGCATCATGCAGCCCAGATATTTCTTCAAGCCCCTATGGGCTGGGGCCGAGACCGGGACGTTAAACCTCAAATCAAACAAACAAAATTGATACAATATAGGGACCGTTTTAATACGATTTTCTATCACTTCAGAGATGCACATAAAACATGTCTAACTGTTCATTAAGCAGTACTCATATGCGGTCAGTTTCAGCTGTAAGTAGAAGCAACATGCTTCCCTGTCTTTTTCTCCAATCTCCGATGAGCGGTGGGCAATTCGACCCGTTTGTCAATAGCGATTTTAACGTGAAATCGCTATTGACAAACGTTTGTCGTATATTGGCTGTTGACAAACGTTTGTCAATAGCCACTCTGATTTTTATAACATTTACCTGTGACTGTCTTGCCTTTTATTACGGACATTTTAACACGGGTTCCATCGCAAGTGAAAAAAACACATACAAAATTTTTGCGGCGCTTTTATTATTTATTTATTTTTTTGGCAATGCCCGGTCTTGCTGGGTCATTTCGCAGCCATTGCTTGTTATTGATGCGTCTCTGTGGCTCAAAATAAGAGACCCAGTTGCATCCCTGAAATTCTACGTTTGTCAAACTTTTTATACTTTTTTTTTTTTCAGAAGCTTTATCGCCCTTTTTAATTCGGGTGGTCTTTTGTTCTTTGGTAAAGAGATGCGGGACCCATCTTGCACAAACCTTTCTAAGTGTCAAACTCTGAGTCAAAATCTCATGAACTTTCCCGATGAAACGCTATCAGCAATTTCTTTCACCGTGAACCTTGTATCTTGCTTGACCATATCTGTTTCAGCAGCAACATTAGCTTTTGTAGCAGCTTTTCTTGTCTGGCCTGAACGCGGCTCCTCTTTCAGGTCAGTTTCACCGCAATAATTTTTTATGCCATCTGAAAATTTGATTTGATAAAGTCTTTCATTCAAGCTTCGTCCGAAAATCATATCCCCTCCAAAACTAGCAGGTCTGTATCTTCAATTCCTTGGATCACACCAGAAATAAGAAGAAAAATTCGGAGGAGAAATAAGATTCATGCTAAGGCAAAAAAGTCGGGAAGTGGTAAACTCAGAGCAAAATTTAAAAACTTGAGACGAGAAATTAAAAATGACATCAAAAATCAGCATGATCAGTATGTAAATAACTTCTACAGATATATCAATAGCCAGAAGAAAGATAGGCAAGGTATCCCACCCCTTAATAAAAGAGGAGGGAACGGGGTCGCTGAATCGGACTCTGAAAGGGCAGAGGAATTGGTTGGTCACTTCAATGATGCATTTTATAAAACAGAGTTCAACGAGGTTCCATTGACTGGAAGATCGGCCCCTTTCATGGAAAATATTGTTGTATCCTCTGCGGGAGTGATCAAGTTACTTAAAGGCTTGAACCCTTCTAAAGCTTTAGGGCCTGATAAGCTTCATCCTAGAGTCCTGGAGGAACTAGCAAACGAGTTAGGTCCAGTTTTTGCTCATCTTTTCCAACAATCTCTCGATACGGTTGAAATTCCCAAAGAATGGCTCCTAGCGAACATCTGTCCACTTTTCAAAAAAGGGGACAGGGCTCTTGCTCGTAATTATCGCCCGGTGTCACTGACCTGTGTTCTATGTAAATTGCTTGAACACATAGTCTGCTCAAACATCATGGCCCACTTGGATGAACATAAACTTTTGTCAGACAGACAACATGCATTTAGGAAAAGGCATAGTTGCGAAACTCAGTTGAGCACGGTTATTAATGATTGGGCAAAAATCCTGGACAAAGGGGGGCAGGTGGACGCATTTATTCTGGACTTTGAGAAGGCTTTTGACACCCCTCCTCATGAACTACTTAAATCCAAATTATTTGGTTATGGAATTGGTGGGAAGACTCTTAAATGGATAGATTCCTTCCTTTGCTACAGAAAACAGCGTGTTGTTGTTAATGGTGAATCTTCAGTATGGGCGCCAGTTTTGTCTGGAGTCCCACAAGGGACTGTTCTTGGTCCTCTATTGTTCTCCCTGTACATCAATGATATTTCCACTGACATTGACTCAGAAATAAGACTGTTCGCAGATGACTGTGTTTGTTACCGGGAAATTAGGGATACAGATGACTCACTGAAACTTCAGGCTGACATAGATAGATTAGGATGTTGGGCCAGAAAATGGGGCATGAGATTTCAACCAGTTAAATGCAATATTATGCAGATAACAAGGAAGAGATCTAATAAAGTTGAGGCTTCTTACACCTTAGAGGGAACGGTCCTCGAAAATGTGAATTCCATTAAATACCTTGGTGTGACAATCACTCACGATTTGAGATGGAATACACACATTAGCAATATGTGTACAAAGGCGAATAGAACACTTGGTTTCCTGAGGCGAAATCTTCATCAGTGTCCTCAGGATGTGAAAGAGACAGCATACAGGGGACTTGTTCGCCCAATCTTGGAATATGGTAGTTGCATCTGGGACTCAAGCGGAGTGGTCCTTAATGAAGAAATCGAAAAAGTTCAGAATAGAGCTGCTAGATTTGTAACTGGAAATTATTGCTTTGAAACTGGGAGCATGGACGGAATTCTAGGAAAATTAAGATGGGAGTCTCTCAAGAAAAGGAGAGGAGACAGTAGGCTGATACTCTTATACAAAGGTCTAAAGGGTGCTGCCAGCATTCCAACAGATGACCTTGTTCCCCCGGCTAGGCACTGTAGAAAACACCATTCAATGACGTTTCAGACCCTTACTGCAAGAACGGATATTTATAAAGAATCGTTTTTCCCCCGAACCATTAGAGATTGGAATGCCCTTCCCGATTCTATTATTTTGATGGCTGAAGGTGCTGAGGAACGTGTAGCTAAGTTTACATCTTTGGTTAGAGCTAGGGACTAACTTCCCATATCACAGGTCCTGGTGTATGAATGTCATTTGACGTGTCACCAGTAACAATTCTGATTCTGATTCTGAAATTGAAAT
>OY757023.1:112146696-112160231 GCA_963580285.1 Lucinisca nassula | reverse complement strand
ACAACTACATGTAACTAAAGGCTTGCTGTAAATACAATATTGCTAATAGGCCCCCGCCCATAGGGGCTTGAAGAAATATATGGGCTGCATGATGCTTCCACGCAGAGCTGAATCCGGCCCGCACACTAGTACTGGTAAAGTAGAAGTAAAACAAAGATCAGGAATTGATACAATTAACTTACTCCATCCATAAAAGACACCAAAGGGAAAGGAATACAAACATTAAGCGACCAGACCATAATGGAAACCTAAACAAAGGAAGGCCATTAGGACAGCTACTTTCCCACAAAATGGCCATATGGCCATCCAAAACCAAAAGACACAAGTGATACACACAGTAAGTCACAAACAACAACATAAATAAATCGCCACAGAAGAGCCGCCTTGGAACGGTCAGTGGAAGATTTCCACTTGGGGGCTTAAATCGATTTTACGTGGCCACAATCCTCGCCCTTACTTCCGTCGCGATTTAGACAAATAATTTGTTCAGTCCGCATGAAGGCCTCCTAACTCATCAGTGCAACATCTCCGTGAACACAAAAATCAAAGAACCACAGAGGTGAGACAACGGTGAGGACTCGACAGCAAGAAACCACTGAAATGCTGGAGCAAAAGAAAACCAACAGTTAGACTCCGATGAGCCCGACCAGAGACAGAGCATCAGGCACCAACCAACATTATCTCTCTAATTTTCAATAAGCCTTTACGTTGGAGCCGTCATAGAATCTGAGGCCTGACCCACCGGCGTGCAATTAAAGAGGGAAGCAAAGTTGCCAACCGTGATTGGGTTAACTACCATGCATGCAGTCTGTCGTATAATATCCATGTTGTACCCAATCTTTTTATATCGAAGAATGATTTTACGAAATTGGGTGCTGAAGTCATTGCGGTTATATATTTTTCTGAATTTATATACTAAGTCACCATAAAATTCGGGTTCCGATAGACCTTGTTGCAGAAGAGATTTAAGTCCAATATTGAATTTTGAAATTAAATCAGAATGGCGTCTATAATATTTTGAAAAGTCTTTGCGTAGTTTATGGTACCGATAACCCTGATTAAGGAGTTTAGCCGTTAATAATTTATTACGAGTGTTGAAGTCAGTTACATGACTACACACTCTAGCAAATCGAATTAATTGTGAAATATAAACGCCATAGGATGGCGCACGAGGAACATCACCATCCAAAAAAGGAAAATTTACAATCTCAAAATCAAAGTCATCGCGTTTATCATAAATTTTGCACGAAACAAATCCATCTACAATAGATAGATGTGAATCCAAAAACGGGGCCTCGGTATCAGAAGAATTTGCTTTATTTAACTGAAGTTCTAGGGGGTAAATCTGACTGATCAAACCATCAAAATAGGTATTATCAATATTTAATAAATCATCTAAATATCTATAAGTAGAGCTAAAAGCTTCAATAATTTCAGATTGGTTATCAATGGAAAGCGACAAAATGAAGTCTCTTTCATAACAATACAAGAACAGATCAGCCACAAGAGGTGCGCAATTAGTACCCATCGGAATACCCACAAATTGTCTAAATAACTTAGTACCGAATCTAATATAAATATTGTCAAGTAGAAAGGTGAGGGCATCACACACTTTCTGACATGACCAAAGTGTATAATTCTTATGCTCTTTAGAAGTGAAAAATGCATTTCTGACATTACATGCAAGATAGAGAGAATCTTCTCCGTGAAAAGCCCATTCAGTTAAATCATTAAGCTTTTCTGTTATAAGATTATGAGGAAGTGTAGTGTAAAGAGTGGAAAAATCGTAGGTAGACAGACTAGAAGCACGAAAATGTCTAGATTTCAATTTATCTAAAACATCATTCGAATTTTTTATAGACCAAAACAGATTTCTTCCTGATCTTTCAAAGACTTTATCACAATATTTAATTACATGCGTTTTAATAGCAGTAAGACAGGAAGTTAATAATTTAGAAAGTTCAGTGGTAGTGCAAGAGCTAGAATTTGCAATAAACCGTGCTTTGTAAGGTTTTTTATGAAGTTTTGGTAACCAGTATAGCGTAGGAAGCTTGTCTTGGCCTTCGTTAACACACACAGCAAACTTGGTGGCTGAAAGACAAACATGTTTATCTACTATAGCTCTCTCTTCAGCTAAAGGCTGAAGTTCATAGGCCTTAGTACCACCAAGCTCCTGCTTAAGCGTGTTAACATAGTGGAGCCGTCGCACAACGACGACGTTGTTAGCGGCCTTGTCTGCAGGGGCCAAAACAAACTTCTTATGAAATTCTTGAATACCTAGTTTAAGATGACGTAAAGACGTCTTGGGCTTGGGAGGTAATAAGTTAGTATTTTGAGAATAGAAAGAAATGCGTTTATTCACTAGTTTTAAAATGCTTAGTTTCCAGTCCTTAAGGGCTTTATGCTATACATACTCTCGCTTACACCAGCGATTACCGAATTCATTCAAGGAAGCGGCGATTTCATCTCTACATTTACTGAAATCAATTTTAGAAGGAAACCGATATTTCGGTCCTTTAGAAATTATATTCCTTAACCTAGAATCAGGAATAATTTTCAAATTGCCAGTAATTACATGACCAGCAGCAGGATAGCAATACTTTGAGTTTTTACAATCACATGAATCAGGAGTATTAGTATCAATATCAAGATCTGAAACAAGTTTATTGAAATTAAAAATGATAGATCTAACAGGTTTGTTATATTTATAGCAAATTATAGGTGTTTCAGTATTTTGAAAATAAGCAGGAATGGAAGAAAGCACCGATCTCTCACGGAAGATACTGGGCAAATCTATAAAATCCATACCCTTATTAATGAAGGATATTTTGAAGAAATGGCGTTTATGATTAATTTCAGAATCAATGTAAGGACGGAGAGTATGCTGAGTATAGCCTCTAGTTAAGAGAGCCGCATCATATAACTGATGAGAACTATCGTAGAATTTATTCGCCTCGGTGTCCAGAAGACGTAAAACAGAAACGGGTAATGAACTTAAAAACGAAAGCATAGAGTGGCGTCCATGATTTAATAATATAATTGACAGTCACTTCAGTTTAGTATTGTTTCGTTTAAACGCACGTGATTTACGTTTAAAGTTACCATTTTTCCTGGTGCCGTGAGATCTAGTTCTGCGTTTCGACATTCCAGGAGTGAGAAAATATCAAAGTCCGGCATTCTGGAAATATTACCCTCATGGTAAATGTTGTCATTAAATCCCAGTGGAAAAGGGGTCTGTAAAAATTTAATCCATTTCAGTTCAGCTTCATGTCTTTTGATTATTTTGAATCTAGATGTAGAATTTGCATCGTAATAAAGTTTTTCCACTGGTTTTATAACAATGTTATTTACAGAATGACCTGTACGTCGAAAGTGACGATACAAGAAAGTGTCAGTTTTCTTAGGCTTACTCATTCTACGATAATGCTCGTTCAATCTAGTTTTAAGCATGCGGTTAGTTTGACCGACGTACTGCATATTACAGTTTGCAGCACGTCAAGTAATTAGATGAATTAAATCTGTAGACTGTCATGTCAAATCAGACATGTTAACTATAGAGAAGCGACTACCGTTTACAGATGAAGTAACGGTAGACGAAGTGCTTAAATGCGAACAACATCTGCACCTCTTGGCATTGCACTTAGAAATACTAGGATACATTCCACTTCTTTTCCACGGATTAGTATATTTTCGAAGGATGGGCGATTTGAGATGAGATAGTCTTATACGAAGACTACTCCCAAAAACATTGGTATTGCCTGCTCCTTTGAGATTAACTGAAGTTACAGAAGACAAATTTAAGGTCTAATCAATACCGAAGGCAACATAGTATTAAAGTTCTTAATAGAATGGGGAATCCGTACAGAAGAAGCAGAGTGTAACCTAAGGGGTGATATTGATATTTTAAATGTATTTGTAATACTCATTTTGGTTAATAAGGTTGTGATACCGTCAAAACTAAAGCGATGTTCATACCGGTTATTAAATAAATAAATAAAACAGCATATAAAATTACTGAAGAAGATTCCTTCGAATAGAAGGAAGGTACAACAAAAGCCCACAAAACATCCTAGTCTACTTAAAGTACAGGGATGTCAAACAAGCAGTTGTTATATAACGAGGAACGAACATCGGTTTAATAATGACCTTCAACAGGTATCTAAAGGATGTCAATTGATGGAACAGTGAAAAGCAATTGTATAAGCAATCCCTGAGGATTGAAACCGCTTAGAGGATCTAAGTAGAAGTAAAACAAAGATCAGGAATTGATACAATTAACTTACTCCACCCATAAAAGACACCAAAGGGAAAGAAATACAAACATTAAGCGACCAGACCATAATGGAAACCTAAACAAAGGAAGGTCATAAGGACAGTTACTTTCCCACAAAATGGCCGTATGGCCATCCAAAACCAAAAGACACAAGTGATACACACAGTAAGTAACAAACAACAACATAAATAAATCGCCACAGAAGAGCCGCCTTGGAACGGTCAGTGGAAGATTTCCAGGAACCGCGGTGCGAGGCGGACCGTCCATGCTAATAAACCTTATTGGTTTCATTGGGCGACAGGGCTTGAGATGTCATTTCATCTCAATGTCGGGTAAAAGTCCCACAAAATTGGAAGCAACGTCTCCAAAATGACCTCTACAGTGTTGACGGGGACGTTAAACCTCAAATCAACCAACCAACCAACCAATATCGCTAATGCGTAACTGTAACTGCTCAGAAACGTAACTCTAATATTCTTACGTATTTGCTCATCGGAGCCGAATACTCTAGTAGAGCTGATATAACGATATCTCCTCTGAAGCTGCTTGATCAATGAAGCTTACATTTCGTCTGCGGTATCCATCCCTTGGGGCATTCAAAGTGTATTTTTTGACAACTGGTCAAATTCGTTGGCTGTTGATACAAAAATTCAAATTGTTTCAGTTTTGTGGGTACTTCTTGCTTCCCATAGATAACCGTACTATAGATGATATTTAAATGTTTTATAGGAAGGGTTATACTTAGGAAGCAGATAGCACACCATAGATCTGAAATGATAAGTCTTTAAAAATTTTGTTGTCCTGACTAGACAGTTTTGGTCAATCAAGCATCATAAGTATATATGTATATTTTCTAATTCCACATTGGAATCATTTATTCAAAATAAAATGTAATTTAAACTATGATGAAAGGCAGGGAGACTTTTTACGGCGTTCACAGATTCCCTAAACAACAGCTGTAGAAAATAAATACGTAAGAATATTAGAGTTACGTTTCTGTATCTTTCTATTGAAAGCGTCATCCTTTTAAAACAAGTGGCAGGCCTCAGAACTGGAATTGAAAAGTGCCTTTTATGACCAACACACATTCCTTGTACATCAGCTGTAGTAAGGTCAAGTGTTCTAGGAGAGGATTTTATTTAACTGCAATGTACATTAGCATTTTCAGTTAATAGATTAACTAATCGAGCTAGTCATATTTCCTTTAAAACAGAAAATGGTACTAGCAACATCTTTTAATTGGAACAATAGCCAGCCTGTTTGCAGCACATGATAACGTCATTACCTTATTACATTTAGGCAAGTGAAACATCTACCATGTAGATTTCACTTCGATAAGAAAGCTCATATTTTCTTTAAACTTTAAATGGCAGAAGCAAAGTCGTTTAATTGGAACGATATCGAGCCAGTTTGCAGCACATTTTACAGCATTTCCTTTCTACATATAGGCTAGTCAGGCATCTACCATGCAAGGTCTACTTCAAGACGAAAGCTCGAAGATATTAAATGGCGCATCGTCAGATTTTGATCAGACACTGGAACTAGGAGAGCTACTGTAAGTAGGATCAATTTCAAAACGACAGGAAGCTAGTTTTATTTTCGGCGTATACGAAGCTAAACTGTAGTTGCATAAGTCTAACTATTACATATAATTATATATGCGGTATTATGCTTTCTTGTTAAGTCTAAAGAATGGCATTGTTCTGACAAAAATTCTGATAAGTGTCTTATTTCTGGTTAAACAAAATTATTATGTGCTTGTTATCTCTATCACAAAAATACCCACAATTTATAATTACACGTACGTTTCATAATAGGAACAAAAAACAATTTTATGTTTAAATAATAAATACCACATTTTTCCATGCAAAGAGGGCATAGTGAAAACACATCTGTGTGACATAATGCATATATGTATATATCATATCTCCTAAACGGTTATTTGTCTGGTGATATTTCCTCTTTACACTCCAAATAGTGTTAGAACCGCCGTTCTAACGAGTAGCCACAGCCTGTATCTTGGAGCAGAAATAAGAAATATAGTGTAAACCCCTGTAAATTAGAAGTGAAGGCAATAATCAGGAATCGATACAATTAATGTATGTTTTAACCTGTCACCCCTAAATTTCGAAATTTCGCATTGGACGCCTGCTATATATATAGTATGAAAGATTCTGTTCGGTTAGAACTGGGTTGAATCAGACTAATGTGTTTTCTTACTAGTTGGGAGAAGTGCTCCGTGTTGTGCTCAAAGAAACGACCACTCTGGTTGACATGGAAAAATTCATTAAAAAGTGCGGAAAACACAGACATGGAGAAACTTAGCTGCATATTTAAGCATGGAGATGGTAAGTCTTATAAATATATAATTATAACTGTTATTGTTATTTTTATTAGCTCATCTGCTTTTCGAAGAAAAACTTTCGAGCTATTGTTATCACTCCGGCGTCTGCGTTGGCATTGTCGTTCGTCATTGGCCTTCCGAAAATACTTAGCCTTAGCAATAACATCCTAGCATGAAAGTTCATATATATATTCGCCATCACAAGAACTACATTTTGTCATTGATATTGTTTGAATTATCTCCCATTTTCTTTTTTTTCTGAAACACATTTTCCTCTCATTTCAGTACTATTTATATAGAGCCTTCAGACTTCACATATTGATTTCTTGGGACAAGACCTTTCCATTGATACAAACATTCTGATCTGTAACCTTGACCTTTGAAGTTTGACCTATTTTTCGAGCAATAAACCAAGAACTTTAACCTTGACCATATTTCCAACGTAAATGGCCTACATGAAAAGTAGAAGTAAAACAAAGATCAGGAATCGATACAATTAACTTACTCCACCCAACAAAGACACCAAAGGGAAAGAAACACAAACATTAAGCGACCAGACCATAATGGAAACCTAAACAAAGGAAGGCCATAAGGACAGTTACTTTCCCACAAAATGGCCATATGGCCATCCAAAATAAAAAGACACAAGTGATACACACAGTAAGTAACAAACAACACCATAAATAAACCGCCACAGAAGAACCGCCTTGGAACGGTCAGTGGAATGATTTCCACTGGGGTGGGGCTTAAATCGATTTTACGTGGCTACAATCCTCGCCCTTACTTCCGTCGCGATTTAGACAAATAATTTGTTCAGTCCTGCATGAAGGCCTCCTAAATCATCAGTGAAACATCTCCGTGAACACAAATAATCAAAGAACCACACAGGTGAGACAATGGTGAGGACTCGACAGCAAGAAACCACTGAAATGCTGGAGCAAAAGAAAACCAACAGTTAGACTCCGATGGGCCCGACCAGAGACAGAGCATCAGTCACCAACCAACTTTACCTTGAATTAGATCTCTCTAATTCTCAATAAGCCTTTACGTTGGAGCCGTCATAGATCTGAGGCCTGACCCACCGGCGTGCAATTAAAGAGGGAAGCAAAGTTGCCAACCGTGATTGGGTTAACTACCATGCATGCAGTCTGTCGTATAACACCCATGTTGTACCCAATCTTTTTATATCGAAGAATGATTTTACGAAATTGGGTGCTGAAGTCATTGCGGTTATATATTTTTCTGAATTTATATACTAAGTCACCATAAAATTCGGGTTCCGATAGACCTTGCTGCAGAAGAGATTTAAGTCCAATATTGAATTTTGAAATTAAATCAGAATGGCGTCTATAAAATTTTGAAAAGTCTTTGCGTAGTTTATGGTACCGATAACCCTGATTAAGGAGTTTAGCCGTTAATAATTTATTACGAGTGTTGAAGTCAGTTACATGACTACACACTCTAGCATATCGAATTAATTGCGAAATATAAACGCCATAGTATGGCGCACGAGGAACATCACCATCCAAAAAAGGAAAATTTACAATCTCAAAATCAAAGTCATCGCGTTTATCATAAATTTTGCACGAAACAAATCCATCTACAATAGATAGATGTAAATCCAAAAACGGGGCCTCGGCATCAGAAGAATTTGCTTTATTTAACTGAAGTTCTGGGGGGGGGGGGGTAAATCTGACTGATCAAACCATCGAAATAGGTATTATCAATATTTACTAAATCATCTAAATATCTATAAGTGGAGCTAAAAGCTTCAATAATTTCAGATTGGTTATCAGTGGAAAGCGACAACATGAAGTCTCTTTCATAACAATACAAGAACAGATCAGCCACAAGAAGTGCGCAATTCGTACCCATCGGCATACCCACAATTTGTCTAAATAACTTAGTACCGAATCTAATATAAATATTGTCAAGTAGAAAGGTGAGGGCATCACACACTTTCTGACATGACCAAAGTGTATAATTCTTATGCTCTTTAGAAGTGAAAAATGCATTTCTGACATTGCATGCAAGATAGAGAGAATCTTCTCTGTGAAAAGCCCATTCAATTAAATCATTAAGCTTTTCTGTTATAAGATTATGAGGAAGTGTAGTGTAAAGAGTTGAAAATGAAGCACGAAAATGTCTGGATTTCAATTTATTTAAAACATCATTCGAATTTTTTATAGACCAAAACAGATTTCTTCCTGATCTTTCAAAGACTTTATCACAATATTTAATTACATGCGTTTTAATAGAAGTAAGACAGGAAGTTAATAATTTAGAAAGTTCAGTGGTAGTGCAAGAGGTAGAATTTGCAATAAACCGTGCTTTGTAATGTCTTTTATGAAGTTTTGGTAACCAGTATAGCGTAGGAAGCTAGTCTTGGCCTTCGTTAACACACACAGCAAACTTGGTGGCTGAAAGACAAACATGTTTATCTACTATATCTCTCTCTTCAGCTAAAGGCTGAAGTTCATAGGCCTTAGTACCACCAAGCTCCTGCTTAAGCGTGTTAACATAGTGGAGCCGTCACACAACGACGACGTTGTTAGCGGCCTTGTCTGCAGGGGCCAAAACAAACTTCTTATGAAATTCTTGAATACCTAGTTTAAGATGACGTAAAGACGTCTTGGGCTTAGGAGGTAATAAGTTAGTATTTTGAGAATAGAAAGAAATGCGTTTATTCACTAGTTTTAAAATGCTAAATTTCCAGTCCTTAAGGGCTTTATGCTCAACATACTCTCGCTTACACCATCGATTACCGAATTCATTCAAAGAAGCAGCGATTTCATCTCTACATTTACTGAAATCAATTTTAGAAGGAAACCGATATTTCGGTCCTTTAGAAATTATATTCCTTATCCTAGAATCAGGAATAATTTTCAAATTGCCACTAATTACATGACCAGCAGCAGGATAGCAATACTTTGAGTTTTTACAATCACATGAATCAGGAGTATTAGTATCAATATCAAGATCTGAAACAAGTTTATTGAAATTAAAAATGATAGATCTAACAGGTTTGTTATATTTATAGCAAATTATAGGTGTTTTAGTATTTTGAAAATAAGCAGGAATGGAAGAAAGCACCGATCTCGCACGGAAGATACTGGGCAAATCTATAAAATCCATACCCTTATTAATGAAGGATATTTTGAAGAAATGGCGTTTATGATTAATTTCAGAATCAATGTAAGGACGGAGAGTATGCTGAGTATAGCCTCTAGTTAAGAGAGCGGCATCATATAACTGATGAGAACTATCGTAGAATTTATTCGCCTCGGTGTCCAGAAGACGTAAAACAGAAACGGGTAATGAACTTAAAAATGAAAGCATAGAGTGGCGTCCATGATTCAATAATATAATTGACAGTCACTTCAGTCTAGTATTGTTTCGTTTAAACGCACGTGATTTACGTTTAAAGTTACCATTTTTCCTGGTGCCGTGAGATCTAGTTCTGCGTTTTCGACATTCCAGGAGCGAGAAAATATCAAAGTCCGGCATTCTGGAAATATTACCCTCATGATAAATGTTGTCATTAAATCCCAGTGGAAAAGGGGTCTGTAAAAATTTAATCCATTTCAGTTCAGCTTCATGTCTTTTGATTATTTTGAATCTAGATGTAGAATTTGCATCGTAATAAAGTTTTTCCACTGGTTTTATAACAATGTTATTTACAGAATGACCTGTACGTCAAAAGTGACGGTACAAGAAAGTGTCAAGCTTCAAACACATACTCGACATTACGAGAGCTACATCCTATCAAGATGTCATAACTCTATCGTGCAAGGTGACTGAATTATCTCCCCCTTTTCTCTCCCGTTTAAAAAAAAACGTTTTTCCCATAATAATGCAGCCGTCAAACTGTACATGGTTTTGCCTTGGGACAAGACTTTCCATTGATACCAAGCTTTTTGATTTGTGACCTTGACCTTTGTACTTTGACATTTTACAAAAATGTAATCACTTTAACCTTGGCCATATTTCCAAACTTATTTGTCCTAGCCTCATGAAACTTAGTACAGACGTGTATGATCACAAGAGCTACACTCTTACGAAGTCCCATAACTCTATCATGCCATTTGACTGATTTATCTCCCTTTGTGACATAAGAAACGCCCGCATCAAGAAAACGTTTTGGTCTCTCATTTTAATATCACAATACAGCTTTCATTGCATCCACTTCTATTTTTCAAATTCAAATGTGTGTTCCTTAGTGCAAGACTCCATTGATACGGGGGCAATATGTGACCAGCCTATCCCATTTCCAATTTGCGGAGACAACCAAGATTTTCTTGCCTTGCTTCAAAACATGTTTTAGGCATGAGGGCAAAATTGTACCATCATCGTGTTAATCACCCATGAGATATTATTGAATGTCAAACATTGCTACGATGCGAAGCAAGCTTTTCGTCAAAAGTTGCATACCGTGCTGTAATTCGGTACTTGTATTTGAAAGGGAAAACATTGCGAGTTGACCCTTATCGTGTTATTCACCCTTAAGATATTGAATGTCAAACATTGCTACGATGCCAAAGCAAACATTTCGTAAAAATTCGAGTACCGTGCTGTAATTCGGTACTTGTATTTGAAAGGGAAAACATTGCGAGTTGACCAATGTTTATGGGTCTTCTGAACCATCGTATACACAAGTTATATTCTGGGTTGGGGAATTCAAACGCGGTAGAACGTATTTAGAAGATGAAACTACATACCACTCATGAAGAATTGTGTAACAAAGCACGGCGAATTAAGGGGGAAGATATAGCGAATGCAGTGTACATTTCACATGGTCGCGTTTCAACAATTTTACATGATCGATTCGGTTTGCGCTAGCTAACAGCCCGTTGAGTCCCAAAATCCCTTCGCGACGAGCAAATGGTAACCAGAGCATCAGTATGCAGCGCATTATTGAAGCGGTTTAGGTCAAAGGAAGGTGATTTTCTTTCACTTCTGATGAATGCAGATGAGACCTGGATCCATTATTATGAGCCAGAGAATAAAACTCAGAGTCACCAGTGGGTAGGGCCGGGGTCTCCGAAGAGAATAAAAGGAGTTCAAAACGCAACCCTCTGCTGGCAAGGTGATGGCAATTGTATTTTGGGACGCACCAGGCGTTCTTATGTTGGACTTCTAGCAAAGAAGGTTCAGTAACCGGTGCGTTTTATCTCAAACGTCTCAACCAACTGAGCACTGCAATCTGTGAAAACCACCGAGGTAAACTCGCCAAAGGGTTTCTGCTCCAACAGGACAATGCAAGAGTCCCCACTTACAAAATCGCAATAGCGGAATGGGTACGAGCTAATACCGCACCCCGCCTTTTCTCCGGACTGTACTTATTTCCTATTCCCAAACTTGAAAAGGGATATCCGTGGACGTCATTTCCGATCCAACGAAGAAGTCGTGGCGACAGTTGAGGAGTGGGCCGGAGACAAAATAGAAGTGAAGGCAATGATCAGGAATCGATGCAAAGAACCGAAAGCTCCCTTCAGAGACACCAAGGGAAAGAAACACAAACATGAAACAACTAGACCCTAATGGAAAAATCACTAGCGGAAAGCAAAACGGACAGTTACTTTCCCGCCTGGCTTGTTCAGTTCTGGGCTGATTGCACTGGAACAGCATTGGTCCAAGTGTATCATTCTGGAGGGCAATTACATCGAAAAAGAAGAGATCGATCTCACCCAGAAATAAGTTAGCCTGGTTTTTTATTGACTCGCCCTCGTATCAAACGTTTTGAACTGATCTTGATCTTTGAACTTTGACCTATTTTTCGAAATAACAAAAAAATTAACCTTGGCCATATGTCCAAAAGTATTTGGCCCATCCTCATGAACCTTGACAAACACACCCGTATGAATACAAGAGCTAGATTGTGAATAAGTTCCAGAAATTTATCATACACTCTTTCGTGGAGATTGATCATGGAATCTTTTCTACGGTCTTTCTCTCCCTTCCAATGATTCAAGAAGGGCAGTTGTCTGTTGCTGTCGAAAGAATGTGTACTGTACTGGTTAACCGTTATCGTGAAAGGCAGCCCAGGAAAAGTGTAGATAGGTAAACTGACCGGTTCAAAATGACCTAAAACAGTGTTGAGTGGACCGTCAAACTCCAAAACAAACAAACAAAAGAACTTTATCATACGATTTGACTGATTTATCGCCTTTTGTGACAAACGAAAACAGACGAGCATGGCACCCGCTTGCGGCGCTCATGATATTATTTGAGCCCCGCCAAGCGAATTTGGGTCTTCGAGCATTCCGTCATGACAAATTTCAACTGCGCATGCCCAGCCATTCAGAGGGGCCAGGGATATGGCTTTCTGTCTGAAGGTTCCGCTTGATTCACTGCTTGTATGAGCGAGCAGCGAAGGTTCTGGCGAGACTGCGCGGATGCGCAGGCTCGCCTGAATCTTCGCTGCTCGCATAGGCGATAAGTACCAAAATCGCTTGATGGGGCCCATTTAATTATTATGATTATTATTATTATTATTATTATTATTATTATTCAGCTACACGTAACATTCCTCTGTTAGAAGCTTTACATGCTTATGATTATCATGGGTATGATCAGTATATAGAATTCGGTGCGATTCGGATCATTTGAACGGTATCAATACGTATACTGTCAAATGAGTTTTCTTCTTATTTTATTACTTTAATCCTTTCAACCATGTGGACGGCCCCCGCCCATCGGGGCTTGAGGAAATAGATGGGCTGCATGGTGCTTCCGAGCAGAGCTGAAACCGTCGGCTTAAGATAATCCATCTCATCAGGATTAACATGCTCTTTATAAACGTAATCCTTAGGAAGCAAGAATTACAACACAGAACCTAACACTATGGAGTGTACAATTGTTTGCTGGGCCAGTCTAGTTACTTGCGGCAAATTAGGCCTCATTAGTGACCCTCATATA